>CATNEM010000397.1:92500-135159 GCA_950096795.1 Macrostomum cliftonense | reverse complement strand
TAGGCGATGCTTCTCAGTACGCGGTATGCACCACGGCCAGCAAAGTACAACTGAGCAGCAGTCATTATGTCCTGGCAGTTGTGGCGCATTCCATTCGGATGATTAAGACTGAGCTGCAGCTGCCGGACAAAAAATGATTGGCGTGAGTTCTCCTGACACAATTCCCGCAGGGCAGTCAGGTGGGCTTTTAATTCCTCTGCTAGGTTGGTCCCAGCTTGCCTTACATGGGTTTCCACGGCTTCCAATTGCGAATATCGCTCCAGTCGGTGCTGGAAGCCCAATAAATGTGACACTGGGACTTCAGTACTGCAACGATGCACAAGGATGCTAAAGTCGGGTCGCCACCAAAATTGACGCCTCGACAACAAGGTTTTTAACAAGAAAAACTGGACGCCACTGTCACTTATTTGCACGAGCCATCCTGCACTTCGAACAAAGTCAAGGTTGGGAGCCTTAATACTAAATTTTTGCCACGAATCTATTTTGTCAGTAGAGTCGTATAACTGCAGCGTAGCCTTGGCACGTTGCTCTTGAAGCACACAACGTTGGGGCAGATTCCTTGAGTGTCCTAAAGGAAAGTGTGATGGTGAAGTATAAAACATGTTTATTATCATTGGAATAAAATTTACTTTAGTTCTATGCACTTCTTGCAGCTAGGATTGTCCATTGCCTTTGGCTAAGCAGAATTACAATTTAAAGGCTAGCATTAATAAAATTTGCTCACTTGGGGCAGTCAAGTGCAGTGAAGACATTGGGCTGTCAGGAAAGACACTTGGTGGATCAATTGGTCTCCAGAAGCGCTTAACTTTTCGTAGTGCTGCATTAGTTGGCCAGTGCTTGGCACAAATTCCAGTGAACTTAGATGGACTCTGGAGAGTTAGTGTGATTTATGAAGTAAATTAAAAAGTACTTTATTTTTTAAACAGACACAGAAATCACAAGAGTACCCACCTTCACTTCAATAGGCAATGCATCAAGCCAAAGCTGGCGATTTTCATCATCCTGAGGAAAGCCATAAATGGTAACCTTCTCCTTAGAATGATTGCTATTGCACTGTGGCACACAGCATTTCATTGGCATGCTGATTGGCTATTAGAATAGATGCCTGGAATGGAATGGAGGGAATCTAAATCTAATATAAAAATATACTACTAAACAATTGCTGATAAATAAAAATCTATCAGTTTCGACTTTTAAAGAAACTAAGAAAAATGCTTAGCTAACTTGTGTCTACTACTAGATTGCTAGACAATAGTACTATTTATTAATAGCTAAATTTCAATTAGCTATTCCTGTAATATAGACAAATTAGCACTTCTAAAATTTTTAGAATTAAATTATATATATTTAAAGTAGGCCTATCACCATTATATTACATTATAGTATATTTCTAAATCTATAGACTAGCCAATAAATGGCCCAAAATATGATAAATATTCTTAATTTGGCCTAAGTTGTTTAAATTAACAAATAAGCTAAGTAGTGTGCCAAAAAATCAGCCAAAAATAATTACAATTACTATAACAATAGCTACCATATAGCTATAAAAGATCTAATAAATTTCAAAATGATTCAAATGTAACAAGTTTGTTTCATTGTATATCTGCACTTTTAGGGTCCCACTATAGTAGATAATTAATGCCCTACTAATAAAAATATATAATATAAAGTGCTCAGTGTCAAGCCATCAATGCAATGAAATAAACAGCTAGTAAATTATTTAATTTTGGCCCATAATTCTCATAGTCCCCCATTTTTGCTATATAAGCAAAGCTTGTCAAAACCATAGAATTGTGTAAAGATTAGGTCTGTGAAATTGTAAATTAGGTCTGTGAAATATATAATATAGTTTTCTCCCAATTTGCCAAGTCAACATAGAGTACAGCTAGGTGCATTTCAGTCCAATAATATGACATATTGGATTACATGGCGGGCCTACTTAGAGTTATTAGACAGGTCTTAGATAGCTAGGTACTATTACTATATGGATTGACATGGGACTAGACATACAATAGTAGCTTCAGAGTGTCTCTATACAACATATTTAATACAAATATGTTCAATCTGAGAAGGAACAAAACTGAAATTATGACAACGAAACTTAGTGACAGTTGTAAGTTTTTCATTTTGATTTGACAAAAAATATATATGTTAATGAGACTTTTATAAACAAAGCTATATAAAAAACTATGGAGCTTAATGTTGTGCATGCTTTACTAAGAAAAGCGGATTTGTACTTGCTCCAGATCAAAAGCAATACTTAATTATGTGTTGAAAAAATGACTTTCTCCTATCTCCGCAATGTATTTTTTCCAGGAAATTGGCCTTCAAAAAATTTACACGATCTTTGAGTTTCCCGTCCTGTTATACAGTGGTCCTTGATGTGCATAACGAGGTAGCGGCCAATCAGCGGAGCTAGCGCTTGTGCAGATGTGGGCAGGTTAGAATAGAACATTACAAGCGGTGGTTTCGGATTTTTTCAGCGGAATAGAACCAGCAAATTTTGCATCTTGCTTTCAAACCAGCTCGGCTAGCCGAGCCGAGCGCGAAAAGCTCCTTCCAGAAATTACAGCCTAGCTGCTTGCGCGTGCCACGGCTTTTTGTCGCTTGGGGTATTTCCTCGGTGTGATAAAGCAGAAATTTGAAAGCTTGAAAACTTAGAGCGAGCACCAGTGAGTGGGAAAGGTACAGTGCAGTTCTTTTATTGCAGACTGGAAAATTTCATAGTTGGTATTTTCATTTGCTTCGTCACTTATTCGTCTTACTTTCTGCTTAGGTGTGGTCTATCGGAAACCTTTAATAGTTCTCAGCTCTGCTGTCAACACCAAAACAGCTGGACCAGCTTTCGTGGAGCCCTAAATTTATTCAGGAATGTATTAACGCATTGCTGCATCACAGCGAAGACGAGAACAAAGACAAAAGTCGAGACATTAGTAAAATGCATTATTTTTCGGCTACTCACATGATTAAAATTCGCCACATGCATCCTTCAACGTAAATTAAACACAAATACACATTGTTTTTTGGATATGTCATTGAGAAATGGTTTTTTGTTAAAATTATAATAGTTTCTAACTCAAAATTTTTAACTTCATTGTTTCTAAGCATTTTTATTTCCGTTGTGAGCTGCGGGCGCTTTAAGTGCTGTTGCTTAGCCTGGCCTGGCTTGAACCAAAGAAAGCCCAGAGTATTGAATTCGGAATTTATATTTTAACTGTATATAAAAAATACAGATTTCTTTGACGTCCACGAGGTAGCAGCATTATTTTCATTATCAGTATCAAATCGATAGCTAAAGCCTAAAGACATCATAAAAGTGTCGATCTAATTTTTTGCTATCTGTATTGCAGAATTCGCTTACGGCTGATATGGCAGGAAAAGCAATAAAGCAGCTGTCTGGTGGAGGAGGCGGTCAAAGCTTGAGTGATCGCATGACTTCAGCTAAACACATTATTTCAGGGTCTGGCCTTGGTCGAGCTGTTTGCAAGGCTACCACAGAGGAAATCATTGCTCCAAAGAAAAAGCATTTAGGTTGTAAGTTACTAAATTAAATCAGAAATTCTTATTATTTTTATAATAAATTCATATTTATTTAAATAAATTAAGTTCAAAATTGTCAGTTTTAAGTATTTTTAACTAAAAAGGTCTTTATTTAATTTGCTTAATAGGTCTTTAGTTTAGGCCTAGTTTATAAATATTTTAAAATATAATAATAATTAAAAATTCGTTTATTTCCAGGCTATAAAAATGCTTACATAATTGAAAAATGCTGATTTAATTAGAAAAATAATTAGATTTTATTGTACTATGATAGCATAGGTAATGAAAATTTATATCATATAATATAACTTTATTTCTATTTCCTACCTAGGTTATTATTACTTTCTGTAGGATTCCAAACATTTTTTCATTAAAATCTTTGTTGCAATTTGACACCAAGGCCAAAAAATTATTTGCAACAAAAAATATAGTTGCAAATTGCTATAAGAATAATCATTCCCTATTTTAATTCTTAATTCTATCTTGAATTTAAGACTAAACCTATTATTTATGTTCCTGATTTAAAAATTGCACATTAACTAAAGCATTATTATGGCTAAGTAATAGATAAATTAATAATGGGCCTATAAGTTTATGGAAAAGGGAAGCCTTCTATACTTGCAATTTACAACTAAGATAGGAAAATTAATAGTTGAAAATTTGCAACTAAGACAAATAATCTGGTTTTAAATTGAAATTTCTAGTTGCAGACTGTACCCAATGGGATTTAAAAAACTCAGTTCCAAGCAGTATGTACTATATAGTATTTTTGTCTTTGATCCCACTAAATTCACTGGTAGAAATTAGTCTATATATTTCTATTTTAAATTAGTATTTACTTAATACTATTTTTTATATTTCAATTGCTGCAAGGGTTGCTAGGCATTTTGGTAATATGCCTTTTTTTGTAGCAAATGTGGCTATTTGATAGCAACTTGTAGCCTAAACCCAGTGATGAACTGCAAATGCATAAGCTTATATACCGAGAAACTTTCAATACAATACTTACTATGAATGCAAGTAATTTGATTTATTCTTAATGATAAAAAATGAAAATTCGAAAACTTGGCGTGACTTTTGAGCATTGCTTTTAGATCAATTGAATTATTGATTGTTAATTGACCTAGGCTTTTTAGGAAGAATTCAAATGCAGAGTAAAACATAGGGACTATTTGAACTGCTTTACTTAGTAGCTCAATCCCTAAATTGTGACCACCCTCACCTTAGACCTGATCGAGTGCACCAACCAGAGCAACGTGAGCATTCCCGAGCTCGCCAACACCCTGCTGGAGCGGCTGTCCAGCTCCAACTGGGTGGTTGTGTTCAAAGCTCTCATCAGCATCCACAGCGTAATGAACTACGGCAACGAGCGGTTCACGCAGTACCTGGCCTCCAACAACTGCAACTTGTCGTTGCGCAACTTCTATGACAAATCCTCCGTCCAGGGCGCCGACATGTCCCGCTTCATCTGCCGCTACAGCGCCTACGTGCAGGAGAAGGCGTTCGCCTACCGCAGCCTCGCCTACGACCTGTGCAAGGTGCGAATCCCGTTTGATTGATGAAGACCGTCGGGCAACATTCTATTGTAGTTTGTGCCCCCTGCGACACCCCTGCCGCCCCCTCCCACTCTGCCAGGTGAAACGCGGCAGCGACGACGGCGCCCTGCGCACGCAGAGCGTCGAGAAGCTGCTCCGCTCCCTGCCGGTGCTGATCGCCCAGTTCGACGCCCTGCTCGGCTTCGACGCCACGCCCAGCGAGCTGAGCAACGCCATCATCAACGCGGCCTTCCTGCTGCTGTACAAGGACGCCAGCCGCCTGTTCGTCGTATTCAACGACGGCATCATCAACTTGCTTAGCAACTTCTTCGAGTCCATGAACCGCAAGCAGTGCCGGGAGGGCCTCGATCTCTACAAGAAGTTCCTGGTGCGCAGCGAGCGCCTCTCCGAGTTCAGCCGCGTCGCCGAATCCGCCGGCGTCGATCGGGCGGACGTGGCCAACCTGGAGCGGCACCCAACCTCCTTCCTGGAGGCTATGGAGTCGCACCTCGCCCAGCTGGAGGGCCGCCGGGTGTCCCGCTCCAACTCCAGCAACAGCATCGGCTCGGCCGCCTCGCCCGCTCCGTCAGCCGCCGCTGCCACATCCGCCGCCACTGCGACCGTTGCAGCTCCGCCGGCTACATCCGCGTCTGGATCCGGGATGAGCGAGGCCCAGCGCCAAGCGCTGCTGATGGAGGAGCAGCGGCAGCTGGATAAGCTCAAAGCCGAGCGCCAGCGGCAGCTGGCCTCCACCGGCGGTGGCAGCAGCCAGGGCGGCGTGGCGAAGCAGCTGCCGCCACCGCAACAGCCGCCCCAGCAACAGAAGAGCAACGACGAAGACAATCTGCTTAATCTGCTGGATTCCGCTCGTAGGTGTTGAAACTCTGCTGCGTCTGGTGACACTTGTGTATGACTAAAGAGGGTAACCCCATAAGCGTGGCCTCAGTGACGCAAGCCACAGGGCTGTGTCCCCAGATGCCTGACCTCAATGACGCAAACACAGGGCCGTGACTTCAAAAGCCTGACCTCAGTGACGCAACCACAGAGCCGTGACCCCATAAGCCTGACCTCAGTGAAGCAACCACAGGGCCGTGACCCCAAAAGCCTGACCTCAGTGACGCAACCGCGCATGCATGATCTTATAAACCTGTAAAGAAAGATATTATATCAGAGCCTTCCTTCAGCCCTTACTTACTTACTTAGCTGCAGGGAGGTCCCAGAGGGGACGCAGCGGGAAGGCGCAACCGCCCATTCCGCTAACCCCTGGACGACCGACGCGCCGTTATGGACGAATGGTTGGCGTCGCCCAGGGGGGTCCCTCGGTGTCGCCGGCAGCTATGTTGCTCCCTGGAATTGGGAGTTCAGCCCTGCGGGTTGCCCGGAGGAAGCGCATGAGCTGGTTAAAATTTTCGGGTTTGCACGCATCATAGATAGAAGTGTGTGGCCCGAGGAATTTAAGTCTGGCCCGCGTGAAGGCGGGGCAGATGCTGACGAAGTGCTCAGCTGACTCGTCACCCGAGTTGCAGAAGCTGCAGGTGGCGCTAGGAATGCTGCCCTGCAGGTATTGGTGCCTGGAGAAGCAACCATGGCCTGAGAGGGTCATAGTGGCAGCCCGGATGTCCCTCCGCGAAAGCCGGAGGAGGAGGTTCCGGAGCTGGCGAGAGGGCTGTGGAACAGCACCTCTAGATTGCCTGCAAGTGATGCAGTTCGCCCAGAGCGAGTAGTGCTGGGTCTTGACCCACGTTTTGATCCGTGAGTTGATGACACAGGAGGGGGTCGGGACGAGGGGCTCAGGCCCAATGCAGGATCCAGATGAGCCGGCTTTTGCAAGCGCATCAGCGAGCTCATTTCCCCGGAAACCTTCGTGTCCCGGCACCCACTTAAGAGTGATTTTGTTGGATGAGCCCAACATGTTGAGGTGCTTGACACAGTCCAGGACTGTTGCTGAGCTGACACTGCAGCTGCAGATGGCGTGCAGTGCAGCTTGGCTGTCAGAGTGGAAAATGATGTCCTTGCCAGCAACGCCAGAGGCGAGAAGCTCTGCTGAGCACGAGCTAATAGCTAGGACTTCATTTTGAAAGACACTGGAGCTGGTTCCAGTGTACTGGGCGTGGGTGGCGATGACCCGCCCATTGAGAATAATGCAGACACCGAAACCGGTGTTAGCTGACTGCTTGGAACCGTCAGTATAACAGTGGATCTCTCCAGGGTTCCAATTGTCACTAATGGAGTCACGCGAGTCGATGGCTACCGAGTAGCGTTGTCTCACGTTGAGCGTTGAAGCGATGCTGTCCGTGAGGACTTGGTAAGCTTCGCATTCACTGAGGATGTTGAGGCACATATCGCTGTGTGGGACCAGGTTCCACTTAGCTGGTGCTCTCATATAGCGGAAGTTTATACCGGCGTCAAGGAGCCGCCGGGTTGCTCTAGCCGCCTCCCCTTTAATAAAAAGGTCGAGGGGGGGCAGGTCGAGAAATGCTCCCATACCAGCAAAAGGTGTGGATCTGGTAGCATTGCAGATCAGCCGACACGCTCGTCCTTGGATTGTGTTGAGCCTATCTGCATGGCTTTTAATCTGGGTAGCACTTACCCAGACTAAGGAGGCGTAGGTAATGGCGGGTCTAACCACAGAGGTATAGATCCACCACAAACGCTTTGGGGACAGTCCCCAGGTGGTGCCAAGCGCCCGGCGAAGCTGGGCTAGAATTGCAGAGGCGCGTTTGGCTTTAGCCTTCACATGGCTAGACCAGTTAAGCCTATGGTCGAGAGTTACCCCGAGGCACCGGGTCTGCTTTGCGAAGGCAATGTCTCTGCCGTAGAGCTGCAGAGGCTTAATGTTCCAGCGGGTTTTGCTGGTAAACATGATAGCGACAGTCTTTGGCTCAGAGAGCTTAAGACCATTGCTGCGGGCCCAGGTTTCTGCTCTGCGAAGAAAGGTTTGCATGAGATCCCTGAGAGTGCTGGGCGAGGGTCCTGCCACGATAGCAGTAACGTCGTCCGCATAGCCGACTTTGAAGACGGGATCTGGTCCAGGGCTCCTGAGTAGAGCGTCGATGACCATGTTCCAAAGAGTTGGAGTGAGGACGCCGCCTTGTGGGCCTCCTTTACAAACTCTGGTAGTGGCAGTGTGCCCAAGAAGGTGGGCAGTGACCGTACGGTTGGAGATCATATACATGATCCAACGTATGATGGTAGAGTGGGTATTGCGATCGCGAAGGGCACTCTGAAATGCATCAAAAATAACATTATCAAAGGCCCCCTCTATGTCGAGGAATAAGCCGAGAGCATAGCCGTTGCCCAGCACGGCTCTCTCTAGCTTTTCAACAATCGCATGGAGTGCGCTGTCAGTGGACCTTCCGGGGCGGAAGGCGTGCTGATTGTTACTGAGAGGCATGGCTGTTAGCTCGCAAGCCAGCAGTCGCCAATGTACGAGCCTCTCAGTCAGCTTTAACAGAAACGAGGTTAAGCTGATGGGCCTGAAGGCCTTAACGCTCTGATAGTCGCCTTTTCCCGGTTTGGGAATAAAGACAACACGAGCGTTAGTCCAACTTTTGGGAATGTACCCTAGCTGGATTGTGGCCCGCAATATGTTGCAGGTGATTCTCAGAAACCTGGGGATCTTGGCTGCCTCGCGCAAAAGGACAGGGTAGATACCGTCAGGCCCTGGGGATTTGAAAGGCTTGAAGGTTTTGACTGCCTTAGCAATCAGTTCCTCATTAATAAAGCTCGCAGCCAGGTTGGATCCTTCCAGCGAATGGTTGGGTTCCGTGCCAGCTGTGGGAACCTCGGGAAAAAAGCTGCCCAGCATTTGCTGCAGCACTTCCTGAGGTTCGTTGGTGAGAGAGCCATCATCTTTTTTGATCATGGCTAGTTTGGACATTTTGTCCATAGTAAGGGCCTTGACCAGCCTAGAGGTGGGCCGGTCTTTGTCCAGCTCGTCGCAGAATTGGCGCCACTTACTATCCTTGGCCCTACGGATTTCACACTTGAAATGTCGCGAGGCCTGTCGGAAGAGATCCATGTCATCAGGGTTACCCGACTTCATGGCACGGCGATGAAGACTTTTGGCCTTTTGCCGGAGTTTTCCCAGTTCCGGGTTCCACCACGGAGCTGAGGTTTTGCCTTTGTAGGCCCGAATGGGGCAGGACGCTTCGTAGGCCGCAGTGATGCAGCCCGAAAGCGTCTCAGCCGCGTAATCGACACCCTCGCAACTCTTAATCGGATCGTTATCCATGAGTTCCTGAAGGTGAGAATCAAGGGTAGCCGTGAAGGCTGCCCAGTCAGTATTACGGATGTTGCGTCTCCAAGTTATTGGAGATGGTCGCTTAGTGTCCGTAATGTTGAAGGCTATAAAGAGATGGTCAGAGAAGGATGGCTCATCGGTCCAGACCCTCCACTCCGTAATCCTGTCAAAAAGTTTAGGAGAGGTAAGGGTGGCATCGAGAACCTCCGTCCATCTGCCATTGTTAAAAGTAGGTGTGCTTCCGCGGTTGCAGAGCATAAGGTTGGTGCCGGAGATAAGAGCAAGAAGCTCTTCCCCTCTGGTGTTGGTATCCTTACTGCCCCAGTGCTGATGGTGGGCGTTAAGGTCTCCGCCCACCAGGAGATCAGCATTCTGGTTCTCGCAGTATTGCGCAAGGCGCAGTAAGCTCTCTGGAGCTGGGTCTCCGTTGCCAGGAATATAAATAGAGGCGATGAAGCACTGGCGAGGAGATAGGTAGTTGGATTGGATGACACAGAGGTCCCCATCCGAAAGATCAGTCCTCAGCCAAGCCTGAAGATGGCTGGCAGCAAGGATGGCCGCACGCGGGCGGCTGTTCCCCGGGCCACACACATAAAAATCACAGTAGCCAGAAGGGATATTGGTTAGCTTACCATTGTAAATCCAGGGCTCCTGGATCAGGATGAAACCTGGTTGATACAGTTCTGCAATCTTCATCAGATTAACTGATGCTGATACGCAATGCTGTAAATTTATTTGTACACAATAGGTCGCTCCTTTGGCGTTGCGGAGCTTATCCATACTGTACTAAATGCAAAAACTGGCTGTTTTCCCGTGACCTTTAAGGGGATCGTAAAAGATCGTCCTCATCCCAGGTCGACGGGAGATGGCTGGGAGAGGGGAGTCGATCCACGTCCATGGCCTCCTCCTCCTCCCCGGCTTCACCGGCAGACTCCACAGACTCCGAGGTCAGGGTGGAGAGGGTATCTCCATCTGAATCGTCGTCTGCAGACCCCACCAGAGTCGCCGAAGAGGGCTCGGAGTCCGAAGTCGTGGTCTCCTCCGCAACTCCTTCTCCAGATGGAGAGTTTTCCTGCTCCTGGGGTTTGGCCGAAGCCTCTTCCTCAGTCGCAGAGCTCTCGCCTGTAGTAGGGTCGGGCTCAGTGACAGCCTTGGGATCGGCTTGCGCCTGGGGTTTGGCCGAAACCTCCTCCTCGGTCGCAGAGCTCTCGCCAGTTGGGTCGGGCACAGTGGCAGCCTTGGGATCAGCTTGCGCCTTTCCTTTGGCTTTGGGCTGTGCCTTCCCGCCGCTGGAGACACCAGGGTTGGCCTTCGCCTTCCCTTTGGCAGTTTTGCCTCGGCGAAGCCTGAGCTTCAAAGCACCCAGCTGAAAAAGAGAGTCGCTGGGGTACTTTTTTGTCCAGGCCTCAGACAGACCGAGGACAACCGTATTTCCCGCGTCGCCCCTACGAACTTTCCGATGATAAATCAGTCCGCTCGCAGGGAGTTCGGGGTTCAGGCGCAGTAGGACCTTCCGGATTACATCCGGTCCCGCTGCGGTGCTCTTCGCAGGGACGAACACCAAGTAGGGTGTTGTCTTTGGACGTTGACCCTCCCGCGAGAAAAGGGGGCGGCCGAGATCAGCGTCCAAGGAAATCGCCGGCAACCGTTGGAGCAGCTGCCGGGCGTCTTCCTCACTGCTCGGAGCAATGAAAATGGTTGGTCCTCGAAGGACCATGCGCTCGATGCCGATGGAGATACCCTCCTCGACAGTCAGCTCAATGAGGAGAGAGTCAATGGCGCACCAGACCTCTTGAAGCTGATCTGTGGACCAGTCCCGGTCGCGACACTGAACGATCACTCCCGGGATCTTGCCCTTGGCTTTTGCTGCGAATGTCGCCCCTGTTGGGGCTTCCCCGCTAGCTTGGGCCATAGTTTGCGCCGTGGCTTGGGCCTCAGCCGCCACGGCAGCCTCCCCAGAGGGCGCCGCCGCAGCACTGCTGGGGCCTTCACCAGCCTGCCCGTCAGGTTGCTTTGAGGAGCTGCTTGCTTCAGCACCCTTGGCGGGCGCCGCCGCTTGAGCCCTCTCGGCTTCCTTTTTGGCCTGCTTTTTGGCGCGTTGTTTGGCGCGTTTGCGCTCAAGCCGGGCTTTCTGAGCCTCGTCGGATCTGCCAGTTTTGGCCGGTCCTTTTGGCTCATTGCCCATGGGTCCCTTGGATCCACCAGCGGAGCTGGCAGGTCGCTTTGGACCCTCCGGATGGTTTCGGCGTTGGTTGGATCTGCCAGCAGAGCCGGCCGGTCCTTCCTTCGCCACGGTAGAGGATTCAGTCAGTTGGGATCTGCCAGCTAAGCCGGCCGGCCCCTCAGACTGAGGTTGGAGTTTGGAAGGGTCTCCGTCCCTAGAATTTTGGTTTTTATCCATAATCGGCTCGAAGGCCATGAGTAAAAATAGGTGGTCTTCCCCGAAGGGCAAGGTACCCGCCCGGCCGATTCACCAAAAACCGGGCAGTAGACCGAGGAGAAACCCTCAAGGCTGGCCCGACACCAAGAGGGGGAACCGCTAGCGACCAGAATACTCCCTGGCCAAAACCCATCAGCGCGGTAAACACTGGGGCATGTTAGAGGGCGCGTTTAAGCCTCGCCAAAGCCCGTGGACTGGCCACGTACCCTGCTAGCCATGGGGGCTAGCCATAGTTTTAGGGTAGAACCCGGCCCCAGCTTCCTCAGAGAGGTACCTGGGTACCCAAGGCCTGGGTAAGCGAGCCAGGGATGAAACCCTGTACCCAAATTTATATACCGGCTGGGTGGTGCCGGCGCCAGAGCCCAAGCAGTTTGGTTGGCCTAGGGCCAGCCTTAACGCTCGCGGGACGAGAACCCTTGGGTTGACTTGCAAAGCGGGGGTGGCGTTTTGCGGCTGCCAGTGGCAGAAATAGTGCGCGCAAATCACCACCTTGCCATGTCTGCCAAAAAGAAGGAGGCAGGTGCTGAGCATCGCAGATCGTAGCCCGTGGGCCTAATCTGACTCATACACAGCTGGCGTTCCGCAATGCCCGTGCGAGCTTCCTTCAGCCCTTTCTCCCATAATCCCATTTACACTTTAGCCGCCGCCTCATCGGCAAGTTTTGCGCCGTTCACCCCTGCTCAGCCGCAGCCCGCAGCATTCGGTGAGTTCCTGTTTGCAGCCTGCAGCTGCCTTACCGATCTCATTGAGTGCCTGCCAGCTGCGATTTATTCAAAAGGCCCTACACGCCTTCCTGTTGCAGGTGCAGCTCCGTTTTCCACGTCCAGCTTCTCTGCTTTCCCGCCTGCAGCTGGTAAGTGCACTCTGCCCGAGCCGCTTGGGCCTCACCTTGACAGTATTGATTTGCCCGCTTTAATTTCATTGTGCTTTCCTTTTCGTCACCCTCCAGCCTTCTCAACAGCCTACTCTGCAGCTCCTGTGACCTACTCTGCGGCACCGGTTGCCTACTCTGCTCCGCCTCCGGTTGCCTACTCTGCTCCGCCTCCGGTTGCCTACTCTGCGGCGCCTCCTGTGTCCGCTGCATCAAGTAAGTTAGCATTAGAAATGATTGGTGTGGAAAATCGGCATAGATATCATTCATACACTTGTGCATATGAGGTTGAATAAATTCGCTAAATTCGCACAATTACGTTACTGCGTCTATAGCTGGCTAAAGGCTTAAAAACGTTTGCTGGTTAGTTTGTGACCTGGCCCGACTGTCTTGCGCTGTTAGACCGTTATTTTAAGGCAATACAAGGCCACTGGCGTTCCTGCTAATGCCTGCCTGCACTGGGCTTTGTGCTGATTTCAATCTGCCGCAAGCATTTATTATTTACAAGCCATTACTGCTGTTCGAGGGCTGCGTGTGGGCTGCTGTGTTCGAGGGCTCTCACACCTGCTCTGGTACTTTTAGCTGTCAGTAGTATAGCAGAGTTTTTTGGAATCATTTTTGAAGATTTTAATAGGAATTGCTGTTCTTCATTTTATTTAAAATCTAATTTATCCATGTAATTTTCCTTATTTTGTTTATTTCTAATGCCAAATCACTTTTATAATTATTCACAACTAATCATCTAATTTTCTCTTCTCTAGTTATCCCAAAGTAGTGATCCCATGTCTAATTATCCCACATCCAGTGATCTTATGTCTAATTATCCCACATCTAGTGATCCCATTTCTAATTTTTCCACATCTAGTAATCTCACGTCTAGTTATCCCACATCCAGTGATCCAATGTCTAGTTATCCCACATCCAGTGATTCCATGTCTAATTATCCCACATCTAATGATCCCATGTCTAATTATCCCATATCTAGTAATCTCACGTCTAGTTATACCACATTCAGTGATCCCATGTCTAATTATCCCATATCTAGTGATCCCATGCCTAATTATCCGATGTCTAATTATCCCATGTCTAGTAATCTCACGTCTAGTTATCCCACATCTAGTGATCCCTTGTCGAATTATCCTAAGTCTAATAAATCCAGATCGAACTATCCCACATCTAGTACTCTAAAGCACCAACTAAATCCCATTCGTAAACAATCCCAAATCTCTAATCCCGTCTCCTCAATGCCCCAGTGTTCGACCCGTTCGGTGGCGTCCTGGAGCCGATCCGGCCCGGCCAGCAGCCGCAGCCGCAGCCGCAGAAGACGACGCCGGCAGCGGCAGCGGCGCCTGGCAGCCAGACGACGGGCCTGACGGGCGACCTGGACTCGAGCCTGGCCGCGCTGGCCGGCCGTCTGGACATCCGCGGCCCGCAGTCCGGACAGGCGATGTCGGCCGGCGGCGGCCGTCAGGGCATCAACTGGGCGCAGGCGGGCGGCAGCGGCGGCGCCGGCTTCAACATGGCGCGCTCAGGCGGCGGCCCCAAAGCGCCGGTGCCGATCGCGCCGGGCCCGACCGTTAACTGGGGCGGCGCCATGGCGATAGCCCCGCAGCCTTCGGCATTCGCCATGCCGGTGAGCAAGCCACTGTTGAACAGTTGCTGCATGTGGGTTGACGTGGGCTGGCTGGGAATCTCGACTGCTCAAGCTTTTGTTTCTCTTCTGTCGGAGTTTCTTTGCATGGCTTTTCTGGCCAAGCTTACGTCTGGTTTTGGTAGGGCTTGGCCAGCTTTTTTCGTTTAGGCCGGGGCTTAATTGGGTTTGGGTCAGAGGTTAGTCAGGTTTGGGTCAGAGATTAGTCGGGTTTGGGTCAGGGCTTAGTCGGGTTTGGGTCAGAGGTTAGTGAGGTTTGGGTCAGGGCTTAGTTGGGTTTGGGTCAGAGTAAGGTCGGGTTTGGGTCAGAGATTAGTCGAGTTTGGGTCAGGGCTTGGTCTGGTTTCGGTCAGTATTAGTTACATTTAGGTCAGCTGGTTAGGTAAAGTGGGGTTTATAGGACAGGCTCAAGTGCTTCAGATTTTTCCCTTCTGAATGGCCTTTAAATAGAATAGATCAATAGAGGCGAACAGATGACTGGGAGATCAGCATGGGAATGAGATAAGAATGATGAGGCCAACTGAGCAGTTTGCCGTCATTTCCGCCATCGCCTGCAACCAGCAGCAGCAGCAGCAGCAGTTCATGCCGGCCTACGGCTTTGGTCAGCCGTACTGGCAAGGCTGGCCAGCTGTCAATCAACAGTACCAGCCAGGGCAGCCGCCCGCTGCACAGGTAAAAAAAACGTTGATAACCTGCGATCGTCTGCAGCTGGCTGCGCCGGCAGGACCAGCCTAAAAACACTTTCGGATTCTGTTGCTCAGTTGCTTATTTGTTTAAAACGCAGAACAACGTAAAGTTTAACTATTATTACTGCGCGTTTTCCGGCTTTGCTCTGCAGAGTTAATAAAGTTTGACCTGTTATGCAACCAATTTTAATCGCTAAAGTGAAAACAAATTAGTTAATCTGCTTTGCTGTTAAATTTTCAGATTTTAACAAATTTGTCTACTCTAAGTAGAAATGTGGAAATTTTATCATCGAAATTTATTCGTTAATTTCAGCAGAACGGCAGCGGCCCCAGCGATCCGTTCGGCGCTCTCTGAAGTTGGCTTTCGCAAAATCGAAGCAAATTCTTGAGATTAAAGCGAAGAGAAGATGGTTGATAGAAGCTTGACAATTTCCAAAATTTGCACGCAACATTGCACCAACCGTAGAAGTTTAGACACTCTTATTAACTGTCTGCAACTGCGTCTGTGTTGTGCCGGCATCGAACTGCGCTCTCTGCCTTGACTGCTCGAAGCCCCTGCGTCCGCCCTCAGCTGCCTCCGGACCCAACGATTCTTTTTTTAATCCTCCCCGTGTGTCCCAACGCGTTTTACACCAGCTAATCTTCTTTGCTAGCGTCTTCATTCGCATCGCTGAGTCACAACTGCGCAAGTCTTTGTTTTTTCTCTTTATTATTGCGAAATTTCTATCGAAATACATTCATGCGCGTCTTTGTTTAGCCTCGGCGGCTCCTCATTTTGTTCTCTGTGATGCCCGAGCAGCCCTGCGCGGCTTTTGTTATAGAAATTTAGAGATATTTAACGTGCGCAGCAGGACGAGAGGAGAGCTGCCTTTTACTGAAATTTCTCTGTTTTTTCTCCCATTTATATCTTCGTCGCCTACCTGTTTTAGTATTTCTGTGTCAGTGCGTCCTATCAGTATGCGCTTACATCACTCCCTTATGCGAAATCCCTCACACTTCCCATCAGTATCCCCACCAATCTACTAGAAATCCCTCACACTTCCCATCAGTATCCCCACCAATCTACTAGAAATCCCTCACACTTCCCATCAGTATCCCCACCAATCTACTAGAAATCCCTCACACTTCCCATCAGTATCCCCACCAATTTACTAGAAATCCCTCACACTTCCCATCAGTATCCCTACACTTTCCTTCAGTATCCTCATTAATCTCCCAGAAATCCACTACACTCTCCTTCAGTATCTTCATTAATCTCCCAGAAATCCAATACACTTTCCTTCAGTATCCCCATCAATGTCCCAGAAATCCCCATCAATACTTCCCATCAGTATCCCCACCAAACTCCCAGAAATTGCATCTTTGTCCCTATCCCTATCTGATCCCAACCGTATCCTATCGTCCTGATCCCATCCGAATCCAGTCACGCAATCGATATTCCACCAAAATCCCTTAAATCCCTTTATGATCCCGCCGTGGAATTCAGATACTCCGGCGTTTTCCGTTGCTGTCCCCAGCCAGCCGGCCCATTTGAAAGCTCCCTGCTGCGTTGTTGGCGGCAGGCGATTTCGTCTTAGAAATAACAAAAATAAATTGAGATTTTCACTTTTACTATGCCGAACTGGCTGTTTTGAAGCACTGCGGAATCACTACGATTGTAGATTTACATTTTCTGCTGGCGTCTGTCTCTCTGCTGTCTTTTTCATTTGTCTGAGCCAGCCGGATCTCCTGGAAAGTCCAGCTTGATTTGCAGACTCGATGCGTCACTGCTTTCGAGTTACTGCTTGGACTCTCTATGAGGCCCAGCTTTCATTTTCAATAGATTTATTGAAAGGCCCAGTACTTGAACACGTATTGTTCAGTCTTAGATTGAGAATTAAATCAGTTGCGGAGGAGGAGGAACATTTTTTGATCACGCAACTTTCACTCGTTGTGGTGATAAATTCTTGACTCTTGCTGGTGCGTCTTGGGAGAGATTTCTTTGACTCTTTGAGACTTGCAACACGGGGAGGGGGCAGGCCAATTAAAATGCGCCGGTTTTGCCCGTCAAAGCCAACCCTTGCCGTCTGTCTCCGCTGTTCGGCAGTAATTAAACAGATGCGCCTCATCAGAGAAGTCGCTGCCAGAGCGGCTCGCGTGTCTCCCCGAGTGCAATTCCCGCGCGGCCCCAGCAGCGCGTACAGCCCGGCCCGGCCCGGCCTAATTGAAAGTCGGGGTGCGCGGGCGCATGCAAAACACTCGCCGACTGCTCAGGGCCCGATGGAGAAATATGCGGGCCCGACACCTGCGTAGCTTCGTGTCAGCCTGCAAGGGAATAATGAGGCTTTGGGAATGCGCGGTGTCAGCACTGCCTGCCCGCATCTGTTCCTCTGTTGACAGTTAAATGGGAGAGCATTCAAAACAGCAATGTGCGCCGGCTGAGGGATCACAGTGTTCGATAGAAGTGCGTGCCTCCCCTGTGTGTGCCGCCTGCTCGTGAACTGTCAGCATGTCTGCCGAGCTAATGTAACTTGTGGAATAGTGCATCTCCTTGACGCTTGCAGCTCCTGTGACCTGGACAATTTTGAGTGTCTGCGATTTTCGTCTTTCCGCATTTTAAAATGCTTGCAGATACGAGTGTAATTTAACTGCAATTTGGGAATCAATTTTCCTTCAGGCTCTTCGCCTTACGGCTGCTCAGTTAGCAGCCATTAGCTCGGTCTGACTATTTCAATTTTTAAAACGAAACTCAGACATCAATATAGAAAAATCCCTGTGTCCTTCCTCTGCCTCTGCCGTTTTATTCATTTCCAGCCTATTCATGCGTTTTATAAAGCAGAATTGGCTTCAGCATCAGGCTTTCACTTACTCACACGAGTACAATGCACTGAGCTCTTAGCGGGCCTCGGGGGCACTTGATTGCGGCTTAACAGCCACCGGCCTTTGTTCCCCGTGCCCTGCTGCCGTCAAGGACGAGCTTTTATCCGCTGCTGGCCGGCTGCCTTGCCTTTTACCTGGACGAACTGAAATAAAGATCATATCGTCCGCCTCCATCCCCAGCCATACATCATGGCATCCAGCTGCTGATTCCTCATGCGGGGATTAAAATAAGATCAGCGGGGAGCCCCACAGCTCTTGAGTTCGAATCCAGCCGGAGCTGGAGAGGCGGATCCTGATTTATCTGTGCCGCAAGATTTGGCTGGGCAGCTCACGGCCTGATGAAGAGCTACTCATGCAGTCCCAGCTGCTAGCGGGCATCGACGGTCAGATCCCCGTAATTCCTGTTCCTCTGCCCCTGAGGATGCCGCGTGAGGGATAATTGGCCGCATGCGTGCGCCCCATCTTCTTGAGCTCCGAGTGGGCCGGAAGCGGGGAGCAAAAGGACCGGAAAGTGGCGCAGCTGAATAGAGGAAAGAACGAAAAGAAAAAGATTTTCCAAGCGAACTAATTTTAAAAATCTGCTTCAGCCTACAACAAGCTCCTCTGGCTGGCAATTTCCCATGGATTTTGGCCAGCAAATAATCTGGTTGGAAAGTAGAAGCGAGTGAAATGAATGCTTAGTTCAGTATGTTCAGTGAACTGCCTCTATTTGGTTTCTGCATTTGTGCAATTCTGCCTGCCTCCTCATTGCCGTCTCAGCGTCTGTCCGTCAGGCCGCGACTCGAACCCCGGCTGATCCGCCAATCCAGCCGCACCGCTACGCGATTGGCCGGCCCGCCTTCCCCGGCCCGAGCTAAAATGCCGCCTGAGCAGCCCCGCGGCGCCGGCTCTGCGCGGAGACAAAGAAATCGGCTGCGAGAACCACCGAGACTTCTGCCCGCGCTTCTAAGAGGTAGGCGCGCTCCGCAGATTCTGGTTCGTCTACCAGCATCACTCCCGCTGCCTGCATCTCTGTTTTGTCACCTGCGTCACATTTTTAATTCTGCATTGATTTATTTCTTTCGGAAACGTCTGCCAGTGACGGGACTCACGGGGTCAACACCAGGCCCGCAGCTGTCCGGGAGAAAGTCCCCATCCACCCCGGGCCGCATACCCAGTGGCGGGCTGAAGGTGTGCGACAAGCCGGCGGGACGGTTCCTGATCCTCGCAACTAATCAATCTCCCCCCCCCCCCACGGCGGATGTTTGGGCGGGTCTCCTAGGAGGAGGCGGCGGAGGTGCCAGCAGTTGCCGGCAATCCCTCCAGCTCCGGCTCCAGGTGCCACCGTTCAGAGTCATGGAATGATGGAGCGCTGCTCACTAGGTGCCCCAGCATCCGGCTGGTGTGTGGCGAACCCCCCCCCCCCCACGGCGGATGAATGAGGCTGCGGCTGGTGACACGGTGGCACAAAAATAGCGCAGAGCGCGTATTTACGGCCCCGGCTGGCATGCCGCGGCGGAACCTCTGCAACAAAGGCGGCCATTGCTGCGCTTGCCCAACTTGTAGGGTCGGCAGTATAAATGCAGCTTGTTATTGCTGCGGCTGCTTTGTTCAGAAAAAACTAAAAAAGAAGTTTTTTACGGGCCGGCCGCACTGTTTGACAGTCAAATAGAAAAACAGAACCTTTATGAGCAATGTTGAAGATATATTTTTTAAATTCTTTTCCTACAGCCAATCTTGGCAAGCTTAGAATTCAATTTCCGGCTTTCGCTATAGGCAGCCTAAAACCGGGGGGGATTGTGTTGTGAAAATGATAAAATTCTCTGATAAAACTGGGTTCTCCCAGCCAGATGAAGCGAAAATGTCTATAGAAGGGTCGGCCAAAACAATTCAAGGCCGAATCAGCCGCTCCGCGTGTCTCAAATCTGGATGCTGCGGCTCGGGTTTCAGTTGCCTGCGCTGTTTTGAAATTTTGCATGGGGATTTTTGCCGCATTTTGGGCATCTCGCATGCGACTCGGATCCCGATCCCCATTCGCCAGGCAGACCAGCTGACTCAGAACCAAACGTACAGCCTGGCATGAAGCCGCTCCTGTCACTGCTTTTTCTGCCGCTGCTGCTGCAGTCCGCCGTCTCTGCTGCTGCTCCCGATCGTGATTATCCCGACGCTGGCGCCGCTGAGGCTCTCCTGACTACTCTGGACGCTCTGACGGCCGCCGTGGACTTCGTCGATGACAACATCGAAAGCGTCAACTTGGACGGCGCTATCGGCCTGCGCACACTTGAAAGTGAGGACGGTGGCAGAATGTCCCGCAGCCTCACTTTGAACTTCTTTAACCATCGAATTCTCCACCGCCGGCCTCTCGCAGGTCAGTCGGAGGCGCTGCTCGCCCGCTATTGGAGCCGCCTGCCGCCGTGGGCTGCCGGCCGGCTGACCGACTTGCGCGACCGGGCCAGCCGGGCCGCCCGTCGAGCCGTCCGGTCGGTTCGCCGGAGGACTCCCGTGTACTATGCGAGTGAGCTCGGCCGGGCTTCGGCTGGGGCTTAGCTAGTGCTGGTGATAGCTAGCGTTGGTGATAGCTAGTGCTGGTGATAGCTAGTGCTGGTGATAACTAGTGCTGGTGATAGCTAGTGCTGGTGATAGCTAGTGCTGGTGATAGCTAGTGCTGGTGATAGCTAGTGCTGGTGATAGCTAGTGCTGGTGATAGCTAGTGCTGGTGATAGCTAGTGCTGGTGATAGCTAGTGCTGGTGATAGCTAGTGCTGGTGATAGCTAGTGCTGGTGATAGCTAGTGCTGGTGATAGCTAGTGCTGATGATTGCTAGTCCTGGTTATAGCTAGTGCTGGTGATAGCTAGTGCTGGTGATTGCTAGTCCTGGTTATAGCTAGGGTGCTTGGGTGCAACTATCACTGCATTCATGGGTGCAGCCCATTCTATGCAAGATCTGCGTCTGAATGCATAAAATCTTTATCGGTCCATGCGGTATTTTCGAATTGGAGGCTTCAGCGCTCCACTAGGCGACGCCGCCCATTTTAAACAAACGAGGCACTTGGGTTCCTGTTTTTGAAGGCAAATCGCAATGCAAGGCGCAAGGCGCATTCCCTTGTTTCCTGCCGGATCAAAGGAATTCAGTATGAATGATTTACACGGTTAAAAAGCGAGTCACCTGTTCGCTGCGTGACTGCCTCCCCTCTGGCAACTGAGAGCAGTTTTAGCTGAATGAATAATGGCCTCCACCTCCGTGTCTCGTCGCTCAGTCAGTATTCATTTTGCGTCTCAGTCTGCATTCCACGGTCGCATCCATTATCCCTAATCCTCTTAATTCCTTAATCCGCTCTATTCGCTGCCTCTCTCTCACTCGATCTCACTCAGCATGGCAACGCAGCTGCAACCCCGACCCCATTGCAGACGCCGGCAACATGATCGGCGAGCATTTCTGGGACACGTTCTACCCGACCCGCCCGCTGCCGCCTCCTCCGCCCCCAACGCCTACGCCTGCCGCCTCTGCCGAACCGACGGTGAAGACCGGCTTTGACGAGAAGTTCAGCGACGACTGCATCCGCGAGTTCTACGGGCCGGACGGGTGAGCGGCCGCAGCTGCCCCGCGCCA
Source organism: Macrostomum cliftonense (assembly GCA_950096795.1). Classification (NCBI taxonomy): domain Eukaryota; kingdom Metazoa; phylum Platyhelminthes; family Macrostomidae; genus Macrostomum; species Macrostomum cliftonense. Next base: position 113,746 of record CATNEM010000397.1, on the reverse strand, counting down.
ACTCAGGGGGTGTCCGAACCGAAAGGGGCCCAGGGAGGGAACTGGAGTCCCCATTTTTGGAATAGGAGTTTTGGAATGGACGAAATTTATCCTCTATATTTATAGCCTAGCAGGCACACACTGTGACCATTATAATGATCAATCACTCCTGCGGCGCCACTTAAGCCGCATCTCACAGTCACGGAGGCGGTGGGAGAGCCAGCGGTTTCGGCAGCTAAACCTGCAAATCTCCGAACTTACCTCGAAAACCGCAGAAAGTCATCATCAGCCGGCAGCTGCGCCGTGTCGGAGAGCTGCTGGCGAGGCCTGGTGCTGCCCCGCGGACTAACCGGCTACTCACTGACTCACCAGCTGTTTTACCTGATGAACGGCGTGCAGGTGAGACAGCTTGAGGACGCCCCGACCCCTTGGCTGTTCAGACAGAGGGATTTCAGTACGAGTGTACTTCGATCCTTCGCCCCCTCAACCCGCAGGCCAGCTGCCTGGCCAACCTGACCGCCCAGGCCCGCGCCCACCCGCCGGCCGGCACAGACGGCAGCTTGCCCGGCGTTTTTGACGACCTCTGCGCTCGGATTTTTGTTGAAGCCGGCAAGCTCGAGGCCGCCGGCTTCCCCAAGCCGGACCGAGACCTCTTCATGGAGCAGGGTGAGCAAAACAGGGACAGTGACTTAGAATAAGACAGCACACGGGCAGAGCAACTTGACGCCCTCCCCCCACAGTGGGTCTCTGCGGCCTGGCGGGCTACCCGGACTTCGCCCAGTGGCGCTGGCTGCCGGTGCTGCTGAGCTGGCAGCGGCCCAGCGGCTGCTTCGGCCAATTCCCCGGCGAGTTTATCGATCCGCGCAACTTCGACCCGAGTCGCTATGGCAACTACAGGCGACGGAGGAAGCGCGCCGAGATGCGAATGCCGCATGGCTGCCTGTCGCACCGGAACTCGGTTGCTATGGACGCCCTGCTGGCCTATTGCAGGCGAATTATTGAGATCATGGCCCGCCCATAGCAACGTCAATCTAGCAGCCTGGCAACGGAGGGTGGACACTGGATACGAACTAAACCGATCGATTTGTTTTTGCAACGTGAGAACTATTTCTGTGGCGCAAAAACTTCTGTAGTATAAAAGTACAACACGAGCGACTGAAGCATTGATCTGATCGAATCAATCAGTCAATCAATCGGTAGCAAAAAATAAACCGACAGACATCTTGAACCAAGAGCTGCTATTTTCTGCCTGTCTGGCAAAATTTCAAATCTTAAATTTGATGCTCAGAGGCTCCACACGCGTTTAATAATTTCATGCCAATCTGCAGTGTCAAGAATGGGAAAAAGGCAGACAAGAGTAGCTAGTTTGCATTGATATAATTGCCTTTCGCTAACATAAATAAATGGCAAAGTAGGAGCTGAACACGCGCGTCACAATGCACTTTAGCGGGCGGCACAAGCAAAAGCAACAAGCTGAGCAGGCGGTGCGGTGCAGTGTGACCGCAGTTCTCTGTGTACAATAAGCCACTGTAGGCGGTGCTTAACAAAGCTAACGATAAGCAAGGGATCAGAGCGCGCAAGCAATGTAGACTTAAATGAGAATATGCTGGATGACGCAATCAACATTCGCTTGAATAATAGAGGCAGGCCGTGTTCTTCAAACCGTGGTACGAGGGTAAAAAGCGGAGGTGCGAAGAACACAGAGCGGCTTAGCTATGTACACTCCGAGGGAGTCAGGGCGGACCAATGAAGGACCGAGGGGTAGTGAGCGGCCGCACAGAAGCAGACGGAGGTTAGTGTCATCGATTTCGCCGATTCACGGAGGGGGGCAGCTCAGGCAGTGGAGCAGCCAGCGCCCTCGGCCGGCCGGATCAGCGCCGCCTGCAGGTCGGCCAGCACTTCAACGTCCTTGTCTTCAACGATGCGGAACTTGAGGTTAAACACTAGCAGGTGCCTGGCCACGGTGTTGAGGTGCGGGGTCAGGTCCAGCCGCAGCACGGAGTCGAAGTGGCAGGCGTACACGTGGGCCAGGATGTGCAGCAGGTGGCGCAGCACGCTGGCTGACACGGCGTGAAAGTCCATGAGGAAGGCCTGGCCGTAGCGCGTGGGAAAATTGCCCAGCATCTCCTGGCACTGCGTCAGCAGGCTGTCGATGTGGTTGCGGGCCGATGACCGCGCCTGCCAGAGAGGTAGGGAAATGCTCGACACTCAACTAGAATTCCTTTCCCAGTCTCAGCCGCAGACTCCTCTCCCACACTCAGCCGCAGACTCCTCTCCCACACTCAGCCACAGACTCCTGTCCCACACTCAGCCACAGACTCCTCAGCCACAGACTCCTCTCCCACACTCAGCCACAGACTCCTCTCCCACACTCAGCCGCAGACTCCTCTCCCACACTCAGCCGCAGACTTCTCTCCCACACTTAGCCACAGACTCCTCTCCTACATTCAGCCACAGACTCCTCTCCCACACTCAGCCACAGACTCCTGTCCCACACTCAGCCACAGACTCCTCAGCCACACTCAGCCACAGACTCCTCTCCCACACTCAGCCACAGACTCCTCTCCCACACTCAGCCACAGACTCCTGTCCCACACTCAGCCACAGACTCCTGTCCCACACTCAGCCACAGACTCCTGTCTTTTACTCAGCCACAGACTCCTGTCCCACATTCAGCCACAGACTCCTCTCCCACACTCAGCCGCAGACTCCTCTCCCACACTCAGCCACAGACTCCTGTCCCACATTCAGCCACAGACTCCTCTCCCACACTCAGCCACAGACTCCTGTCCCACATTCAGCCACAGACTCCTCTCCCACACTCAGCCGCAGACTCCTCTCCCACACTCAGCCACAGACTCCTGTCCCACACTCAGCCACAGACTCCTGTCCCACACTCAGCCACAGACTCCTGTCTTTTACTCAGCCACAGACTCCTCTCCCACACTCAGCCACATACTCCTCTCCCACACTCAGCCACAGACTCCTGTCCCACACTCAGCCACAGACTCCTCTCCCACACTCAGCCACAGACTCCTCTCCCACACTCAGCCACAGACTCCTCTCCCACACTCAGCCACAGACTCCTCTCCCACACTCAGCCACAGACTCCTCTCCAACACTCAGCCACAGACTCCTGTCCCACACTCAGCCACAGACTCCTGTCCCACACTCAGCCACAGACTCCTCTCCCACACTCAGCCACAGACTCCTCTCCCACACTCAGCCACAGACTCCTGTCCTTCACTCAGCCATGGACCTCCCTAACCCAATCAGACATTAGTAAAAAAATCGAGGGAAGAAATTATTTGACATTAAAAATATCCTGCAAAATTAAAATGCAAGCCCAGTCATTCTTAATTCAGTTTAGACAAGGGCTTTCGGTGCTTTCAGCATCGCAGCAGCCAGAGAGGGAAAACAAAAGACTGGGATCCATTCCCCTTAAAAGCAATGAATCACCTGCACTGACTGTCTAAAGAGAAAATCTGCTTTAAAAAAGCAACAGAAACAATAGCAGACAGCAGACAGGGCAAGCCTGGGGGGGGGGAGTCAAACTGAACCAATTTGAGCGAGTGGCAGCCACTGACAAATGTTTCAGTTGAATGAGCACCCAGCCTAGCACGTCACCTGCACGCCTCAGTTAGCGAGTCGCACAAATATGGCAGAAGTCACGGACAGATGGAGGCAACAAATCATTATTATTAACCATCTTTTTCAAATGCGTGCTGTCAATTATTAGTAATTTTAAAAATGGGAATTTCATTCCTACCGCGCCAATGTGAAATGCAGTCTGGGACTTGCTTAGAAATTGAAAGCAGCGCAAACATTTGCTGGCTTCTATTTTAAGCCATGCGGCCATCGAGCCTCGCTTTATGCAACCAAAAAGACTGTGCGCAAAAGTCAGGAAAAAAGTTAGCCCATCAAAAGTAAGGTAAATTGGACAGATAAGAAAACTCTTAAAAATTCTTTCCGAATTCTTCTAAAACACCCCATATTAAATCTGAAAATACCATGGAACCCTCATGAGGATCTGAAAACCCCTAGGAACCTTCAGCAAAATCTGAAAACCCTCCGGAATCTTTATGAGGATCTCACAGCACATTTGAATCCTCATGAGGATCTGAAAACCCATTTGAGTCCCCAGGAGGATTTTAAAATCGCCCGAAATCCTCATGAGGATCTGAAAACCTCATAAGATCCTCAGGAGGATTCGAAAACCCCCCGGAGTCCTCAGGAGGATCTGAAAACAATCCGGAATCTTCATGAGGATCTGAAAACCTCTGGAATCCTCATGAGCATCTGAAAACAATCCGGAATCTTCATGAGGATCTGAAAACCTCTGGAATCCTCATGAGCATCTGAAAACAATCCAGAATCTTCATGAGGATCTGAAAACCTCTGGAATCCTCATGAGCATCTGAAAACAATCCGGAATCTTCATGAGGATCTGAAAACCTCTGGAATCCTCATGAGGCATCTGAAAACAATCCGGAATCTTCATGAGGATCTGAAAACCCCTGGAATCCTCATGAGCATCTGAAAACAATCCGGAATCTTCATGAGGATCTGAAAACCTCTGGAATCCTCATGAGCATCTGAAAACAATCCGGAATCTTCATGAGGATCTGAAAACCCCTGGAATCCTCATGAGCATCTGAAAACAATCCGGAATCTTCATGAGGATCTGAAAACCTCTGGAATCCTCATGAGCATCTGAAAACAATCCGGAATCTTCATGAGGATCTGAAAACCCCTGGAATCCTCATGAGCATCTGAAAACAATCCGGAATCTTCATGAGGATCTGAAAACCTCTGGAATCCTCATGAGCATCTGAAAACAATCCGGAATCTTCATGAGGATCTGAAAACCTCTGGAATCCTCATGAGCATCTGAAAACAATCCGGAATCTTCATGAGGATCTGAAAACCCCTGGAATCCTCATGAGCATCTGAAAACAATCCGGAATCTTCATGAGGATCTGAAAACCTCTGGAATCCTCATGAGCATCTGAAAACAATCCGGGATCTTCATGAGGATCTGAAAACCCCTGGAATCCTCATGAGCATCTGAAAACAATCCGGAATCTTCATGAGGATCTGAAAACCTCTGGAATCCTCATGAGCATCTGAAAACAATCCGGAATCTTCATGAGGATCTGAAAACCCCTGGAATCCTCATGAGCATCTGAAAACAATCCGGAATCTTCATGAGGATCTGAAAACCCCTGGAATCCTCATGAGGATCTGAAAACAATCCGGAATCTTCATGAGGATCTGAAAACCTCTGGAATCCTCATGAGCATCTGAAAACAATCCGGAATCTTCATGAGGATCTGAAAACCCCTGGAATCCTCATGAGCATCTGAAAACAATCCGGAATCTTCATGAGGATCTGAAAACCCCTGGAATCCTCATGAGGATCTGAAAACAATCCGGAATCTTCATGAGGATCTGAAAACCTCTGGAATCCTCATGAGCATCTGAAAACAATCCGGAATCTTCATGAGGATCTGAAAACCCCTGGAATCCTCATGAGCATCTGAAAACCAAGTTAAAAGCGCGTCAAATAAATATTTAGGAATTTAGGTTAGCCTAAGGCATAAAAGTTTATTTGCTAAGTTAATAAATGATTAGCCGTTTATTAGAGAAGGATCAGACGGATCCAGCAGCCAGTGCATGATGAACCCAGTGATAATTATAAGCAGATGACCCACTGAGGACTCTGGCGCCCTCTCGCGGGCTGTCGCAGGTGGATGGACACCAGCCGGCTGCGGCTTAGGCATCGGCGGCATCTGCAAGACGGGTAGTCCCTGACCTGAACTCCCAGCTGAGGAAGCCCTGGCCCCAGCCTGTAGCTCCACTCTTAGTAGCCTCTTAGTAGCCTGTCCCCGAGGCCTCCCCCTTTGCGCACAGCCTCCAAGGATCCCCTGCAAAGAATTCGACCCAGCAAATCTCGATATGTGCCTGTGCAGTGCCACTAAATCGGCTAAGTACTGTCTCACCGCTAACTAAAAACTCCCGATCTTAGACTTCGTTAGACCTGGATGGTCGTCACAGGTTGCGTCAGGTCATACAGAGTGGTGGAAACCTTGGGGCTCATGTTGTTGTTGCTTTGTTGTTTGCAAACCACACTGTATTCGCATGATCATTTAAAAACCATCAGAATAAAGTACTTGGAACATCAGAAGTTTCTTTAAAATTATTAGTTACAACACGTCAGGCCTTCAGCGGGATTGCAACTTCCACGCTATCGAGTTGTTCCCTGTAGTGTGGAATCAGCTAGACCTGCTTTTCAGCACTCAGTCAGTGAGCAGAGCACAACAAAGCGAGGCGAACCTTTTTAGTTTTCTCCTCAGGCGCGCAAAAGTTCACCCCGCCAGGACCGGTGAACTTCTCGCAGTTGCAGAAGTCGTACAGGGCCTCGAACACTGTGCTGACGTTCTCGTACAGGGCGCACACATGGGTGGCCACCCATTCGTTTTGCTGCAACAGCAGCGGCTGCTCAAGCAGCTGGTCAAGATCGGTGCCCAGCACTATCTGCTTGGCCGCGTGCTCGGCCTGGATGTACAGCCGGCAGTCCTCGCTGCCGCTACTGCCGCCACCGCCGCTGCTGTTGTTGGCGGCCGAAGGGCTCCGGTCGGCGGCTGAGCCGGGCCGGCCGCGAGCCTTGCCAATCAGCCAGTCCATGCGGCCGGGGCGGCTGCCAGTTACTGCGTAGGAAATTGGAGCGAATTTCACTCAAAGTTACTTCAACCGTTCGTTAGTAAGTAGCCATTAATCAATAAAAAATAATTTAAAAACGACTTTTGAAAAGGGTCTTTGAAATCAGTAACAAAAAAGGACATATTACACAAAAATGACCTGAATTTGTTTGCATTTAATACACATACAGTGACCAAAATTTTCAATGTAAAAAATGTTACTTGAAAAAAAGACTTACAATAATACTCTTGCCCACTAACATGCTTACATGTTATATAAAGCATATTAAAACTAAAATTGAGGCATTTTGGCATTCAAACTTGCTGTAGTCTATAAAGATAAATTATTTGCTCTAAATTTTACACTACTAGCAATGTAACAATTTTACTACTTGTTTTATTGCTGTCATGTAAGTGCCCAATTAAAGCCTGCTGCAACTAAGCAATGTAATACAAACGAAGTAGTACATGAAAATATTGGCAAAAAGCTTCTGATAAATGTATAAAAATAGAATTTTTTACTTTTTAACTAAAAGTATAGTAAAAAGAATAGGTTTCCTTTTGAATGAAATCTTTACAAGGTCTAATCTTATTTATTACAATCTTTCTATAAGCACAACAAAGATTAAATTAAGCAAAATGGAAATATAAAATATTAAAAAATTTACAATTATTAATATTAACAACAAATAGATTTATTTGCAATGAGCCTTCATTCAAATAACAAAGAAACCTTATCAAGGATAATTAATTCTTGTACAATATAATATTGTGGTCTCTTTTTAATAATATAAAAATAATAATAATGTTACAAAGGTTATTGTAGATACTTTTACTTTATCTATAAATCCTTACAAGATGATCTATCACAATCATCAAAGTAGTAATAGGTATCTTTGTATTAATATTTTGCTATGCATATGCACAATGTTGGGAATTACCTTGCTGTTGCTATTGGTTTGTTACCATCAAATGATTGCAATTTTGTCCAATAGCTTGTAGCAACTTACTAGTATATTTGTACTTATTAGAAATGTCCAGTTGATTCCAAGTTTTGCACATATATGTTACTCTTATTTTAATTTCTAATTTACCAATCTGGCCTGCTCCATGCTAACCACCTTTAAGATGGTCTATAAGTGGATATCTAAGGTGGCACTCTATTTTTGCACTGGCTTAGACTATCCAAGCAATTTTTTTTTAGTTTTCAAAGACCCTAGCTGGCAAGTCAAATCATCTGCACCAAGTTGTATTGTCCCAAGCTAGTGCAAGAGATATTACTACTTATGCTGCAAGTACTATATTAGTAAAGAAGAATACAAACATGGCATTTTGTTGACTAACTATTGTTGACTAATGCTAGCACCTCCCAATTTTATTGACATGGCAAGGTTTTCCTTTCTACTTAGGCTCTAAAGGCAGTAAAGCACACCTTGTGATATTACCTTTTAAATTTAATAGCATATTAAATTGCTATTATTATTATTACATTGATCTTACTGTTGTCTTAATAATAACTAGTAACTCACTGGTAATATGGAAAATTTATTTTAGTTCATATAGTTGTATATTAGTCTCTTTTTAATAGTCTTTACTATTGAAAGACCAGTCAATTAAATACTTATATAATTATTAAATTGATAAACAAAATATATCAGTAACAATTTTTTATACTTACTTTTACAAACTTAAGAAATAGATATTTTTTAATTATAAAAATATTATGTTGCAGCCTAAAGATTTTTTAAATAAATCAATTAAGAAGCAATATAAAAACCTTCATTTTGTATTTTTTAATTGACAGGAGCAAAATAGCAAATTTTCTTTTCTCACACTCCCACTTATAATAGTGTTTTTTAGTTTAGACATTAAGTATTTTGTTAAAGAAAGCTGTTTTATTAAAATATTATGGATTAAATACATTAATTTACGACTTACCTATTCAGTTGGATTGGGATTAGAATATAGGGGGCCTAGAGCTAGCGATCGCGGTAATGGGGCCTACGTAGGCTACGTTACAAATACAATGTTACATGAACTATTTGTGTAACGTAGGTCCTATAATATACGCCAATGCATATTCAGAATTTCAGAGAATTGTGCTTTTCTAATTTATTTCTCTGAAAATATTTTTGAAATATTTTAAATATAATAAATAGTTATCAGTAGTCCTAAGACTGCGATCTATTTAGGCTGATTTTGGCATTCTTATGATAATACTTAAGTCGTGTTCTTGACTGATTGCCGTTCTGTCTTTTTATACTCGACGGAACAGCAATGACAACAGCCCAGCCCTATTACGCCTGGTCCCAGAAAAGCCACGGCTCCTATATGGCACCATGCATTTTTCGTAAAAAGGAGGCATAGCTTTGTCGAATGTCGAATGGTACAGGAGTTAAGCCAAAAACACTTGGTCCTTGAGTTTAAAATTTGTCGATCACCAACGGTCAAAGTATCGATGTACATGCAGATGTATCGAGCTGTGCGAGGGAAGCGTCAATCAAGCTCGATGCCTCCTCGTTGCTTCTGACTAGAGCCAGTAATATGCAATATCTAGTCAAATCCGGAACTCGTGACCTGCAGCTGTTCCACCTGCGGCTGGAAACTTCGCGCGCGCTCTAAAGTGTGCGGATTGTCAAGATGCTGGTCGTCCAAAAAACCATCATAAAATAAAAAAAGGAATTAGTCAACGGGGAATCGACCCACCCGGGAGAGCCGTTGAGGTGAGCATAGATCAGGAAGGAAGGATCAGTTAGGAAAAGCAGAAAAGTAAGGACTCTTCTACTTTTGATTGAAATTTTTGGTTAATAATTAATATTGACATTTGGCTGCCAGATTAAGTTACAGCAGCACAGCAGGGGGCGTCGACACCGTGCCTTCCGCCTGAACATCAGCTTCTCCTCCGGCCTCGGCCACTGCCTGAGCTGGCGATGAAGCACAATGTTCAGGAGAACACGGAACGCAGCATCGTCATGTCCTCCTGAGAAACATCTACCTGCGCTTCATCTACCGCTAGCTCTACAGGCCCGACCGCGAGCCACTGCTCATCGTGATCGACCCGGATCTCAGCTTCCGTCTCTGGGAACTTGACACAATCCTGCAGGGCCTGTACAATACTTCCGGGACCCCGGCCGCGGCTGCAGTCGCCGTGCGAGCATCTACGACCCGTACACCCTGGTGTTCCACCCTGTCAGGATCTTCTTCCAGGCCAAGGAGTCGCCGATTCTCGCTGCCTTCGACAAAAATCTGCCGCCGCTCGGCCCGCCTCGAGGCCTTCACCGCCTACCGGCTCGAGCACAGACCGGCTGTCGGTGAAAATACATGCGAGCACCTGACGGAGAACTACCTGGACTTCGGGATGTGGATTCAGGTGGTGAAGCAGAACAAGGGTGGACTTTGGCTGAGGTTAACTTCTGCTCCTGTCGACAAGAGAATTGACTTAAGGCTTATTGGGCGTAAAAAATCCGATTCAAAATAATTTTGATTCTGGAATACAATAAAAAAAGAAATGATTTTCTTATAATAAATGAATGGTTAATAAATAATAAATAAATCATTTTTAGCGACTCAAAACTCGGATAATTCAGATGGAGCTCGCCAGAACCAATGACTCAACTAGGAAGCCGCGCCCCAGCAGCTCATCGTGCTCGCCCGCCTCCTCGCATCCCGCTGCACGCACTGGCGGTAGAAGTCCTTCAGGCTGTCAGAGACTCGTGTCGAAATGTCCGGCCTTTCTCGATTCCCCATTCGGCGGCTTCTTCTCCAGCATCTCGAACACGGTGCAGCCGAACACCCACGCGGCTGTCTTCGGCGAGTAGGCGATTCTGCTGTCAATCATCACTGAAAGCTCCGGCGCCATGAATTACCAGGTGCCTCTCAGGTGTTCCACCTCCAGCACGGATGAAACCATCTTCGCCATGCCGAAGTCGATCAGCTTGACGACACCTTCGTGAGTCAGCATGATGCTGGAGCACTTGATCCCCTAAGAATGACGGGCCTCGTCCAGCTGTGCAGGAAGTTCAGGGCCCTGCAAGCTGCGATGCGCCTGAACTTTTTGCAGCTTATGCTGGCAATCCAAGCTGGCCAGGCGTCCGCCTTTTAGAATAAGTCAAACAAATCATTTGGTTTTTGAGATACAGACAGCACCGTGGATTTTTCATGGATAGCGTGTCAATTTAGCTATTCTTGCCGAAAGTATAGCGTCACCAAAATGGATAAGCTGATAGGTAGATTTCTAATCTGTGAATGGCAACTTTTTTCACCCTGAAAAATTGGCATGATTCGTGGCCAAAACAAAAAAATGAATTATACACTTTTGCACTAAAGTATTCATTCATTTAAATAGCCCTTAATGCGCCCTAGTCGTTGCTATGGACAAACTCGATGAATTCACTAAAAATGATGTAGTAAAAACTGAAGCAATTTTCTTTGCCTTAAATACGTAACCACTCTCAACAAAAAGTGCTTTCTCATAATATTAAAAAAATGCACCTAATTACATGTATATTTAGAATAGCACTGCACATGAACTCACTGATCTTGTGCCACGCGCGCCTAAAAATAAGAATCACCAGCTGCTGCCTAGTAACTCTAGAAAGCTTATCTTTATCTCTCCAGTTTTCAGGAGCGTGGCGCCGCCGTTCTGAAGCGCTCCTAAGTGTCGTGCATCTCGACGAGTCGAATCAGGTAGACGTAGTCCCAGCAGCCCGAGTTGCCCGAGGCGCCGGTCCCGTGCGAGTCCGAGTCGTTCACGTTGCTGTTGTTGCCCTGCTGATCCGCGCCGGAAGAGCCGCTCACGAAGGCCCGGCGGTCCCCGCTGGCGTCGTTCAGCGCCGTCCTCGAGCGATCGAACCCGCTGACGTCTCCGCCCACATCGCCGGCAGGCAGCGCCGCCCCGACGTCTGCTGGCCGCTTCTCCGGCTCCAACTGCTCGCGGAGGATGTCGATGAACAAAACTTCGCCGAAGCGGATCGTCTCGGCTGCTGATGCCGACGCGATCGCCAGGTCTCCGCGCTGCCGCACCGCTGAGAGCGGCTGGAGATGCCGAGCTGCGGGCTCCGCCACCGGGCGGACCGTCAGGCGCAGGAAGTGGCTGGCAGCGAAGCTGAGGCGACGGGCAGCCACAGCGAACTCGATAGCGCCGTCGATGCCGCTGAAGGAGGCAACAGCCGGCGGCGCCCACCCCAACCGCGGGGCGACGGCGAGACCTCCAGCGGCTGCTCGCCCGGCCAAGGCGGTTCGGGTGGCCCCAGCAGGCCAGAGCAGCAGCCGGTGGGAGGCCCAGCGTCCGGCCGGAGATCCCGGCAGGCCGGCGAACTGGCGCAGGCTGCAGCTGCTGAGCGCCAAGACTTCGCGGGGCAGCTCGACTGCGGCAGCTTCGGCAGTTGGTGGCAGCCGGGGCTCCGCCAGCTCAAGCGGCTGGCTCAGCCGCTGCGACACCCGCGGTGGGCGAAGGTGGCGGGCAGCCTCAGGCAGCGCGTACATCGGAGGTCGGTGCTGCGTGGCGAACTCGCTGGCCTCGGCGGCGCCCAGCACGGCGCGGGAGATGACGGGGCGCTGGCCCCCGTGGCACAACGCCTGGCACGGCTGCGGCAGGCGGACGTCCTCAGTTGCAGCGGCTGGCCACTCAGTCTCTCTCAGACGGACCTGGCTGGGCGCCACCGCTGGCTCGGGAATCCGCGCGCTGCAGTGGCCGGCCTCGACTCTGCGCGTCTCTTCAGAAGTGGGCGACTGGCTGGTGAGCTCGGCTGCTGCGTTTGCGCTCTCAGCTTCCCTGGTTGACGCTTGGCTGAGCCTGCTGATGGGCGACAGCGCGTTGTCTTGTGGGCAGTGAGGCGTCTGCAGGCAGTCCTGAGTGCGCGGGTGTGGGCCGAGCACCCTCACCGGGATGACGGTGGCCTCAAGGAATTGCTGATACTCGCGTTTGAGCAGGTCGATTTCGAGGGCTGCGGAGCTGCGGAAGGTGGCGCGGCTGCTGGTCTCGCTGCGCCGCAGACTGACGGTCGGGGTGGCCGCGGTGACCCGGTCCGGCTGCTTGTAGACCAGCGGCATCTGGAACTGCGAGCGCACGCTGAGGTGCCGCTGAATTTTGCTCAGCTGGTTCGCCGCGCTGTCCCTGGGCTGCGGCCTGCGCCGCCTCGGCTTCGGCCTGCTGACCAGGAATTCGAAGCTGATCTCGATGCCTTTGCACGGGGCGTCAGCTGGGGCGGGCAGCCGGCGTGACTCGAAGTGGGAACTGATCCGTTTCTTTGGTGACGCCTCATCCGAGCTGATCTGTTTGATCGGTTCCAACCGACCATTCCGCAGAGCCACCTTCTGATCTGGAAGTTGCACGGTTTCGCCCTGACGAAGGCGCCGGCTCAGCAGCTGGAGCTGGCGCAATCTCGTCGAGATACTCCTGGAGCTCGGTTGATCCGAGGCCGAAGATGGCATTCTCGGACGACTTCGAGAGAGCGACGGAACTGTTTCACTCTGGTCAGACTGAAGCATTCTTTCACAATGTGTCAACGACCTACTGAGTGACTGCGGCTCATTCAATCCGCTCAATTCCGTCCTCTGCCGCTGTTGTTCAGATCGGGGCTGCTGCAGCAGCCCCATCCGACCTTGCAACTCTAGTGAAGCGGCTCTTTCGTCATGCTGTGGGAGCCTGTTAAGCTGTTGAAGCTTGCACAGTCCGCACCGCAAGCTGCCTAAGGACGTGTCGTCCGATTTTAGCTTTGTTTTGTGTTTTGAAAATTGCTGGCGGCGCTGTCTGTGCCTTTTAGTCGTGGGCTCGCCGAAGAGCTCGTTCGTTCTGGTGACAGAAGGAGTCACTATTTTGCGGCGACTCAGGCGTCTTTCGCTCTCCTTATTGCGATTTTCGCCACGCTGGCTCGGCATGGAAAGCTTAAATTATCTTTAGATGGAGAGCCGACTATTTTGCTCTGTTAGCCCTTTGGGGCTGTGCTGCCTAACATACCTTGTAGCTAAATAACAGCGATAAGGAATAAAAATATACGTTCTTATGGCGTAGAAATAAAGCACTTGAGCCGAAAATTACGCCATAGACGGGGAAAAGTTATTACGTAAGTGTAAAATAAGTAATTAAAAGCATAGTAGATTTTGGAAGCTTTAGTTGTTGTTAAAACGATTCCCCCAAGAACTGGGGCGCGGGTCGATTCCGAGGAACTCTGCCGCATACATTTTTTATATATTTAATCGAACTGAAAATGTTTACAGCAGATTCTATCTAGATTTTTAATCCGAATATTGAATAATAAAACAATAAAACAATAATTCAGTATTTGCTAATATTTGGCACGCATTGGGTTGGAAGCTTTAATTAAGAACGCAAAAACTGGAGGTTTTGTCATAGACATACAAGTTTCTGGCCACTAAAAAGATTCAGCCAAGTGATTTTTGAATTAAACACAAAAATTATTTAACTGAGCACGAAAACTACATATTCTTTCATCAAAGTTTTATCCTTAGCTCTGGCTGTTGGCCTAATTAGCTCAACCTTAGCTCGATGTAAAAAATTCATTGTGTTTGCTATATCAGTATTTCCACTTGTTTTGATTACTGAATCCTCTAATGTAATACAATTCTAATTCGAAAATTTTTTATGATCTTGTCATGAGCATTCACATACGCCAGGTGTCCACCCGAAAAAGTTTCATTTCTTAAAATGCTCCCCTTGAAAATTCTACCTGCCAATAGGAGTATTCTTCTACTCCTGCAAGCTCTTCTGGGGCACTCTTCGTTTTTAAAATATGCATGTTGTCATAATATACATGGCTTACTGCGAACATTTAGGCGAAAATTCATTTTTCGATTTACGTAATTCCCTTCTTCGTGCGATTTCAATTGAATTTTAATTTTCGGTTTGTGACAATTATTACCTGACGTCAGTAAGACATGATCTCTTGATAAATGTACGGTTGGTAACCTTGCCCTGAAGTACAATTGGAAATGTAATATTAACTTATTTATTAACTTTGAAGATTTTTATTCAGAATGGGCATTGTTGCTGTTTTGTTTCCATGTCTCTACTAAGTGTGGCATAATTTATATTGCCTTTACAGCTTTATTTATATATATATCATGTTTCAAAAAATAGGACGGCAAGCTTTGTCAATTTGAAATCAACGTAGAAATATTTTTCTTGCAAGTCAATTGATTTACAAATTGCCATAGCTACATTTGAGTCCCCAAACAAGCACTATCAAGCATAAAAGTTAGTGGGCCAGGGCCTAATAAGTCATATCATATGACTAGAACACCCAATGTTTTAATTGTCATTTATTTTCAAGAGAGTTAAGAATAAGATGGCTATACTATTTTTTTACAACTTAGTATATGGTATAGTGTTCTTCAATAATTTTTTATTTAAGTATTATTCTTGCCTGTTTTACATAGGTTAATTTTTACCTATAAATCTCTATTAGTTTTATAAAAAATCATTATTGACCTTATCTATTTTTCTATATTTTGTCTAATTATCAAAAGGATCTTAAGGATAACATAATATTAATATATGCAATGGTGTCTTACACCATAGTCAGGACCATGTCATGTGTACGCCAGAAAAATTTAGCAGGTAAAAATGCCTATACGCCGTACGCCATACGGCGCACAAAAAAAACTTTTTGTGTGCCGTACACCAATTTGGTACACATACAAACGTCAGTGGCATATCCAAGGGGGGGATAGGGGGAGATACATCCCCCGAAGGCTCGTCAAAATTTTTTTTTCAATAGCAAACTGGCTTCTATAACTTGTCACAGATCCCATTAATACCCCCCAAAAAGACTCCCAATTATACCCCCTGAAAAGAATTCCTGGGTACATGCATTGTCTAAGTAAATACGGCACTTTAAAATTTATACAAATTTTCTTAGAAAGCAGATAACAAGTAATAACAAACAAGCAAAATGAAAAAAATTGCCAACTCATTTTTTAAATTGCTGCCAAAATGGACAGGCCAATACAATATCTATAGCAGAAGGCTTTACATGTAAAGAAGCTGTACATGAATACATGTATCAAGCATGGCAAAAACATATTTATGCCAGCAATGCAGCAGCAGCACACACCAGCACATGCAAAATACGCCAGCATACGCCACATATGTATCTACCCCCTTATGGCCCCTTGTATTTATACCGCGTACGCCACACAAAAGTCCAAAAATTTGCTCCTGTATGCCTGAATTTTTGGGGTAAAAGGCCATCTTCCTGACTATGGGTCTTACATACATAATTTTAAATTGAACTTTACTGTTGCTTTAGTTTTTATGCCACAATGCAAAAGCTTAAATAGACATGGCCACTGTGCCTAATAATGTAAAGGCTTATAGGCATAGCAGCCATGTTTTTAATATTGACTAGGACCATACTTATAGACATGGTTACCATGTCTGTAATATTGGAACTTATAGATATGGCAGCTATGTCCTTAGAATTAAAGGCCCTAAACTAAAAACATGGTGACTGTGACAATGGGAGCCTGTACAGTGGTCATGTCTATAATTATTCTGTAGTTTTTCATATAATGTTAATAGTATAGAGTACCATTGCATTCAATAAAAACAATCTATTGTTCCTTGTACATAAATATTTTAAGCATAGATTTTATAGAAAAAGGTAGATAATTCAATTATAGCAATTAGAATAATATTTATTTATTTGTTGTAAGAAGAAAATTTATTTTATTTTATTTTAGGCATAAAAAATAAGCAAATTGTTGACCTATTTAATACTAATAATATATAATAACTAATGCTTTCAGCTTTGTTTATTTAGATAATCTTATTGGCAATAATTTTTAGTTTTAGAGTGCAAGAATTTTTAATCTGCAAGTAGCTTTAGTTTGCTCTATATGATAAATAATTCTTTACTATAGTGCAATGACATGAAACAAAAATAAATTTATTTTTTTATAAAATTCTATTCTGGTCCATAGCCATAGTCAGGAAGGTGGTCTTTTAGGAGAAAAATTCCTATGCACACAAAGGGTATTGGCACACATTGGCACACAAGTGCAGCACATACAAAGGATCTTGGTGCATATTGGTGCACAACCTGGTACCACCTTCCTGACTACTATTCTGCTATTCTACTATTTTACTAACTGTGACTGCTATTCAGTCTAATTAAAAATTTACTTATTAAAGTTTTGTAAAAGAATGTTTTAACTTGCAGCTAATGGCTGGTCAACTATTGCATGCCAATGCCATTGCCATGGCATTTTCGCCCAGTTAAAATAATCAATTTTAGCCTTCCTTTTAGCCATCTTAGCAGAGTATTGAAGATTTGCTCATCTCATTCTTGCCATAAGCTGAGTCACCATTTTCTGCATTTTCAGCTATTTTGAGCTTTGATATTTCGGGCAAAGCAGCTGCCAGCAAACTCTGCCACTTAATTTTCTTTCTGCCTCTTGCCCCAATCCGGCAAGGGCATGGAACCGCCCTCCCGGTGGTTGAAGTGCCCCAGGAAGGGCGCCCTCGTAAATGGTAATAAAATTAGGAGTTTTATTTAATGCTGTAATGAATGAAACCTTTGTGAAGAACTGCACTTCTCCCAGCAGGTTTAGGGTACTCCTAGCAGAATTATGCATGCAAACCCCATCCATAGAGCGATTGTTAGCCTTACAGAAATGCAGAAAGTAGGACCGGCATCCCGCAGACCTGTTCCTGCCGTGCAAGACGCCGCTGGACGCCAAGTTTGACAAGGAGGTGCCGCTGCAGTACCGGTTCGACCTGTTCATGCTGTTCTCGTCCATGGCCCAGTACCAGGTGAGTTGGCGGCATCCCTTAGTTTGCTTGGCTACCAAAAGCTTGTCCTAACGCCGCAGATGTAAACCCGCAGTGCAAGATCGGCATGCTCATAGACCTGACCAATACTGACCGATTCTACGACAAGGTCGCTGTAGAGGACCAATTCAAGTGCAAGTACGTCAAACTGCACTGCAAAGGCCACGGCCAGACTCCAACGGTTGATCAGGTTGGCCTGTTTATCAACTGCGTTAACAACTTCAGAAGGCAGTACCCGTTTGATAAAATTGGTGAGTTGTGGGTCAGTTTCCAGCGCTGCATCCTGCCATTGAGTTTGTTTCGCTTCTTATTGTTGCTGAGCGGGTCGCTACCTCGTATTAGCGAAAATAAAAGCATCTACAGGGCAGTCCTAGCGAATATTCAAGTTTTTCCGTGGCAGCACTTTCAGATCAATCCTTAGCGGAACCTACAGGGAGATCTTTAGTGAAACATACAGAGACATCCTTAGCGGAACTTACAGGGACATTCTTGCGGAACCTACAGGGACATCCTTAGCGGAGCTTACGGGGCATCCTTAGCGGAACTTACAGGAACATCCTTAGCGGAACTTACAGGAACATCCTTAGCGGAACCTACAGGGACATCCTTAGCGGAACTTACAGGAACATCCTTAGCGGAACCTACAGGGACATGCCAAGCGACGCTTTCAGGTAAACTAACAGGTAGTTGCTGATTTAAATCATTCCAGCCGTGCACTGCACACATGGCTACAACCGGACTGGGTTCATGATCATCTCTTACCTGATCACCGAGTTCGACTGGAGGTAATCATCTCTTATTAAGTTTGATCTATTGTGCCAGAGGGGTTTTGATGTTCTACTCCTGCCTTCCTCGCATTGCTTCCAGCTGCGAACTGGCCGTCCAGGCCTTCGCCGAAGCCAGACCGCCAGGCATCTACAAGCAGGATTATCTGGAGGAGATTTGGAACCGATTCGACGACGCCAAGGAGTGCCCGGTGGCGCCTCCGCTGCCCGACTGGTGCTGGGGTGAGTTTGGGTGACCGCTGCTGAGCTGTGGGACCAGTTCTGATCTTAGATAGGGACTGGTGCTGGGGTGAGTTTGGGTGACCGCTGCTGAGCTGTGGGACCAGTTCTGATCTTAGATAGGGACTGGTGCTGGGGTGAGTTTGGGTGACCGCTGCTGAGCTGTGGGACCAGTTCTGATCTTAGATAGGGACTGGTGCTGGGGTGAGTTTGGGTGACCGCTGCTGAGCTGTGGGACCAGTTCTGATCTTAGATAGGGACTGGTGCTGGGGTGAGTTTGGGTGACCGCTGCTGAGCTGTGGGACCAGTTCTGATCTTAGATAAGGACTGGTGCTGGGGTGGCGCGGAAACCTCAAGGCTAGTGGTCCCTTCTATGCCTTCTTGCAGACGAAGACGAGAAGGACGACGACAACCAACCGACAGACGCTGTCGGCGACAAAGGCCTAGACGATGAGGACGCAGTTGTGCCAGCCGCCAAGGCCTCCATGGCGGGCAGGAAGCGGCCTTCGAATGGGCCGGCCGGAGCTTCAAAGGCGAAGGCGGGCAAGCTGGGCACCATCAAGATCTCCCAGTTCATGTCCGGTGTTGACGGAGTGCAGCAGGTCCTGGACGTCGAGGTGGTGACTCGCGTCCGCGAGATCGTCCGCCGAGCCTGCGGCTTCGAAGGCAGCCGCTTCCCCGGTTGCCAACCGGTCTCTATGGACGCGAACAACTTGCAGCTGCTGCAGCAGAACGAATATCGGGTATCGTGGAAGGCTGACGGCTTCCGCTACATGCTAGCCGTGCTGGGCCGCGGCGAAGTCTACGCCATCGACAGGGACAACAGCGTCTTCCTGGTGCCCAACCTGGAGTTCCCAAGCCGGAAGGACCCGGCCAGGCACGTGGCCGACACTGTGCTGGACGGCGAGCTGGTCATCGACACGGTGCAGGGCGCCGCCATACCCCGCTACCTCGTCTACGACGCGGTGCAATTTGAGTCCCAGCCGGTTGGCCGCTGCGACTTTGCCAGGCGGCTGCAGTGCCTCGAGCGGGAGCTCATCGGGCCCCGGAATGCGATGAAGCAGCGCCTCGGCCCCCAGCTGCCAAGGGAGCCTTTCTCAGTGCGCCTTAAGGTAATTCAGTTGAAATCCCATAAACTGAAATCCTAATCACTGGGATGAAATCTAAATCCCATGGATAAACTCTAAATCCCATCAACCGTAATCCCAATCATAACTCTTCCATCCAATATCTGCCATGGACTGACATCCCACTTATCAACCCGCACTGTTATCCCACCAACCATCTCCCAGGGCTTCTACGGCCTCGACGCCTGCGTGAAGCTGCTCAGCCGCGATTTCACGCAGAGCCTCGGCCACGAGACCGACGGCCTGATCTTCCAGCCGGCTGGGCCCAGCGACGTTTACACCGGCGGCTCGCTGTCCACCCTGATGAAGTGGAAGCCGCCGGAGCTGAACACGGTTGACTTCAAGCTGCAGTGGATTCGCAGGCGCGAGGCCGGCTGCCTGGAAGAGCACTTTGGCGACCTGTACGCCGGCGGAAGCGACGTCTCCATGGGCCGCATCCGCATGACGAAGAAGGACGCCATGAAATACGACGGCAAGATTGTGGAGTGCCGCTTCGACTCCCATATGCGCACCTGGGTTATCCTCAAGGAGCGGGTGGACAAGTCCTTCCCTAACAAGATTGACACTGTCAACGGTGAGTCGCTGCTTTGCCTGGTTATCCCTAGCGCTTCCTTCTGCTACTGTTCGCGACACTGTTGAACAAGAGGTGGGCTCTTGCCATCACAGCATTTTACCAGTGAGCATTCAGCAGGTATCGCTGTCTCCCCTCCTCCATCAGGCATCGCTGCCTCCCCTCCTCCATCAGGCATCGCTGCCTCCCCTCCTTCATGAGGCATCGCTGCCTCCCCTCCTTCATGAGGCATCGCTGCCTCCCCTCCTTCATGAGGCATCGCTGCCTCCCCTCCTTCATCAGGCATCGCTGCCTTCCCTCCTTCATCAGGCATCGCTGCCTCCCCTCCTTCATGAGGCATCGCTGCCTCCCCTCCTTCAGCAGGCATCGCTGCCTTCCCTCCTTCATCAGGCATCGCTGCCTCCCCTCCTTCATGAGGCATCGCTGCCTCCCCTCCTTCAGCAGGCATCGCTGCCTTCCCTCCTTCATCAGGCATCGCTGCCTCCCCTCCTTCATGAGGCATCCCTGCCTCCCCTCCTTCAGCAGGCATCGCTGCCTCCCCTCCTTCATCAGGCATCGCTGCCTCCCCTCCTTCAGCAGGCATCGCTGCCTCCCCTCCTTCATGAGGCATCGCTGCCTCCCCTCCTTCAGCAGGCATCGCTGCCTTCCCTCCTTCATCAGGCATCGCTGCATCCCCTCCTTCATCAGGCATTGCTGTCTCCCCTCCTTCATCAGGCATCGCTGCCTCCCCTCCCTCAGCAGGCGTTGCTGCCTCCCCTCCTTCATCAGGCATCGCTGCCTCCCCTCCTTCATGAGGCATCGCTGCCTCCTTCATCAGGCATCGCTGCCTCCCCTCCTTCAGCAGGCATCGCCTCTTCCCTCTCCCTTCAGAAGGCTTTGCAAGGCTTTACTTTGCTACTAGCAGTAGACTAATGCGCTAATTTACTCCCTACCAATTCGCAGCCGTGATCGCCAGCATTCTCAACCCAGTGACCAAGGAGCGCCTCCTTGACTTCGTTGACGGCGTATTGAAGGCCCGGGAGCAGAACCGCGACCGCCAGCTGATGCCGCCGCCGCGACCCATGACAGTTCG
>CATNEM010000397.1:70000-87500 GCA_950096795.1 Macrostomum cliftonense | reverse complement strand
GAGTTCCTGGCAAAGCTTTGTACATAATTGACTGCTTTTTTGCAAAACATTTTCGGAAATTTTCTTAAACGTCTGAACTTTTTTGCTGCACTTTAATAAGGCAAAGCGGCGAGGCTATTCCTCCGCTTAGACAATAAATTGGTAATCTGATACAACTGCACATTAGAATCGCCCCGAGCATTAAACTACAAACTGAGAATCGCCCCTAGCATTAAACAGCACCTGAGAATCGCCTTTAGCATAAAACTGCAAACTCAGAATCCTCTAGCATTATACTGCACCTGAGAATCGCCCCTAGCATTTAAGTGCACCTGCCCTGAGCATAAAACTGCATCTGAGAATCGCCCCGAGCATAAAACTCCAAACTGAGAATCTCCCCGAGCATAAAACTGCACCTGAGAATCGCCCGAGCATAAAACTGCAAACTGAGAATCGCCCCGAGCATAAAACTGCAAACTGAGAATCGCCCCGAGCATAAAACTGCAAACTGAGAATCGCCCCGAGCATAAAACTGCAAACTCAGAATCGCCCCGAGCATAAAACTGCAAACTTAGAATCGCCCGAGCATAAAACTGCAAACTGAGAATCACCCCGAGCATAAAAATCCAAACTGAAAATCACCCCGAGCATAAAACTGCAAACTGAGAATCACCCCGAGCATAAAACTGCAAACTGAGAATCACCCCGAGCATAAAACTGCAAACTGAGAATCTCCCCGAGCATAAAACTGCACCTGAGAATCGCCCGAGCATAAAACTGCAAACTAAGAATCGCCCGAGCATAAAACTGCAAACTAAGAATCGCCCCGAGCATAAAACTGCAAACTGAGAATCACCCCGAGCATAAAACTGCAAACTGCAAATCGCCCCGAGCATAAAACTGCAAACTGAGAATCACCCCGAGCATAAAACTGCAAACTGAGAATCGCCCCGAGCATAAAAATCCAAACTGAAAATCACCCCGAGCATAAAGATGCAAACTGAGAATCACCCCGAGCATAAAACTGCAAACTGAGAATCGCCCCGAGCATAAAAATCCAAACTGAGAATCGCCCGAGCATAAAACTGCAAACTAAGAATCGCCCGAGCATAAAACTGCAAACTGAGAATCACCCCGAGCATAAAACTGCAAACTGAGAATCACCCCGAGCATAAAACTGCACCTGAGAATCGCCCGAGCATAAAACTGCAAACTAAGAATCGCCCGAGCATAAAACTGCAAACTAAGAATCGCCCGAGCATAAAACTGCAAACTAAGAATCGCCCGAGCATAAAACTGCAAACTAAGAATCGCCCGAGCATAAAACTGCAAACTGAGAATCACCCCGAGCATAAAACTGCAAACTGCGAATCGCCCCGAGCATTAAACTGCAAACTGAGAATCACCCCGAGCATAAAACTGCAAACTGCGAATCGCCCCGAGCATAAAACTGCAAACTGCGAATCGCCCCGAGCATAAAACTGCTCGCCAAAATTCGCACTGAATAACCAATCGCGCAATAGCTGAGCTTATTAATGATCATATTAGGTTCACGTAGATAATCAAGGCGTCAGTCCTGTCATGCGAGTCGCCACTGACGCCGGCCCGCTATCTAATTATCACCCGTCCTAATTAGTAACTCGATAACTTTCCCTGCCCTGCGCGAGCTGCTCGATGCGCCTCTCGGGCCTCGTAAACATGTTTTAGTTTTGCTTAGACCCCTGATTAGTGCGCGGGCCAATCAACCGGATATCGCCAAGTGTCAGTATTCCTCACATTGATGGAAGCAATCAAAACTTCTTTCCCCAAATTTGACTGATACTTCGCCGTTAATCCCCTCCATTCGTCAGCCGCTAATCCCATCCATCTGGCTGGCTAATCAGTCGCTGGCGCAGTTTGCCTCGCCAGGCCAGCCAAAATAAACACAAGCTGCAGGGCGCGGGTCGCTTCCCCAGTTGTGAACAAAGTTTCGCTTTTGCGTTTCTTCAAAGGAACAATAAACTGCCCTGGCCGGTTTTCTCCCATCCGGTTTGGCTATAGGGGCAGGACATCGCGCTAAAGTGCAAGGCAGTCCCAGCGGCCGACGCGCCACAGAAGACATCAGGACGAGAGCAGGGTGCAAGAGGTGCGAGTCTGTAAATAGAAAGGTTGACGAGCTCAACTCATTTTGCAACTGAAGGGCGGAGCACTTTGGCAGGAAATGTTCTTGTAGAAAAATCTGTCGGTGTCGCTTCGTGCCTCAGAATTTTTAATTTTAACTAAATGCGGACCTGATCAAGAAACCCGCTTTGGATAAAATTTCACTCGAAAATATTCTAAATAATGCAAACCTTCTCCTGCCAAGCAAGCAAAATACGTGACGCGCTTTGCAGATATAGAAACAGGTTTCTGGTTTGAAAGTTGGGAAATTTCAACAAGGAGGGGAAGGCGTACTGAAGAAGACGCTAAGCACCGCAATTTGCGGTTTGCTTTGGAAACGCGTTGGTGACAGCGGGAACATATCAAGGTCACTTAAAAACGTTTATCTTTTTAAGAATTTTAACTGTTATTCGTTGCATTCAGGAAACTCACGGTTCGGGTAATCTTCACGCAGTATTCGTCGGCCTTCAGTTTTCAGGAAGTATTTCTCAGCCGTCAATCTTAAGGCCGTATTCCTCAGCCTTCAATCTTCAGGCAGGATTTCTCAGCCTTCAATCTTCAGGCAGGATTCCTCAGCCTTCAATCTTCAGGCAGGATTCCTCAGCCTTCAATCTTCAGGCAGGATTTCTCAGCCGTCAATCTTAAGGCCGTATTCCTCAGCCTTCAATCTTCAGGCAGGATTTCTCAGCCTTCAATCTTCAGGCAGGATTCCTCAGCCTTCAATCTTCAGGCAGGATTCCTCAGCCGTCAATCTTCAGGCAGGATTCCTCAGCCGTCAATCTTCAGGCAGTATTCCTCAGCCTTCAATCTTCAGGCAGGATTCCTCAGCCTTCAATCTTCAGGCAGTATTCCTCAGCCGTCAATCTTCAGGCAGGATTCCTCAGCCGTCAATCTTCAGGCAGGATTCCTCAGCCTTCAATCTTCAGGCAGTATTCCACTGTCTTCAGTTTTAATGAAGATTCAAGCTGAATAATAGCATTTTTTACAGTATTCATCATCTTTTTTTGCAGTAGCAAAGGGGAGGCCATTTCACAGCCGCTAAAACACATCCGGCATGACGTGACGGAGTATGCTCACAATCCGACACATAGGCAAAAAATATCGCAGCGAGCAGCTCCCCCCCCCCCGACCTGGGGATACGCAGCGGCTCCTAGGCGTGGGAATTTTCCGGCTAGCAGCCTTGATTGGCATCGGCAAACAGCCCGGAGGAGTCGGACTGGCTTTGCTACTCGTGATTGCGGCGCTGGCGGAGTTAACGCAGCTCTGCTGACCCACCGTGGGCTTCGCAGGCCTCATCTGCCTTTTCCTCCCTACTCACTCAATTACACTTTCCGCTATGAGATTAACTCTCCGTCCCATGTCTCCCTCAACCTCTTCAACCCTCGAGCCTCCCCACTTGGCGCTCCTTACCGTCCCAGAGTGTTGGTCCGCTAAGTTCGGCGAATCATTTAATTAGCAATGTAAAACAAATCAATCAGCCGCTGGCCGCTGATCCCCGGTTGCATTAGAGAGTCTATTAGTGCCAATCTTATTAGTGCCGCCTGCCCCTCCAGTGCGCCCGCACCCGTGGCTCTGATGGAGACAGAGACAGAGTCCTCTCTGTCTGCATCGATTGCCAGCTGCCTTGCCATCCCCCCGTTTGAAGCTTGGGATTTGTGCGAACTTCTATCGCAATTCTGATTTTGCTTTTTTATTTTATTACCGCTAGCTCTCTTGCCTAAGCCTGGCTTGCGACTGTAAAACTGCGTTTGCACCCTTGAATAGAAGGTGATAAATTGTGAATTTCGCGCCCGCCAGATCCCGCCCTTCATCTCCGCCTCACAGCAAGTTTTCGCTTCCCCCGCAATCAGTTCGCCACCCATGCAACTTCATTAGCGGCTTATAATGGCATTTGGCGGCTTTACGGCTCCAATTCACACTTTATTAAAAAGAACACGAACTGTGTGAGCGGCTTCGGCAGCGGCCAAATTGACTTCACCAATTCAATTTCCGGCAGACAAATCATTCAGGGAATTGGTGGAAACTCACCGCCTCCCTGGTAGCGGAATGGCCAATCTTGGTTTGAAATCGGCTAGCAATTTCTTTCCTGTGGAAATGTTTATTATCTTCTTCCCGGATTGTTGGTTTCCCAAGATTCTCCGACGGAAGAAAAATAGGTCGGGGGTTCGATTCTCAATCCCATCTCATGCAAAAAAATTTTCGATTGTTGAGCTGGGGTTTCTCTATAAATAGTAAAGCAGAAAAATTTTCGATTTTAAGAGCAATAATTATCATTACATTGTAATAATCACCACGATTATTCAAATTGTTATTATGCGCAACAATGTTCCATGACTGGGATAACGCCTAATAAAATCTTCTCAAAATTCTCAATTTCCCTTCCTTCATCTTTCCAGCATCGTGCAGCCGACAGTCCCGCTAGCTGAGATTCTGACGCACGCAGGGGTTCCTAAGGTGCGCACCGCCTGTGAAGGCAGGCCATTGAAGAACTGAACACTTTGTTAGCGCCCAGGGCAGGGATGGTTAGAGTGCAGGCTTTCAGTCTCTATGATCCGCTGAAAAATTAAAGTTTAAAATCAGGCAACACAGTGAGGTGTCGCAGTAGGCAAGTAAGTGCGCTGGTGGTGCCAGGAGCCGAATTTTATTTTTAGTTGAACTGCCGCTTACCGGGGCAACGGGTTGCTATGCACATCGGGGTGGGGCAGATACTGTAACAGCCGCAGCGTTTGTTTTGTCCAAGCTTAAAAATAGCTCATTCCTGTCACTGATAAGAGGAAGGCGAAACTCCCGCCGCCGACCTTACGCGTCAGTTTACATTCTGTGGCGATTAAGTAAACCGGCAGCAGCCTGTCAGTTAGGGAGGCTGTCTGCCAGCAAATTCTTTATTCTCACTTCTTCTTCATCTTCAGCGGGGCGGCGGCCGGGCTGACGGCGCCCCTCCAGCCGGGCGGCCGTGAAGTGCCGCGAGTTGCGCTGAGCCACCAGTGCGGCCGCAAATTAATGATGCATGATGGCGCTGAGGGGAGGCTGGGAGAGTAGCTGCCTGCCTGCCTGCCCTGCACTGCACTGCACTGCACTGCACTGCCCTGCACTGTGAAGCCTCTTTGCATCAAGATGGCCCAGCAGCGGTAGCAAAGCCTCCCGGGCTTAAATTTCTGCAAGCAAATCGCCCCTCCCCTGGTTTCTCTCTTCTGTCAGTCTAGGCAAATCGTCACTTTTTGAAAACAAATCCTTGACCATCATTTTTTACTCTATAATTAAGAGCCTTAAGTTGAATCACATCTTCTTCGACCCCTACTGTACACCCTAACTAGTTCCCCAGTACAACCTCACTAGTCCCTCCTGTACATCCTCGCTAGTCCGTTCTGTACATCCTCACTAGTCCCTCCTGCACTGCACAGGCAGCTGGCAGCCCCATCCCAGACACTCCGCTCCAATTCTGGTCAATCGAATTCCGCGGCCGCCGACCCGCCGGCACCGTCCAGCCGCTGCAGGCGCAACGCCGGCTGCCTGGCCGAGTCCTCGTCTTCTTCGGCGCAGGACGAACATCGGGGCCGCCGTTGCGGCTTCTGACGGCATCGCCGACTAGCTGAGGCTGGCCCGGCGGCCGCCGAGATTTTCCTCTGCTTCAGCGGCGTCTCGGCCCCGCTGGTGGCCTGGCTGTGCCGCCGGTGCCGCCGGTTCCAGCGGTCGCAGGGCCAGCAGAGAAGGTCGCGCAGGCTCTGGCGGAACTTCTTCCCAATGACGCAATAGAGAATGAAGTTCAGGCAGGAGTTGATCAGCACCAGGAAGTTGGTGGCCACAATGAGCAGCTGCATCCGCTGCTGGTGCTTCTCCGAAGGCCGAGCGACCGTCTCGATGATGGTCAGCAGGACGTTGGGCAGCATGAACAGGTAGAAGGACACCACGATGGCCAGGGACACGTAGGTCAGCTGGGCCTCCTTCTCCTGGCGCCGCGTCACCTGGTTGGGGCCGGTTGGGGATGCGCAATCTGAAGTCCAGGGGGCTTATTCAGCAATGTACAGTAATGAGAACCAGCTGCCCTGAGTACAGGCAGAGTACATTGTCTGCCGATCTAAAAGTACATAGGCAGACGTACAGCCTGAGTGTGAGCGAGAGCCTGCTTTGGATTAGGTGTCAAATTTTTAGCCCGTAATAATGAGTTTGTTAGATATCTAATCAAACATTTTGGCCCACTTTCCAAACTAATTTAATGCCAAGATAAAAGATTTAATTAATTTCTACAAACACAGACTGCTCTCAAATTTGCATATTTTCAGATAGCATCCATAAAAATATACATTTTTAATTTTGTCCTTATCGGTTGGCTGCAAAAAACTCTTCGTGTCTGAGCTGTCTGCGAGTTGACTGCAACTGAATTCGGTCGCATTCATGGCGATGCAAAATTTGCGGGGCTTGAATTGGCGAATTCAATTACGGAGCTCCCGGCTCGTGAAGAGTGCGAGAAGACGAGGGGTGAAACCCGCTATCGATTTTAGCCAGACAGTCCGGGAAAATTCGCCAGCTGCCTCTTCTTATCAGCTTTTTCTGACGCTAATTTTGGCATCCGAGAACATTTTTCGCACCGTAACTTTAACTTAGTTTCGGCGCTAACTTTCACTATTACCAACTGTCACAACCGCTGCCTTTGTGACAGGCACAGTGACGGTCACAAGAGGGATCCCACAGGAGGATCACGCGTGAGGATCACACGGGAGGGTCACGCGGGAGAATCACACGGAAGGGTCACGTTGGAGGATCACACGGGAGGGTCACGCGGGAGGGTCACACCGGAGGGTCACGTGGGAGAATCACACGGAAGGGTCACGCGGGAGAATCACACGGAAGGGTCACGTTGGAGGATCACACGGGAGGGTCATGCGTGAGAATCACACGGGAGGGTCACGCGGGAGGATCACACGGGAGGGTCACGTTGGAGGATCACACGGGAGGGTCACGCGGGAGGATCACACGGGAGGGTCACACGGGAGGGTCACACCGGAGGGTCACGTGGGAGGATCACACGGGAGGGTCACGTTGGAGGATCACACGGGAGGGTCACGTTGGAGGATCACACGGGAGGGTCACGCGGGAGGATCACACGGGAGGGTCACACCGGAGGGTCACGTGGGAGGATCACACGGGAGGGTCACGCGGGAGGATCACACGGGAGGGTCACGTTGGAGGATCACGCGGGAGGGTCACGCGGGAGGATCACACGGGAGGGTCACGCGGGAGGGTCACGCGGGAGGGTTACACAGTGACAGTCACACGGGAGGGTCACACAGGAGGGTCACAAGAGGGATCGAACGGCAGGGTCACACACGAAGGTCACAGTCATCTCCTGTCACCATCTGTCCACCACTGCTCACCTGCCACATGTTGATGCTTCTCCTCAGCGACCTGGCAATCCGAATGTTCATGAAGGTGATCGCCGTGACGGGCACGATGAAGTAGAACAGGGAGTAAAGCACGCCAGAGTAGGCCACCTCGTACAGGCCGGTTGCCGAGCCGTTGCCGGGGCGACGCATCCACGGCGACAGGTCGTAGCCGGAGACGAAAATCTCGCAGCCGGCGCTGCCGTTGCCGGCGGGCCTGGCGTGGTAGCAGCCGAACTGGCGCAGCGAGTTCTCCACCAGCTGCTGCCGCTTCCACGCCTGCGCCTCGGCCAGGTCCTCCCCGATAGGATAGTCGATCACCTCCAGCTCAAAGAATTTCGGTATGTTGTAGGCCGCGCTGAGCAGCAGCACGAGGCCGAGGTTGCGGTAAACCGCCCGGCCCGCCGGCTTGCCGTTCGCCACGGACAGCGGCCGGCAGACGGCCTGGTAGCGCTCGAACGACACGAGCAGGGTGATGTAGATCGAGGCCAGCTGCATGGTGAAGCAGATCGGCAGCAGGTACTTCACCGTACTGCCCCGGCTCAGGTAGCAGAAGTACACCAGCAGGCTGGGCACCTGGTGCGGTGGATGGGTTGATAGATTAGCTCTATGGGAGCACGAATAGAGGCAAATAGATCAGCTATAGGGCAGTGCTCATAGGGCCAAGGGGCAGATAGATCAGCTGTGGGGCAGTGCTCATAGAGCAAAGGGCAGACAGATCAGCTATAGGGCAGTGCTCATAGGGCCAAGGGGCAGATAGATCAGCTGTGGGGCAGTGCTCATAGAGCAAAGGGCAGACAGATCAGCTGTGAGGCAGTGCTCATAGAGCAAAGGGGCAGATAGATCAGCTGTGGGGCAGTGCTCATAGAGTCAATGGGCGGATAGATCAGCTGTGGGGCAGTGCTCATAGAGTCAATGGGCGGATAGATCAGCTGTGAGGCAGTGCTCATAGAGTCAATGGGCGGATAGATCAGCTGTGGGGCAGTGCTCATAGAGTCAATGGGCGGATAGATCAGCTGTGGGGCAGTGCTCATAGAGTCAATGGGCGGATAGATCAGCTGTGGGGCAGTGCTCATAGAATCAAGAAGCGGATAGAGCAGCTGTAGAGCAGTGCTCATAGAGTCAAGGGGCAGGTAGATCAGCTGTGGGGCAGTGCTCATAGAGTCAAGGGGCAGATAGAGCAGCTGTAGAGCAGTGCTCATAGAGTCAAGGGACAGATGGAGCAGGCATCACCTGATAGTACTCATAGAACACGCTCAGCACGTTGATGACGAAGTTGCCGAGGATGAAGACGGCATCCACCACGCACAGGGCGGACAGGATGGTGAACAGCGGGCAGCGACGGTGCCGGTTGGCCCGCTGCAGGACGAACACGGACAGGACGTTGCCGATGATGCCGAAGATGGACAGTATGCCGGTGATGTAGAAGGCCAGCACGGAGGTGGCGAGCTGGATGCTGTCTATGGCCGGAGCCGGTGTCCGCGTCTCCCCTAGCGACCGGTTGATCGCCTGACTGCCCGACTGCATAGCTGGCTAATGTCTGTGGATAAATTTTTAGCATGGCAACGGCGTGGTAACCACACAGGTAGATGCAGCCTTGAAACCACATAGTAACAAATTTTTTATGAAAAGCAAACCACGGACTATTACAGTATTAGGTGTACTTCTAGCTTAGCTAGGATTAGCTCTAGTCATTCCAACAGCTTCAATCCGCCGCATTTTTCCTAATTGGAATAACTAGTGGCGCAGGGACACTGAGATGATCCCAACTGAAGCATCTGAAGTCTCCCCATTATTAGGGAGAAAGTGCGCAGCAAGCAGGCAAGCTGGGGTGTTGCCGGGGCAACGGCAGTTGAGATAGGCGAAAACAAAAGTGGATGGAGAGAGTCGACAAAACGAATGGCTCACAGGGGACCCTCTTTGGCATCGATATCCTTGTCAGCTGGCAGCTCCACAGCGCCTCCCCCGCCCGCGCCCGCCTCGGGTGAAATCGCACCTCGGCCCGGGCAGCCAGGAACTTTCCCAGCCTCTCTCGCTTCCCCAACTCGCCAGATTCCCACTCCAACTGATGAAGAAGCGAGATGCGAGGCCTGACTGGGAATGCAAAGTTGTTTTCCCGTTTTCCCGATTGCGAAATATTTTAATTGGCCCCTCATCATCCGGCTGTGGGAGGCTGCGCGATGCAGCGGCTGCTGCTGGAGCGGAAGAGGCGATGGCAGCTCAGCAGAAATCGACGGCGGCTATCAATCTTAATAATTTGGGGATTCTGATCCCTTCGGCACTCGTTCCGGGGTCAGCGGAAAACAGATCGGTTCGGGAGGCGTTCGATCTCTGCGCACAGTTCAATTACTGGGGCTTTCTGGCTTAGAAGGCAGAAATAAAATGATGCGTTTCTGGGGCCAAGGGTTGTCTAATCTCATCCGTGCGATCTCCAATCTCACTTTAGATCGCCTAAACTTCCCATGGATCCCCTAATCACATCGGACATTTTAAGTGTCATAAAAGCTATCCGAATCGGATTTAGAATCCCGAAATCTCACATGAGATCCCGAGTCTTATCCTACGTCTTGAATATCCTAAAGTTCCCAAATGGTCGCCAAGGCTCACCTCAAGACCTGAAAATTTGACCAGAAATCCCGGAGCTCAGGGGCCGAGCTTACGCTTTGAGCGGGTCAGTTAAGGCGTCGCATTTCAATAAAACTCTGTTCACAGTTGGGCCCCGGCCACTGCCCCGGGCACCACGCGACTACGCAAAAAAATAAGCAGGAAAGCGAGCTCCCGCGGGGCCTCCGGGAGCAATTTCCTGGAATACACAGCCAGAGTGCCGGGGCAAACAAGTGAGTGCGACAGGACATGCCAGGAGTGAAGGCTGCGACCCCCCCCCCCCCCTGATTCACGCAGACAAGTTTTTCCCCAACGTTAATTCATTTTTTACTCACTCGGTCGCTCAGATTTTACTAATTCTTAATGCGTCTGCTGGCGCCTGCGTCCACCTGCGTTGCCTCACGCGGCTCTCCAGGCGGGCTGCGTCGATCGGGAAAAACTGCGCCGGAAAAGCCGTCCAACTCCTCTCCCCTCCGCCGATCCACCTGGCGGCGGACTTTAATCAGCGAAGCCACGGACTGCGCCGGCCTCGCCGCCTGCCATTGGGCGGGCCGGCCTGCCAATCAGGCCCGGCTGTGACGGCCCGGTCGCCCCTCAACTGGAAAGCTGGACTTGATCGAGAGCGCACAGACGGGCAGGCAGGCCGCGATAAGCCGGCCGACAGATTGGGGCGGGGCGGCGCCGTCTCTGCCTGCACTTCGGCGCGCTTCTCTCGCCGTCATATCTCCTCTCCCTCTCCCTCTCCCTCTTATCTACTCTTGATTGACAGGTAATTTCTGACCGGCCACTTTGAATTCGTTTCGGACCGAGCCAGTTGCTGCGGCCGGCCTGCCAGAGGAGGAGGAGCAGCAGATAACCGGTCGGGCGGGGGAGCTGGCGCCCGCACAATGGTCGCTTTTGATCCAGAGCTAGAATTGGGAGCGACCTTCTCTGATTCTCTCGGTGGGGATTTATTTCCCCGGTTGAGTTGGCTGATAAGTCGGCCAGATTCCCTGGGTTGAGCTAATCAGCTTAAGAGGAGCTTGTGGACTCGACTGAGAGCTTGGCTTGGGCACTGGCAGGTGTCACTTAGCTGCCCCCGATAGATCAACTTCGCTTCTCCGGGTGTGTGATTGGCAATTCGAATTTGAGAAACTTTCGTGCAGAAAAATCTTCCTCAAGTTAGTTACCGGCTGGCTTTAATTCGCCAGATTTGATCCCCGTTCAAAACAAATTAACGCCACTCAAAACAAATGCTCACGCAGCTCACTATCTACTCGGCCCCTGACTGGCTGTCACTCTCCTTAGCCGCCTTTGAAGCCGCAATCCGTCTTGCGATAACCCAGACGTTGCGGTCAAGTCGAACAATATTTACTCGGATGAGCGGCCGGAACTGCCGGGACGCCGCGTTCAGTTTGCGCTCCGTGGAGCTGCAGATTGATGGCCCCCAGGCGGCGGCATCAGTCAGAGCTCCTGCAGCATCCCATTTCCGCCCCGTGTCTATTCCTATCTCAATCAGTCCTTGCCCCGGCCGCATCGGCAGTGCCGCCTCATCCATCGAGCGGGTCGCGCAGCCCGCTGTGTTTGCCCTCCGCGCCCGGCCGCTGCCGCATTTATCACCACCGGGCTCGAGCGAAATCCGTGCCGCTCGAATCAATGCGAGCTGCCCCGGCCTGATCGATGAAGCTGGAAGATGCTGGAAGGAAGGTGGGCGGCCGGACGGGGGCCGGACAGGCGGGAATCGGAAGCGGGGAAAACATCTGGAATTTTTGGGAGAAACAAATGAGATCTCGGTTGTGTGGGGTTGGGGAGCTAGGTTGTGAGGGCTAGGGATGGGCCAGTCCCGGCTCCGTGAATGGGAGATAGGCTTGACGACCGGCATCGCCAGTGCATTGCTGCGCTCTGTGTGCTCCGAGGGGGGGGGGGGGCGAGTGGCTCGGCGGTCTAGCGCGTCTGCGTTGTGTACCACTGGTCCAGGTTCGACCCCGCGTTGTAGTTTGAGATTTTTCCCTAGCGCGGTTTCGTGTGCACGGTCAAATTAATTTGGGGCCTTGTGCACGAATTGGTTGGGCTATGGACCAGTTGTGCAACCCCCCAAGGCATAGAGAGTGTACATTCCTGGAACCGCCGCTTGTACACCCTATGCTGTATGTGTGTGTGTCTATGCCTGTATACCGTATTTATTGTGACTGAACGAGCTCCAGGAGTCAGCGCAATGGACAGTCATGCCCCGTCGCTGGTTGTGGGACGATGTCGCTTTAAGCGTCAAAGTGCCTGCAGCCCTCCTGCAGATTTAACTGTGTGCTCCGGGCATTGAATGTGCAGCATGTGCTGCTAATGTGCCGAGAATGTGCGCGATGCACTGGAAATTTGCTGATAATGTAGTGGTACTGCATCATAAGGTATTAGGAATCGACTGACTGGGGAAATTAATGTGCAATTAATGTGCTAGGACGTATCGGATGCTTAATAATTGTGCGCGTTAACAGACGGACTGACGCTTCGTGCAAGGGAAAAGTCAAGCAGCAGAAGCACGTGGAGCCTCTGCATGTCTGAGATTCCAGCCGCACCATTTGGCTCTGAACTATGGAACTGCCAGCAGTGCGGCTGGCGCAGATCTGATGCTAAAAATAGCCATCTTGTTGCTTCCCAATCCGAAGGCGAACAGTTCGATGACCCTTGAGTAAATTATCTGAGCTCGGAGCGGTTACCGGGCTGTAGCAATTTCTCTGGCGAGCAGCTCGCTGACAACCCGAGATGCTCGCGGCCTGCAACAGGCGGGCCATCAGCGGGGCTTGCAGAGCCGCTGCCCTACTCCTGCCGATGGATTATCGGTGTTTCCTCAGCACTGGCGGCCGGATTATTGATCACCCGAGCTCGCAGCTGATCTCTCACTTCAGCCTGCGCTGACAAGCAACTTCGCCTCTGCAAAGCGGAATCCAATTTCCACCCGCGCGCCGCTTAGGGAGGGGGAGAGCGGATTCGAGCGGGATCAGGTGGCGAGTTTGGCAGCCGGGATCGATTAGGCAATTTACTGTCCCTCCTGCCAGCAACAACTCGGGTTTGTCCAGTTGGTTTGTCTGAGACCGTACTGGATTGCTAGTCTAGCCAACATGGCTGAAGGAGTAGAATGGATTGCTAGTCTAGCCAATATGCTTAAATGAGTAGAATGGATTGCTAGTCTAGCCAATATGGCTGAAGGAGTAGAATGGATTGCTAGTCTAGCCAACATGGCTGAAGGAGTAGAATGGATTGCTAGTCTAGCCAATATGGCTGAACGAGTAGAATGGATTGCTAGTCTAGCCAATATGGCTGAAGAAGTAGAATGGATTGCTAGTCTAGCCAACATGGCTGAAGGAGTAGAATGGATTGCTAGTCTAGCCAATATGGCTGGACGAGTAGAATGGATTGCTAGTCTAGCCAATATGGCTGAAGGAGTAGAATGGATTGCTAGTCTAGCCAATATGGCTGAAGGAGTAGAATGGATTGCTAGTCTAGCCAATATGGCTGAAGGAGTAGAATGGATTGCTAGTCTAGCCAATATGGCTGAAGGAGTAGAATGGATTGCTAGTCTAGCCAATATGGCTGGACGAGTAGAATGGATTGCTAGTCTAGCCAATATGGCTGAACGATAGAATGGATTGCTATTCTAGCCAATATGGCTGAAGGAGTAGAATGGATTGCTAGTCTAGCCAATATGGCTGAACGAGTAGAATGGATTGCTAGTCTAGCCAATATGGCTGAACGAGTAGAATGGATTGCTAGTCTAGCCAACATGGCTGAAGGAGTAGAATGGATTGCTAGTCTAGCCAATATGGCTGGACGAGTAGAATGGATTGCTAGTCTAGCCAATATGGCTGAAGGAGTAGAATGGATTGCTAGTCTAGCCAATATGGCTGAAGGAGTAGAATGGATTGCTAGTCTAGCCAACATGGCTGAAGGAGTAGAATGGATTGCTAGTCTAGCCAATATGGCTGAAGGAGTAGAATGGATTGCTAGTCTAGCCAATATGGCTGAAGGAGTAGAATGGATTGCTAGTCTAGCCAATATGGCTGAAGGAGTAGAATGGATTGCTAGTCTAGCCAATATGGCTGAAGGAGTAGAATGGATTGCTAGTCTAGCCAATATGGCTGAAGGAGTAGAATGGATTGCTAGTCTAGCCAATATGGCTGAAGGAGTAGAATGGATTGCTAGTCTAGCCAATATGGCTGAAGGAGTAGAATGGATTGATACGAGCGTAGTTTATTCTATGTGGTGAAAAAATACAAATAAAAAACTATTTATACGTCTTCGTGTAAATTGATTTAACAGTCACTCAATTGAATAGACTAAAGGAATGGGGAGTTTTATCCTCCACATTCCTTTCAGGCATCAGGTTCGAGCCGCTAGGAGATTGTTTTTGCCCCTGAGCAGGGCACTTAATCCTGCATTGCTTCAGTCCATCCTAGCTGAGATCGGGTACGGGTACCAGTTTGAACTTTGAGCTGTCCTTCGGGACTGACCAGCAGTACACAGCCCTCGGACGAGCGGCGCAGCTACGCCGCGCTGCACATCTAGTAGAAAGCTCAGGTGTAAAATATTATTTTAACTTTTTAATTAAATATCAGAATAAACAGGCTATGCTACCTATTAAGTAGCAAATCAAAGATTTTAAACCATATTTGAATAAGTGCTTTCGTATTTTACAAAATTACGGGAAAAGGTTAAATAAAATCTGTTTATTTAATCATGTCATTACTAACACGGCTTTTGTAAGTAGTAAGAACATCATTTGGTTCAAAAAGGTCTTCAATAGACGAATGTACACAATTAAAGGAAAACTCTGCTGAAAAAAGTCGATTTTCAATGTTTTTATAATCTGTTTCAGGAAAATTCCGGGCACCTCCGAACACGTTCACACACTACTGCACCCTCTGAACACTGCTTCACACCTCTGTACACTGCTTCACACCTCTGAACACTGCTTCACACCTCTGTACACTGCTTCACACCTCTGTACACTGCTTCACACCTCCGTACACTGCTTCACACCTCCGTACTCTAATGCGCACCTCAATGTACAACTTCTTACACTAACTTATGCACAAAACAGTCGAAAAAGACTTTTTGCAAGCAGAACGCTGGCAGCAGCCAGAAAGGCAGCAAAAGTCCCGTCG
Organism: Macrostomum cliftonense; assembly: GCA_950096795.1. NCBI lineage: Eukaryota > Metazoa > Platyhelminthes > Macrostomidae > Macrostomum > Macrostomum cliftonense. Next base: position 72,265 of record CATNEM010000397.1, on the reverse strand, counting down.
ACTGTCATGACAATCAGGCGCGGACCAGCTGGCCGGACTGGCAGGAGCCGCTCGCCAGACTGTCCAGGTCATGAGCCGCTGCTAGCAGACAGGCGCCCGGCAGCTCGTGCTGGAAGAACACGCAGCCGGCCCTGTACAGGCAGCGGTGGGCGCAGGCTGTGAATGTCGGCACGCCGGACTCCTCGGCGGGCAGCGACAGCCGGCTGCGATTGGCGCACTGGCCGGAGGGCGCGATGCGCCAGCAGGTCGACGCTCGGATCGGCGCCACCGTTGCGATCAGCAAGAGAATCAGCGCCGCAGAGAGCCGCATCGTGCTGCTCGGAGCAGTGAATGACAGACGTTGGGGCTCTCACTGAGGGGCTCTCACTGAGGGGCCTTCACTGAGGGGCTTTCACTGAGGGGCTCTCACTGAGGGGCTCTCACTGAGGGGCTCTCACTGAGGGGCTTTCACTGAGGGGCTCTCACTGAGGGGCTCTCACTGAGGGGCTTTCACTGAGGGGCTTTCACTGAGGGGCTCTCACTGAGGGGCTCTCACTGAGGGGCTCTCACTGAGGGGCTTTCACTGAGGGGCTCTCACTGAGTCACTGAGGGGCTCTCACTGAGTCACTGAGGGGCTCTCACTGAGTCACTGAGGGGCTCTCACTGAGGGGCTCTCACTGAGTCACTGAGGGGCTCTCACTGAGGGGCTCTCACTGAGGGGCTCTCACTGAGTCACTGAGGGGCTCTCACTGAGTCACTGAGGGGCTCTCACTGAGGGGCTCTCACTGAGGGGCTCTCACTGAGGGGCTTTCACTGAGGGGCTCTCACTGAGTCACTGAGGGGCTCTCACTGAGGGGCTCTTACTGAGTCACTGAGGGGCTCTCACTGAACGATCGAAGAGGTTCAGGGGGTAGGGTAGCGGTTATCACTGAATAATCGGATAGCAGCGGGTATCACTGGAGCATCGGAGAGGCTGGTGGATATCTGAACGTGGGTGGGCTGAACGATCAGGCAGGATCAGAAACAGCAGCAACTGAGGCTGAAATAGGTGTCCGCAAGCTCACCTCAGATTGCTTGTCCAGCAGTCTTGTTTGCACTGCACCAGAAGCAGGGAAAATTGTGTAATTCAGTCTGGCCCCCTTCTGCGCACGATAGTCGGCAGCCAACCTCAGTTTAAATGGCCAAGTTATTTGCTTTTTACGGTCACTATAGCAACGGGGAGTTTTGGGACAGCCAGCTCATTGTTTCCCCATTAACGAGCCCTTGAGTGCGCCGCTCACGCGCTCACCCCCAAAAAAGCCCATCAGCGAGTCTTCCTTTCTTCCATGAAAGCGGAAAAAACAAAAGCCTCCGGGGAAAATAGGCCTGCTAATTTCCCACACGGTTGCCCGGCGTGCCCTCTCTTTCTCCCTATTTTAATATTCAGCGGCGCTGCACGCAGGGGTGGGGGCCCTCACTCTGATTTTCCAGTCCACCCGCTGCACTGGGTTTATGCGCTGACATTGTCGTTTTATCGAGACAAATTACGAGTGTAATTTTACTTTTGACTGCTGTTTAACACGAAAATTTTGGTATTTTTAGCACCCATAAGTTTTTTTCACAGGATCTAGGGACATAGGGATAAATCTTGTGCCGCATCTACTGACTGGGATCTATAGTTGTAGGAAGAGGGAGAGATCCAACGGCAGATCTTGTGAAATATCTTAGGGAGAGATCTAGAGACAAATTTAGGGATAGATTAGAGGGGCAAGCAAAGTCGGTGGATGCAGACGCTGATAAGCTGCGTTAAAAAAGAAAGACGATACAAAATTACTCGCTTCTTTTCATGCCTCTGGCCCATTAAAATAGGGAGGAGCTTTGAAACAGACTTGCAGCATCAATGCTTGGCCGACAGGTCTTTAGGCTTTTGGAAGCTAAGGCTGGGAAAGTGCATTCTTGTGAAAGCAGAAATTCCAGCTAACTGGATGGTTGCCGGGTAATAAATGGAAGCTCGTGCATCATTTTCACCTTAATTATCTGTCCCAAGCCTCCTCAACATCCAGACGCATCACAGCACGCGTCAAAATATCCATCTCCATCAGGCCGTCACTTAAAGTAGTATCTTCATTTAGGCACATTATTTTTTTCTTAAAGTCTCTGATTTATCATCATCATAATATTAATTTACCAGAATCACGAGTACTTATCCACACAGGTATTAAAAAGTACAGAGCTCTCCTGACAGCCAGCAAGACCAGCCCCTGGTCACGGGAGGTCAGCAGCCTTTCGCCCGCGAGGCGTGACTAA
>CATNEM010000397.1:0-65000 GCA_950096795.1 Macrostomum cliftonense | reverse complement strand
ATTAGATATTATTATCGGTCTCTGCCATTCACCAGTTATTTGCAAAAGCAAGGATGCAAAGAAAACTCTACTCGGATAAAAGCATGAGCGATAAGAAAGACGGAATACAGAATTCATAAGAATACATGCCAACGTCCAGTGCTGCGCTATGTCCAGCATGGCAACCGAAAATCTGGCGACGAAACGCGGCATCAAAGCGGAGATTTCGATATAAAGTAATTGTTGTTAAAGCTAAGCGAGCTAAACAATACATAAAACGCATTGCAGGCATAGCAACCGCGAGGCCTTTGAAAATGAAGACTCGCCAATGGCCGATGGCAGCCGGGGCGCTAGTCCCCGCCGGCGAACAGCGTCTCGGCGCCCATCTTCCTCTGCTTGACGCGGAGGCTGCGCTCGACGTTGTTTCTCTTCTCCGACTCCAGCGCCATGTCGCCGGCCTGCTCCCACTTGCAGGACTCGTCCATGAAGGTGCACTTCTCCGAGCCCCACTCCGGGTACACGTGCTCCACCGAGATGGCCATGGGCAGGTTCCTGGGCTCCAGGATGCCTCGCATCAGGCGCTGGTTCGACATCTTCCACTGCGTGGTCTCGATGGGCCGGGCCGGGTTCTTGCCGAACGGCGACTGCAAGTTGAGGTCGCCCACCTTGGAGCAGGTCGGGCCGGTGCGCTGGTAGTTGAAGTAAAGGTCCGAGTTGTCCGGGTACGACTCCTTGACGAACAGGGCCACCTGGGCGGCTTCCGGGTAGGGCTTGCGGATCTTGTAGGGCGGGAACATCTTCACCATGAGCCGGTCGCACTGGTCGATGGCCACCAGATTGGGGCCTCGCAGCGTCACCACGAGGTACTTCACCCAGCGGTACAAGCCGATGCGCCGGTTCAGGATGCGCCGCGTCACTTCGATCTCGCAGCCGGTCCGCTTGGCGATGGAGCGGAACTGGCCGGGGTCCACTAGAAAGGCCTCGATCACCTTGTCCGTCAGCAGCACGATGTACTCTTTGCGGGACACGTCGGCGAACACGTTCATGCAGCCGATGACGATGCCCTCCTTGTCCAGGTGGCCCATGCTCAGCTTCTTCTTGTCCGTCTTGTCTCCCTTCTTCTCCTCGCCCGGGGCTGGCAGATCGTCGGCTGGTTCGGCCTCGTCTTCATCGCCCTCACCGTCGCCTTCGCCATCGTCATTGCTTCCTTCGCCAGCATCGACGGTGCCTTCGCCAGCAGCGGCGTCCTCGCCAGCGGAGGTGCTCGGCGTCTCCAGCTGCCCGGCCTCGTCCTCCTCAGTGGAGCTGACGCGTGCGCTGTTTCTGCCAGCGCCTTCCTCGATGTCCGTGGAGCTACCGGCGGCTACGCTGCCTTCGGTGCCCTCTTTGCTGATGTCGTTTGCGTTGCCGTCGTTGCTGGATTCTTGTCTGCATAGGCGAACCGTTGGGAGTTTTCCCTTGGATGAGAAAAGTGCGTCATGAAGATGATCCAAGTGTACCAGTTTTAAATAAAACTCACGCATTGGACACGTTGGACTCGCTGTCCATGATAATGTTAATGTCCACCATGCCGTCCTGATTCTTCTCAGCTGCCTTGAACTGAGTAATGATGGTGGTCTGCTTGCCTCCAGCGCTGTGCCGCTGAACGTCTCGCAGGCCGCCGGACTTGGCCTGGCCGAACGGATTTCGATTGTTGGTGTTCGAATTGGAGCGCGGCCGGCGCTGTGGAACTGCGGGCCGCTGAGCCTCCTGTCCGCTCAGCAGCAGCTCGTGCAGGCCACCAGCTGCTTTGGTCAAGGACACAGCTTCTGGGGCAGGTGACGAGCTGCTTTGTGGATTTCGCACTGCTGCACGCTTGCTGCTGGACTCCCCGGTCCAGGGGTTCCAGTTTCTGAGGCTCTGTCTTGCAAACCAGCCTCTCTGATGACCGGCCGATAGCTTCATCCAATCCAAAGAGCGGCCTAGCACATGGCGGTCAATTAATGTGGTCGCGGTGAGGTCCGAACCGCTGCCGGAGTCGCTGACGCTCTCAAATTCTAAGCCCTTTTGTCGGAGCATGCTGCAGCAGGGAAAAGGTGTCGTCGGGCTGGTAATCTTGGAAAATTTTAAGTTTCTTTATTCGGTACGCAAGGTTGATGACGGACCGAATAATTTGTCTATGGCTTTCATGGCTAGTTAATGTAATTTGGTAGCTTTAATTTCGGTTTCACAATTGGTTTTGACATGCTAAATGAGAATTTGGACGCGCTAGTTGAGACTGCCTGCCTCAGCTTGCTTTGAGCCATAGAGCTGGCAGCTGCTGCTGCCATTGCAGCCATAGAGATATTGACACGCAAATTGAGAATTTGACATCCAAATTGAGAATTTGGCCAGTTCAGAACTTTGCTTCAGTCTGAACCTTCTCTCTGTCACAAAAATCTTGTTTATTTGCCAATTTTCTGCTCCTGGCGCTGCTCAGAATCGCTGGCAGTCGAATGGCTCCACCTGTGAGTTCTGCTGATCGAAGACGACTGATTGAAGCAGTGAATGGCGGGACCTCTGTCAAGGATGCGGCAAGAGTGCTGCAGTTGTCGAGGGCATCTGCTCATCGAATCATGAAGCTGCACAGAGAGGAAGGCAGAATCGAGTCTCTGCCACGAGGTGGTCGAAAGGACGCCAGCTGCAAAGTTGACCTCGAGACGCAGGAATTTCTCACCGGCGAAGTGGAGAGAAATCCGTTCCTGACTATCCGAGATGGCCTCACTCGTGAACAGTCACTTTCCTGCAAAGCCAGCCATCACATATCGGACAGTCGACAGAGTGCTGCAGGGCCTGCTTTACACAGTGAAGTTGTCAACGAAGGGAACAGACGCCGTTCCTGGCCGTTGTCTGGCAATGCTGCCATTCTGAAGGAGACATTTGCTGCATGCGCTGTTCTGTTTGTTTTCTTCTGTTTCCTGTTATTCTGCATTGTTTTATTCTCTTATTCTGTTTCCTTTCGAGTCATTTCTCCATTTCTGCGCTATTCGGCCATAAGTGGAGAGCCCGAAACTGAGCTTCGGAATTCAACTCTGCGGTGCATTCTCAATTTGGATGTCAAATTCTCAATTTGCGTGTCAATATCTCTATGGCTGCAATGGCAGCAGCAGCTGCCAGCTCTATGGCTCAAAGCAAGCTGAGGCAGGCAGAGTCTCAACTAGCGCGTCCAAATTCTCATTTAGCATGTCAAAACCAATATTAGTTCGAGGTATAGATCACATGTTTTATCAAATTAAAAAAATCACTGAATGCTTACTTCACATTCCTAGTCTCAACTAATAATAAATAAATCACATCTTTGTTAATCCGTGACTCCATCAAAGTGCTGCATGATTTTTGTTATTTAATCAAAAATGACACGGAAATCCGAACAGCAATCTAAAAGAGAACGCAATGGCTTGAGATTTTCATCAAAAAGTAAAGTAAAACTTATGCTACGAAATGAGTAAGCTCATTGAATATCGATATCTTCTAAACTAAAAAATTTACGCAATATTTGTGTACATGTGACCATTTGTTTTACCGTGCAAAAACTTTGTAAGAAAAAAGTGAGAATGCTGCGAAAAAAATCATTGTTGGAAATTCTTTAGATAATAGTAGCTACAAAGATAAAGATGTTTGAAAGGGCAGGTACTACATCAGTTTTAGGAACTAATAGCTACTTCTATACAAACAACAAAATCTAAAGACTGTAGAAAGCTACTTGGCGTTTTCGTGTGCTGATTATATTTTTGCTCTTTTTATTTATGATGACTGTGTGCTATTCGTCTAGAATTGACGCTTTTTGCACTTACTAGCCGCAACTTTAGTAGCTGCAACTACAATGCATTGTTCAACTTTATTTTGGAGTTTCCTGCAACTTTTGTTGGTGATTTTCCAGGTAAGTAGTAAACCTTAGCTTAGCTCAGTAAATGACAGTGTACAGACAAGGCCTAGGTGGCATAAAACTGATCATCATAGCCTAAGCCAATATTCATTTCACTTTCAATTATATTAAAAATTTAATTAAAAAACTAATTCTCCCTATGGTCATTAGCTTAGTTTAGTTTCCTATTGAGCTCAAATTAAATCAATAATAATATCTTTATAATCTTTGTACTGCTAGGCCTAAAAATAGCATTTAGATTAAATAGAAAATATTTTTTATATCTATATAGCCAGAATAAGAAAAGTTGTTAATAAATTTGAAAAAAATATGCATATCTATCTGAAATATTTTTTATTATTTTTTATTTAGTATCTATGGCTATGGTTATACAAAAAATTATTTTGTTTATCATGTTAATGCCAAGCCAGGATTGCCTAATTCTTATTTTAAATATGATTTTTTAATTTACAATATTTAAATTTTAAGCATAAAAATTGTTAAACTTGATAAATAGCCACTTCAGTAAAAAAATTCAAAAAAGTTTTGACTACTTAAATTCCTAAGTGATATTAATTTTAATAATTAGCTAATTTATTATATTGACATTAAACTTAGACTCTAAGTTAGAGTTTGTGTAAAGATTGGCAAATTAAAAAAATATTTGGCACACTATATTCAGATTTTTACTTTAATAAGTTTTTAAAGCAGTATTTATTGACATAGAACTGTGTAAATTGTCTCCCTTATTGATATAGTTTCTCCCTTTTTAGTATAGATCTATATACATTTGAACTAAGTATTAACTTTATTAATAAGTTAATACTTTCTCTTTTTTGTGCAATTTCTATGTATGGTATATACAAAAGTTTAAAATTTTATACTAAAATTGAACTTACTTTGCAAAATTGCATACTTTCTAGCAAAACCAAGCTTGTATTTATTTATATATTTACTATAAAGTAATTATTTATTTCCTTGTTATCGTGTAATTTGATTTTTTGCATTGTTTTCAACCTGTGTCATTGAGTATAGATTTACAAGGAAAAGTATTGGCATAAAAATTTTGTGTCCAGGACTAGGTGCATGCTGGAGGGTAACCATGTAAATAATACATAAGATAAGGGATACAGTGGCCTTGTACATAGCCTAGCTTGCAACAGTAGGGGCATTGTAGCCATGTATCATGTTGGCAATTCTATATATAAAATAGCCATTGGATTCCATAACTTTTAACCAATGTATTTGTAAAAAATACGAACTACTATTATTTTTTGTCTTTACCAACTAGGTCTCTATATGTAAAAGTCCACTGAAATGACAACTAGCTATTATAAAAACTAATAATATGGGTTATTTAAAGCAAGAATTTAGGACTTTAACATTTAAAGTGAAATTTATAGATAGTCTGTATTTTAGCTATATGAAAATGCAGTTTTTTCTTTAAAATAGGCTCTAGGCAGCAGTAATTTAAAGATAATATGGTAGCCTGTCATGTGGGCAGCCTGGTCTCAATTCCTGGCTAATATGGCTGTTTATTTCATTAAATTTTAATTCATTCAAATGAATGTGGCTAAATAGCACTTTTTCTTATTCTATAAACTTGTGGATAAAACTAGAAGGTAAAATGAGATAGGCAATGGAGTAGAATAGGATAGACAATACAGTAGAATGAGATAGACAATGCACTAAAATTTGCCACTACAAGGTTCAGTGTGCTCAAGGTGTGAGCTAAAATGCGATGGAATATGCTGGCAATGCGGGGCAGGGCAGGGATGGAGAGGATGGCAGAGTGACTAGACGATAAAAGCAGCCTACATAGTGTACAAAAGGGCCACTCTAGTCATCAGTAGAATTCTGTCTTTAAAGAGACCCATGTTCAACCTATTTCCAAGTGTCCTTACGGTAGTGTTGCCGACTGCTTACATGGCTGCTGTGCCCCTTGATAAAAATAAAAATCCTGCTTAAGCAAAAATACTGCTTAAATTGCAACGATCTGTTAAACATGAAATCCATCACTTCTTTTCATATATCCCAATGACCTCTCAATTCTACTCATCCCCTGCTCACCAGTTCCCTCTCCCTGACTGGCCCCGCAGTTCGCCCTGTCAGTTCTGGCCGCCACCACGCCAGCGCCCACCGCCAAGCCTGTCGAGTCGGCGACAATCCGGCAATTCGCCAACGCCAGCCAGGCCTCGTTTCGGCTGGGCTGCCGCCTGCCTGGCAACAATTCCTCGCGGGTGACCTACGTGGAGTGGCAGGCGGCCGGCGCCACCGTCTGCAGGCTGTTTCTCCAGCGCAGGCCGGTCCAATTTGACGAGTGCCGCGGCAGCCTGCAGCCTCTGCGCTTAGGCATTGCGGACACCGGGCTGGAACTGGTGCTAGAACCGGTGCTGGCCCAGCACCAGGGCCGCTACCGGTGCCTGGCCTACGAGAATTCCGACTCTTACGAACTGGTCACCGAGCTGCTGGTGCGCGGTGAGTACGCGGCCTCCCCCAATTCCAGAGCGCTAGCACCTAGGATGAGGTCGATGCTAAGCATCCTTCCCGTTGTCCCCGATTTCAGACAAGCCCTCCGAGCCCGTCAGCTGTCGCCCGACTCTGCTCGGATCCTTCTGGGCCGAAGTTGCCTGGGAGCCGCCGCGCCAGCTCGGCAACCTGGCCGTGGACCGGTACGAGGTCGCGCACTGGCCCGACCTGGCGGAAACCGGCGGGTCGCCTGCGCCTGCGGACTCGGACTGGCTGAGCCTTGGCAGCGGCTCGGAGCTGCGCAGCCACCGGTTTGCCGACCTGCTCCCCTACACCGCCTACTGCTTCGCTGTACGCGCCGTCAACCCCATGGGAGCCGGGCCGCCCGCTGTCCTATGCGGCGTTCGAACCCGGGATGCCCGACCGAGTGCGGCCGCGGTTGTTGCCAAGCTTGTCCGCGTGGGCGCCACCGAGGCCGAGTTTCTAATTGGCTATCGGCCGCAGCTGCTGCATGGCCGCCTGCTCAGAGTGATGCTGCGCTACCGCCTGCTGCAGTATCGCGAGTGGGACCTCGCCATCCCGCCCAAGGAGGCCATGCCCGACGAAAGAGAGTCTCTCACGCTGGAGTCGTTTAATTCCTCTACGGAACAGGTGCGGGATCTGGGCTCTGATCCTGTGGATTACATTCAGATCTTTCCTACTGCCAAAAACAGGCGTTCTAATCTGTTCACATCCACCTTTCAGATCCTATCTGTTCCTAACTTTCCCTTTACGCATTTGCTCCCAAATATCCCAAACATCCCAATTCATATATGTTCCGAAGTATCCCAATTTGTATCTGTTCCCAAATATCCCAATTCGTATCTGTTCCCTAATATCCCAATTCGCATCTCCTCTTCCCAAATATCCCAATTCTTATCTGTTCCCAAATATCCCAATTCGCATCTCTTCCCAAATATCCCAATTTGTATTTGTTCCAAAATATCCCAATTCGTATCTTTATATCTTTAAACATCCTTATTTAGATCTGTTATCGCAAACGGGATCCATTCCCTAACATTATTTTCTTTAATATTTCAATGCAAAAGAATATCTTTGCATTTTGGTAATTGTCCCTGCTTCAGCTGTGGCGCCTCGCGCACCTGAAGCCGTACAGCAGGTATCAGCTGATCCTGGAAGTGCGCAACGATAACTTCACTGGGCCGGAGGAGTCTCTCGTGTTTGAGACCGCTGAGAGTGGTGAGTGCGTGGGATTTTGACTTGTCTGGTTGGCCATTAACTTCAGGCTCTTTGTGCTGGGATCTGCACACAAACTCTTGATGGGGGGTTAATGCTGGGAAAGCCTTTATTGTGCCTTATTCAGCATCTTTTCTCCTAATATACCGCCCTTTGTTCAATTATGCTCCTTTGATGTGCCACTATCACTAAATCAATGCTCCTTTGATGTGCCACTATCACTAAATCAATGCTCCTTTGATGTGCCGCTATCACTGAATCAATGCTCCTTTGATGTGCCGCTATCACTGAATCAATGCTCCTTTGATGTGCCACTATCACTGAATCAATGCTCCTTTGATGTGCCGCTATCACTGAATCAATGCTCCTTTGATGTGCCACTATCACTAAATCAATGCTCCTTTGATGTGCCACTATCACTGAATCAATGCTCCTTTGATGTGCCACTATCACTAAATCAATGCTCCTTTGATGTGCCACTATCACTGAATCAATGCTCCTTTGATGTGCCACTATCACTGAATCAATGCTCCTTTGATGTTCTGCTATCACTGAATCAATGCTCCTTTGATGTTCTGCTATCACTGAATCAATGCTCCTTTGATGTTCTGCTATCACTGAATCAATGCTCCTTTGATGTTCCGCTATCACTGAATCAATGCTCCTTTGATGTTCTGCTATCACTGAATCAATGCTCCTTTGATGTGCCACTATCACTGAATCAATGCTCCTTTGATGTGCCGCTATCACTGAATCAATGCTCCTTTGATGTGCCGCTATCACTAAATCAATGCTCCTTTGATGTGCCACTATCACTGAATCAATGCTCCTTTGATGTTCTGCTATCACTGAATCAATGCTCCTTTGATGTTCCGCTATCACTGAATCAATGCTCCTTTGATGTTCCGCTATCACTGAATCAATGCTCCTTTGATGTGCCGCTATCACTAAATCAATGCTCCTTTGATGTTCCGCTATCACTGAATCAATGCTCCTTTGATGTGCCGCTATCACTAAATCAATGCTCCTTTGATGTGCCGCTGTCACGAAATCAATGCTCCTTTGATGTGCCGCTATCACTAAATCAATGCTCCTTTGATGTGCCGCTGTCACGAAATCAATGCTTATTTTATTTCCTAAGCCCCGAATGCAGCCATTTCCAAAATGTTTCCAGTGGCGCCGCCCCTCCGCCTGGTCTCGGTGACGCAGCTTCAATTCGATACGAACGCCACCTTCGCCTGGCACAAGCAGCAGCGAATCCCCGGCCGGTTGCTAGGCTACCAGGTCACTTACTCCCGCGACCACAGCGGTAGGACGCCGCCATCCGTATTGAACGTGTCCGCCGAGCACAGCCGGGTCCTGCTGACCGGCCTGCAACCCCTGACCGAGCACTGGGTGGTGGTGGCCGCCATCACGGGCCTGGGCCTGGGCAAGCAGTCCGAAAACGTTTCCTTCCTCACCGAGCCCAGCTGGCCCAGCCCGCCCAGGCAGGTGCAGATTGACACCGGCTTCGCCGCCGGCGCCGTGGTCTCCTGGGCGCACCGGCAGTTCACTCTCCAGCCGCCGCCAGCGCCTTCTCGCAGCCTGCAATACGAATTGCTGGCCAAGGCCAAACCCTATCCTGTTGATCTGCTCGCCTTCCGCATCGCCTGGAGCTTCGCCGGCTTGTCCGGCTCCGAGATCTCCGGACTCAGGGAGACCAAGCCGCTTAGCCGCATGTCCGGCTGCAGCTGCTCCATCGCCGAGTGGAAGCCGCGCTCGTCGGACATCCCCTGTCTGAAGCGTCCAGATCGTCTCTGTGTGAGTTAGCGTTGCTAAATTTGACTCGCATGTGCTCCCCAGGTGATAATCCTCTCTCGCCTGTGCTCCCCAGGAGATAATCCTCTCTCGCATGTGCTCCCCAGGTGATAATCCTCTCTCGCCTGTGCTCCCCAGGTGATAATCCCCTGGTCCGACCTGGCCGCTGGCGGCGTTCCGCCAGACGCCGCCGACCTGATCAGCCGGCTTCGCTTCCGAGTGAGCAGCGTCGGCCTGTCGCGCTGGTCGGACAGCCGGCGCTATCCCGGCCACGCCTCGGAGGAGGCCACGGTGGACGTCCCGGCCGCGTTCATCTTCGCCAGGCCGGTGCACTCGCGGTCTCTTGATCAGTCGGTCATCGTCGGCATCGCCATTGGCGGCTGCATCGTGCTGCTGGCCGTCGGGGTCGTCGCCTTTCTAGTTTGGAAGTGGCTCTGCAGCGGCAGCCACCGCGGCTACCGCAGGCCGTTCGCTAGCGGCGCGGAGACCGTGGAGTTTCTAGGTAATGGGGATTTCAATTGTTCCAGTGTTTTGTCACTTGTTCTCATTGTTAATTCAATGCGTGCTAGGCGACTTCAGGCTTCTGGTCATTAACTCCCGGTTAGATGGTGAAACTTTACGATTGGGCAGCAAAAAGGGTCAAGCGAGGTCATCCTAAGTGTCAAACAAGGTCACCCTTATTTTAAAACAACGAAAATCGTAGGGTCAGGTAAGTTCATATTGGAGTTAGGCAAGGTCGTCGAAGGGTCAGGCAAGGTCATCGAAGGGTCAGACAAGGTCATCGAAGGATCATGCATGGTTATCGAAGGGTCAGGCAAGGTCACCTTAGGGTCAGGCAAGGTCATCGAAGGATCAAACAAGGTCACCGTAGGGTCAGGCAAGGTCATCGTAGGGTCAGGCAAGGTCACCGTAGGGTCAGGCAAGGTCATCGTAGGGTCAGGCAAGGTCACCGTAGGGTCAGGCAAGGTCATTTTCGGGTCAAAACTTATCATATCATGCCAAGCCACATGTCAGTTCATAGCCACGCCATCAAGTGCGTAGCCAGTTAATCGCGAGGTCAGGCCAGGTCATCAGGTCAACACCCCCAACCGCCCGCAGAGTACGAATACAACGGCACGCGCAGCTCCGGCTCGCGGCCGCAGTTCCGGCCGTACAGCCAGACAGAATTCAAGCCGTTGAGCATCGCCGAATTCAGGGATCACGTGCTAGCCAGCCACGCCAACGACAACTCCGCCTTCCAGCTGGAATTCGACGAGGTGCAGCGGTCCACGCACCGGGACTGGCCAGCCGCGCATTGCAAGCTGGCTGAAAACCTGGCCAAGAACCGCTACACCGATATCTACCCGTGTGAGTTGGCCGCCTGAGACCGGTTTCCATGTGTGTTTTTTCACCAACCAGTTGCTTATCAGTGCGCTCTATATGTGCCTATTTTGCCCATACTTGCAGTTGACCACAGCCGGGTGATCCTGTTCAGCAATGCTGGAAAGAAACGAGGCGACTATATCAATGCGAACTACGTTGACGTGAGCTAACCTGGCAAATTTTGCACATCTTTGATCGCTAATCTGCGCATCTCTAAAGCTCACTTAGCCATTAGGAAGCTGAGATGCCCGTTATAAAGCTCATCCTGAAGCTCAGGCTCCCGCCCTGAAGCTCACATCCCCACCCTGAGGCTGATATTCCAGGCCTAAGGCATAAGCTAAAAAGGCAAAATCTGCAGGAGGGCTGCAGGCACTTTGACGCTTAAAGCGCCATCGTCCCACAACCAGCGACTGCGCATGACTGTGCATTGCGCTGACTCCTGAAGCGCGTTCAGTCACAATAAATACGGTATGCAGGCATAGACACACAGGCCGCAACCAGTCACGCACTCACATAGGGCGTACAAGCGGCGGCTCCAGGAATGTACACACTCTATGTCTTTGGTTGGCTGCCCTCATGGGCGTAAATCGCACAACTGGCCCACAGCCCAACCAATTCGTGCACAAGCCCCCAATTTAATGTGACCCTGCTCACGATACCGCGCTAGGGAAAATAGCCAACCTACAACGCGGGGTCGAACCTGGACCAGAGTGGCACACAAGGCAGACGCGCTAGACCGCCGAGCCACTCGCCCCCTAGGCCTCAGTCATAGATCGCTATTAAAAATGTGTCATCTCCAAACCACAAGCTCCGTGCCCAATCCTAAGGAACCATCCAGCTAGCAACTCGAATCGCCCCATCAGTGAAGCCTCGAACCCCCCGCACCTCCAGGGCTACCACCGGCCGAAGGCCTACATCGCCTGCCAGGGCCCGCTGCCGACCACATTCGATGACTTCTGGCTAATGGTGTGGGAGAACAAGAGCAGCGTTGTGGTCATGATTTCCAACTTTGTGGAGCGCGGCCGAGTGAGTCCGCGAGCTGGGAATGCTTTGGGATTTTTGGGATTATTCGCTAAGGCTTAATACGGGACCGGCTGTCGCACCCGCAGCGCAAGTGCGACCAGTACTGGCCGAACAGCGGCGCGCACGTCTACGGCCACATCTCCGTGCGCTTCATCTGCCAGGAGAGCAAGGCGGCCTACTGCCTGCGCCAGTTCGCCATCCGGGACACCCGGGCCAAGAAGTCGGTGAAGGAGCGGCTGGTGCATCACTACCTGTACTCGGAATGGCCGGACTACGGCGTGCCGCAGTACCCGCTGCCCGTGCTCAACTTCGTGCAGAAATCTATCCGGTCTTCTGACGATAACGGCCCGATTGTGGTGCATTGCAGGTGAGCTGGCTGGCGGGTTTTGCTAGTCCTAATGATAACATGGGTAATACTTTTGATAGTGTGGATAATCCCATTCATAGCAGGATAATCCTATTAAAAGGGTGGGTAATCCCATTCATAGCGGGGATAATCCTATTGATGGCATGGTTAGTCCCATTTTAGCGGTGATAATCCCATTGTTAGCGGCGATAATCCCATTCATAGCGGGGATAATCCCATGCATAGCGGGGATAATCCATAGCGGGATAATCCATTGATAGCGTTGATAATCTCAATAATAGCTTGCTAATCCTATAGAAAGCATTGGTTTTCTGTCTAGCATCAAAGGATGCCGACTTACCGCCCTAAACCCCCGTTCCAACAGCGCGGGTGTGGGTCGCACTGGCACTTTTATCTGCATCGAGGCGCAGATTCGCCAGATCCTGCAGCAGAAGAACGTGAACGTGCGCGGCTTTCTGGAGCACATCCGGCAGCAGCGAATGCGCCTGGTGCAAACTGAGGAGCAGTACGTCTTCATTCACGACGTGCTGCTTGAATTCCTGCTCTGCCCAGAGCGGGAGGTACCCAGGGACCAGCTGCCCGCCTACGTCAAGGAACTGGACGAGCAGGGCCCGTGCGGCTGCAGCAGACTGGAGACCCAGTACCAGGTGCGTGTGGACTCTGCTTACTTGAATAAGAAAATTTGTGTTGTTTTCCGCTTCCCTACTTACTTGTCCCAATGTCCTATCCCTATTCCCCTTTCCCTATTCCCAATTCTTTACTCCCTATTCCCCTTTCCCTATTCCCAATTCTTTACTCCCTATTCCCCTTTCCCTATTCCCAATTCTTTACTCCCTGTTCCCCATTCCCGATTCCCAATTCTTTACTCCCTATTTCCAATTCTTTACTCCCTATTCCCCTTTCCCTATTCCCAATTCTTTACTCCCTATTCCCCTTTCCCTATTCCCAATTCTTTACTCCCTATTTCCAATTCTTTACTCCCTATTCCCCATTCCCTATTCCCAATTCTTTACTCCCTATTTCCAATTCTTTACTCCCTATTCCCCTTTCCCTATTCCCAATTCTTTACTCCCCATTCCCATTTCCCTATTCCCAATTCTTTACTCCTCATTCCCATTTCCCTATTCCCAATTCTTTACTCCCTATTCCCATTTCCCTATTCCCAATTCTTTACTCCCCATTCCCATTTCCCTATTCCCAATTCTTTACTCCTCATTCCCATTTCCCTATTCCCAATTCTTTACTCCCCATTCCCATTTCCCTATTCCCAATTCTTTACTCCCTCCCATTTCCCTATTCCCAATTCTTTACTCCCCATTCCCATTTCCCTATTCCCAATTCTTTACTCCCCATTCCCATTTCCCTATTCCCAATTCTTTACTCCCCATTCCCATTTCCCTATTCCCAATTCTTTACTCCCCATTCCCATTTCCCTATTCCCAATTCTTTACTCCCCATTCCCATTTCCCTATTCCCAATTCTTTACTCCCCATTCCCATTTCCCTATTCCCAATTCTTTACTCCCCATTCCCATTTCCCTATTCCCAATTCTTTACTCCCCATTCCCATTTCCCTATTCCCAATTCTTTACTCCTCATTCCCATTTCCCTATTCCCAATTCTTTACTCCCCATTCCCATTTCCCTATTCCCAATTCTTTACTCCCCATTCCCATTTCCCTATTCCCAATTCTTTACTCCCCATTCCCATTTCCCTATTCCCAATTCTTTACTCCCCATTCCCATTTCCCTATTCCCAATTCTTTACTCCCCATTCCCATTTCCCTATTCCCAATTCTTTACTCCCCTATTCCCATTTCCCTATTCCCAATTCTTTACTCCCATTCCATTTCCCTATTCCCAATTCTTTACTACTCCCCATTCCCATTTCCCTATTCCCCTTTATTCCCAATTCCCTTTACTCCCCATTCCCATTTCCCTATTCCCAATTCTTTACTCCCTATTCCCAATTTACCTCATTCCCATTTCCCTTTCCCTACTCCCCATTCCCATTTCCTATTCTTTACTTCCCATTCCCTATTCCCATTCTTTTCCCCATTCCCATTCCCTATTCCCAATTCTTTACTCCCCATTCCCATTTCCCTATTCCCAATTCTTTACTCCCCATTCCCATTTCTATTCCCAATTCTTTACTCCCTATTTCCCAATTCTTTCCCCATTCCCATTTCCCTATTCCCAATTCTTTACTCTATTCCATTTACCTATTCCCAATTCACTCTCCTATTCCAATTCTTTACTCCTCATTCCCAGTTCCCCACTTTCTATTCCCAATTATTCCCTACCCCCTATTATATATAAAGTATTTCATTTACGTTAAATAGAAGATTTCGATAATCTGTGAATTTTCGAAGAAGCTGCGACTGAAAATGCAACACACTGGAGGGAAAATTGAAATATTATAAAAAGCCTAGCATGCAGAGGGCAAACATTATGTTTTGGTAAATAGCTGTTTTAAAACAAACAGCAATGACCTATTACTTATTGGCATTCATTTTGTTCAATTCCTAGTTGGGGAAATGAATCGAGTTTTCATTGGCTTCTAGCTTGCTTGGTCCTTATTTTTCTTGATCTGTTTGGCAGCTGTTGTTTTGGGCTAACAGCTAAGCTCCTAGATCCATGAGGCAATTTGTAATTGGTGGTCCACTTTATAAAGCAATTAAACAAAACTTCTTAACTATTTTGGTTTATTGTTTTGAGTACACTCTCGTAGTCGTTAGTACAATAACTTTTTTGCTTAAAAATATGTATTTAAGCGCTAGGAGTTGCTTTGATTCTTATTTATTTTGAGCGTGTCCCAAAAACGGCTTTTTGTTTGAATATCAATGGGTAACTTGTTAGTGGCATTACAGTTTCATTCTTTTGGGCTGTCCTGGCTTCGAAGACAGAAAACTGCCTACTCCCTATCTATCCCCTGTGCCTACTCCCAATCTATCCCCAGTGCCTACTCCCTGTCTATCCCCAGTGCCTACTCCCTATCTATCCCCAGTGCCTACTCCCTATCTATCCCCATTGCCTACTCCCTATCTATCCCCAGTGCCTACTCCCTATCTATCCCCAGTGCCTACTCCCTATCTATCCCCAGTGCCTACTCCCTATCTATCCCCAGTGCCTACTCCCTATCTATCCCCAGTGCCTACTCCCTATCTATCCCCAGTGCCTACTCCCTATCTATCCCCATTGCCTACTCCCTATCTATCCCCAGTGCCTACTCCCTATCTATCCCCAGTGCCTACTCCCTATCTATCCCCAGTGCCTACTCCCTATCTATCCCCAGTGCCTACTCCCTATCTATCCCCAGTGCCTACTCCCTATCTATCCCCAGTGCCTACTCCCTATCTATCCCCATTGCCTACTCCCTATCTATCCCCAGTGCCTACTCCCTATCTATCCCCAGTGCCTACTCCCTATCTATCCCCATTGCCTACTCCCTATGTATCCCCATTGCCTACTCCCTATCCCTAATACCCATCTCTTCCAAGCTTGCTTCTGAACCATCTCACAACTCAGTCCCAAATCCTAGACTCCTTAAACCTCCAAAATCCCGCAGCTGTGCGTAGCCGAGCAGTCGCAGGCGTGCGATCGCGTTGCCGCCGAGAAGCCGTGCAACGCGCGCAAAAATCGCGCCATCCTTCCAAGTGAGTCGGCGGCGCCCGCTGCCGCATCGGCCTTTGAAGTTTTTTTGCCTGTTTTAATCAATCTTTGGTATTCTTTTAAAAACGCCTTGCTTCCGTTTTTCTAGTTGACTCCCGCCGCGTGAAGCTCACCGCCGAGCCGGGCGTCGATGGATCCGACTACATCAACGCGTCGCATCTGCACGTGAGTGCCCGCGCAAACTGCTCAGCCTCTCGGCTCGGTGTTGAGCTGGCTTTGCGGCCTGTTCTTGCAGACAGAGATACAGATTCACAGACAGACAGACAGACAGACAGACAGAAAGACAGGCAGACAGACATACAGACAGACAGACAGAAAGACAGACAGACAGACAGACATACAGACAGACAGACAGACAGACACAGACAGACAGACAGGTAGACAGACAGATAGATAGACAGACAGACAGACGGACAGACAGGCAGACAGACAGACAGACAGACAGACAGACAGACAGACAGACAGACGGACAGACAGGCAGACAGACAGACGGACAGACAGGTAGGCAGACAGGTTGGCAGACACACGGACACAGACAGACAGACAGACAGACAGACAGACATAGACAGACAGACAGACAGACAGACAGACAGACATAGACAGACAGACAGAGAGACAGACAGACAGACAGATAGACAGACAGACACAGACAAACAGATTGACGAACAGACAGACATACGGAGGCAGGCAGACAGGCAAGCAGATACAGAAAAACAGATCGGGCATCAGTCAGGCACAATCACAAGTGATCCAGAGCACAGCGAGACACAAACAAAGACGGACAGGCACGCCAGGCAAAGCAGAGCAAAACGATAAAGCAGAAAAACGTGATTGAACCAAGCAAAGTCAACAACAGCGCCAACCTCCCCGCTGCCAATGCAGGGCTATTTCTCAATGAACGAGCACATCGTCACCCAGCACCCGCTGGAGGAGACGGTCTTCGACTTCCTGAAGATGATCTGGGACCACAACTGCTCCACTGTGGTCAGCGTCTTCACAGAAGATTTGCCAGACGGGCCTCTGCCGCAAATTTGGCCGACGCCAGAGGACGACATGCGAGAGGCCGAGTACCTGCAGCTGTACTTCAGGTGACTTCAACTGGCAGAGAAAGTTGCTTTGGCTTTTTATAATTTCAACAGCCCTGATTGGGAACTCTTAATCTCCCTCGGCGCAGAAACGAGGAGGATTTTCCGTTCGCGACGCGGCGCGAATTCCTGATGGCCACGAAGCGCGACGACTACAGCCTGGTGGTGTCGCTGTGGACGCTGAAGCGCTGGCCGGAGCTGCTGGGCCAGGCTATGGAAATGATCGAGCTGATCGAGGCCATCTCGCATCGGAGGTCGCCACCCGTCTCGCCGCTAGTTGTGATGGACCCGTGAGCATCGCGTCCATTGGCTAGTAGATCCGGGAAGTCTTTCCTGGTAAAATCCTACCGCTGCATCTCCCCTTCCACCGCAGATACGGCAACAGCCACGCGGGCATCTTCTGCGCCCTGTACACTCTCTACCACCAGCTGCTGTTGGAGAACTCCGCCGACGTGTACTCTGTGTTCAGGCTGTACCACCTGCAGCGGCCTCACATGTTCAGCAGTGCCGTGAGTGTCTTTAGATTTGTTTAGAGGCCATTTTCAGGTCATTTTAGAGGCCATTCTCAGGTCAGTTTAGAGGCCATTCTCAGGTCTGTTTAGAGGCCATTCTCAGGTCAGTTTAGAGGCCATTCTCAGGTCAGTTTAGATGCCATTTTCAGGTCAGTTTAGAGGCCATTCTCCGGTCTGTTTAGAGGCCATTCTCAGGTCAGTTTAGAGGCCACTCTCAGGTCAGTTTAGAGGCCACTCTCAGGTCAGTTTAGAGGCCATTCTCAGGTCAGTTTAGAATAGTTAAATGAAGATTCTCAAGATTCTTATCCCATTTTTGTATTATTTTCATAACAATTTTTTGGCGATTCTCACAACAATTTTAGAGGCCATTCTCGATGCATTTTAGGCCTGATTTCTTACAAAGATTTTTGGGTTTCTCCAGACAGTTCATGGGGGATTCTTACGGCCCTAATAGGCAGCTGAGGGTACCGCAAAAGCCGCAAATCCCTTCTTCCCCGCTTGGCCCGCGCCCGCCACAGGCCGACCTGCAGTTCATCTACGAGGTGATCGCCTACCACGCCAGCCAGAGCTCGCACAGCGGCAGCCTGCCTCAGCAGCAGCGCCGGGAGAACGGCGCCGCCTGCGGCACCATCGGAAGCCGGTGTGGCGACCGGCGGGACACCCAGCAGCAGCCGGCGGGCAGTCAGGAGGCGCCGCCGCTGTCCGAACAGTTCAAGCAGCTGCAGCAGCAGGTTGATGGCGAGGCCCGCAGCCAGGAGAAGCCACCGGCGGAGTCGGTCGCCTCGCCAGCTGCAGGCGATTCGCCGGCCGCGCTGAACATCGCCGACTTGGAGGCCGTCGCATTTGTCAACGGCTCGGCCGGTGGAGCGGCAGCGGGTGACGACTTGGAGGCGGCTCGCGCTGACGTGAACGGCACGGAATCGCTGACGCGGCCCAGAGAGGCATGACGATGTGGAGTTTCTCCGTGCTATGATGTTCAAGGACCAGTTAGACAAGAACACGCACAGCGGCTGTGACCCCGCTGCGTTGAACTGCTCGGAGCTTGGCACTGTTGGAATTCTTTGCTTTTTGCGTTTTTATTAATTTTGTAGCAACTGTCTCTAGTGTGCACTCTTTTTCTGCAAATAATCATAGCTGCACTCTACTACTCGCCACGTAGAACGTTAAGTAGCCAGTAATGCACGTGCGCGCAAATTCATTTGCTCAGCAATTTAGGGGTTTCGGTCTTTTGTGTTTGTAGATTGACGCATAATTTTTTATCTCTATGCCATAAACTGCAGCTCCTCGCCCTCGTCCTCAGTCAGTCTGATGGGACCAGCAACATTTAGTACTCTTTAGCGGCAGCCCTAACTGCCTCACTGCTACTGGCCCGCTCCGCCATCCTGCTGGCCGATGTGATTTATTCAATGTTTTTTATGTATTTCCGATTGTTGCTGCACAATTTCTGTCATGCCATAGTTTTGCTTGTATATTGTGTGGAAACCATTTCTGTTTTTTTATCCGCTTCTACCGCGTATTGTGGAACAATTTATCGCCTGATTAGTTACTTTTTTAGCTTTGCTTGTTTTTTGATACTCGCGTAAAGCCGTGGGCGGACCAAAATGTTGCATTTTTATCCGGCATTACTGAACCGCTGATTGTTGTTTTTTTCACGAATTGCCCGTTGCTCCCGCGTTAACTCTCTCGAACGTCTCGAATTTGCTCTACTCACTTGCTGTGTGATTAAAAGCTGCTTTGCCGAATCTGCCGGCTCAGGACAATCGATTTTTTTGCAAATGGCCGCAGACTTCCCTATAATATAATGGAAGTTTACTTAGTCTTTGTTTTCATTATTTACACACTACACGAGTAATGCTGTGGACAATCAGCGTAAATAGCAGTGTTCTAGATATTAACCAGCCAAATACCTAAAGCAGCAAGTTTTTTAAACGATAAAGATTATTTTTACTGATTATGAGCGTATGTATGAAAATTAAAACTAGATCGTTCTTTTCTAAAAAGTCTAAAAAATGATGACAGTAAGCTTAGACACAACACAACGAAGAAGCACGTACGAGCGTAAATTAGGCGACGTTACGTTTTAAAAAATTAACTTCAGAGTTAAATGCATCAGTATTCATTTAAAATCAAATCATAATTCAATCAAATACGACTAGATAATGTGCGAGTGTTTTTAAACAATTGCAAGAAAAGATTACTGCATGTGGGGCCTAAAATTCGTGCACAAATAAATGATAACCCGCATCGGACTCTAAAAAATTATTGAAGGATTTTTACTTGCTTACTTACGAATATTTGTGCTGTGAAGTTTGGATTATGGAAAAATCCTATGGAATTTTTATTGAGTTATAGCCTCGCTGTCAAGTTTTTAATTGACTTTTTACGGGTTTTCTTCGTGTTGCTGCTATGGTATTTATAAATCGTATTGGACAAAGCTAGCAGCGCGACTTTAACTTTGACAAATTCCTTACGTTTTATAAATACGCTGTAACTAAGCGTCATGACGATTGTGCAGCAGGCTTGGTAATGAACTGATTCCTGTATTCATCTGAGTGAATTCTGACAATCTAAGTACTGCTCGAATGTTTTTTATCATTCTTTTAAGAATTTAATCTTTCCTGAGTGGAAAATTTTTAATATTTATACGAGGAATGTTTTTATTTATTAGCAAATGTTCCCATACAGTTACAGCCTATACAACTTCATTGCGAATTCAGAAGCTACTCATAAAAGTTACTTTTTCTCATAAGATAAATGCAGTGTACAAATAATTACGACAAATTTTGATTTGACTCAACCTTTAAATATGCTTAAGTTAATAATAGTATATATTGTAGTTAGGGTTTTGAATAATGAATTCATGTGCAATTACAGTTGCAATATCAATGTAAAAAAGCTAATAATGTTTAGCTAATAAAAGGTTACCCAACAAATTTATATTTTTTGTAGATCATTGAACTTCGTGTGGCGAAACTTTAATTAAAATAAGTTTATGATTAAAATTTCCTTGATTTCAAATAATTAGAATTTTTTGATCAAATGTTTATTAGGCATATTTGCACAAAAAATGAATCTTTGTCAATATTGATTTTTGCATCATACTTTAGTCTTTCATTAAGGTATATAATGAAGGCATAATAGGTTTTGTTTAATGGATTTAACCCCTATACATTTCAATCAATAGTTTTATCTTTATTTTGCTTGTCATTTATCCTTTTTAATATTAAATCATAGAAACAGTGAGTACATTTCATTATTAATTATGCAAAGCAGTTTTCTTTCTGGATAATTTGCAAAGTTTTTTATTTCTCTGCTTAAAAGCTGTCTTGTAAACTTGCACTTAATTTAAAACTACGTAGTGTCTTTTGATAGTCAATTAAATAAAACTACCCCAAATCAGCATGTGTTAAAGGAAGCTTTAAAATGAATTGTGCGTTTTGAGTTTATTAGAAATATTCAAAGCTACATATTAAGTTTTTTTATTGTGTATTCAGAAAAAGTCATGTGGCTAGCATGCAACTTTATTATTCCTTAACTTTTGGTGTGGCCTGATTTTATATATTCCAAAGAAAATTTATAGACAGTAGCTTAAGTTTCATGCTCCTCCAATACGGTTTGATTGATTAACTGAGTAGCTATAATTAAATCGTAATCTGCCTTTCTTAGAAATAGTTTTGCATCTCCCCGCAGCCCCGACGCTTCAAATGTCCGCCACAGACCGAGGCAGCGCCGAGCTGGCCGCCAAGGCCAAGAAGCAGCTGGTTGGAGGCGCCGCGGCCGATCCACTAGAGAAGCTGCGCCTCATCTGCCTGTCCAGAGGCGCGTCGGGCATCAAAGGCCTCGGCCGGCAGTTCCGCATCATCGACGACGACGGCTCGAGGTCGCTGGACCGGAAGGAGTTTTACAAGGTTGGCTGAGTAGAATGCAAGACGGGGCTTTCAGGACAGTGAGAATCGCCCTTTTCTATATGCGCCTATAACTAAATTAAATATCCCCAGGCACTTCAGCAAAAATAGGGTACCTCCCCTTTTTGACCAAAAGTCACCAGATCCCATTCACTAGCCTAAATTTAATATGTCCCCATAGATTCGTACCTTTTTCCCAATGGGTCCTCTGGGACAGAGGAAAAAACCTGGGTCAGTCACAAAAACCTCGTAACATGCAAAAAAATCATAATCCATAATCCATTATTTTGTTTATCCCAGCGAGTTCAATGCACCTCCAGCTTTCATCCGGAGACACTAAACCTAAGCCTCATTCTAGCAACTTGAACACATTTAGGAATCAACACAGGGTACTCACCCCGAAAAAAAATTATAAATTTTCAATAAAAATGCTTCCAACCGTCTCTCCAGGATCTTACTATGTTAAGCCTCATCCCAATTACAAATCTAAGTACCAATGCAAGAAGGAATGCAAAGAATATATGAAAAAATTCTGGCCTAAAATTGAACCAACCATCCCGAATCTTAACCGCATGATTAAGATTCACTGGCATTATTTGCATGGAGTAACTATTAAAGATTACGACAGCTACTATAACTTTTCAGAAATTATTAAGCAACTGTAATTTATTTCATTTTTTTTTTCTCTCACATCCTTTCAATAATAATTGTCATTGCAAACTCTTCAAAAAAAAAGTTGAAAATTTTTGGATAACTGTTTCTCTTTTCCAATGAAAGCCGCAAATTTATTTGCGACTTTCCATATCAATCTATATCATCGCTTAAGAATCGCTTAAGATATTCGACTTCTGAGATGTAGCACATTATTAATTGAAAAAAGTGAAGACATGAAAGCAAAATAATGCTAAGACAAAGATAAATATGTTACTTAATTTTTTTATTTTGTATAGTTCAAATTCGCGCCAATTCCTGTAAATACAGGAAATTCAAATTCGCGCCAATTCCTGTAAATACAGGAAATTCAAATTCGCGCCAATTCCTGTAAATACAGGAAATTCAAATTCGCGCCAATTCCTGTAAATACAGGAAAAAGTTAACTATTAAAGTAGACATCCTCTTCTAGAAGGTCTTCGTCTTCATTAATGTCGAACTTCATCTCAGGATTGATCTCCAGTCTCGTAGCAAAGTTTTCATCTTCTTTGATGGTGCGCTCAATCGCCGTCTTGTACTTCAGGATTGTATCCATGGAGTACCCAGTCAGAAGTAGAGCAGGATAGTCCTTCGCGAACTTTGTAAAGTTGGCCAGCCGCTCTGCGTACTTTATGGGAATGTCTAGCTTTGTGGCTGCCTGGGCGATTGTCATTTTCTCTTGGAGAGCGAGCAGAATCAGTCCTTGAGAATGGTTCGCTAGTGTCTTCAGCGTTTCCAAGTCCGCGATAAAATCCTTCAGCGAGTTGAATTGCTTAATTAGATCATTCTCATCAAGATGGGTGAGATTCTCTTCATTTGCATCCAGTACCAAGATGTTGGGTGCATCTCGGAATCGCGTCTTGATGACGAAAACTTCTTGCAGATGCGCAAGCTTATTGCGGAGTCTGCCAATGAAGCGTCCTTCCTCTTCTGCTTTGTCACGCTTCTTTTCATTCGTCTTGGAACTTCTCAGCTTTTCTTGTGACTTTTTCTCAAGGTCTTGCAACAAATCAAACAATTTACGCTTATCTCCTGATTCCATTTCATTGATAGCAATGGCTAATGAAGATGGATCTTTCTTTACAACATCCTTCAACGATTCTACTATTTTTCCAGCCGTCGCCATTGTAATATCAAGGTAAAGATTTAATACACGGGAAATCTACTTTAAAAGAGCACCGTTGAGACGGTAACTTACTTAAATAAGAAGGCAACGCAGGTTACGCAGGAGTTTAGCTTGAAATAAATAGCTTCGTTCGCTCGCTTATTGGTTGATTTCAGGAGTTTACACGCAGGAGTTTACACGCAGGAGTTTACACGCAGGAGTGTACAAAAAAGAGCTGTCTGTCTCTCCCTTTATCGATGGCTAATGAAGATGGATCAAAAATAGAGTACAAAATAGTGTGCATTTCAGTACAGCCTTTCCTCTTTCCCTCCCCCCTTTTTCCTCGCTCTTTCCTGTCTCTTTCGGTCTCAAGCCGGGGGGGGGGGTGGTTGCGCGGGCTGTCTGTGTCTCTCTTGATCGATCTGGCCGGTTCCTCGTCTTCCTCGTTTATCTGCTTCATTTTCTGCATCTACTGCTTAGAAGACGGGGAGCTTAAAACGCAACCTCTAGCCCAAGCTCTTTCAGTAGTCTTCCTAGTTCTATATTTGGCGCGTGTAGTATAAACCCTACCCCACTCCCCGCCGCACAAGCGCCAACCCCCAGCCCTAGCTTTGCTTTACCAGATATGACAGTCTTTACTAATTTGCGCGCAATGCTTTCTCTAAACCCGCTTGACGGTCCCATGAGATCGAGTTTTCTTAACATTTCTTTATCCCATCGGTGTTTTTCATTTGGGAAGTCGCGATACTTAATATCATGTTCCATACATACCTCATCAAGCTCATTTACAGGCTCATGACCCGGATTAGGCACATTGTTAGAATCTAACTGAATTTCAAGAGGGTTCAAAGGTCCACAATACTTATATCCAGGGATTGTCCACCCTCTGTTTGGCTTCGGAAGCTTTTCAATTATTCCGTGAATGTCGGGCATTTTAATTTATTTTTTATTAAAAATTAAATTAAAAAATAATGACTGAGAACAAATTACAAGCAATCTATTACAACGACAGCGGTTATTTTATCGGAAATAATGCCGTCTCCAAATTAACAGAACTCAGTAAAGAACCAAAACAAGTTGTAGAAAAATGGCTGTCTAAACAGGCTGTTTATCAAGTCTATTTCCCACCTGTTAAATTTACAAGACCCCATTTCAACATCTATAAGCCTAACGAGGCGCACCAAGCTGATCTTCTGTTTCTCCCAAACGATTCTGGGTATAAGTACGCTCTCACTGTCATTGATGTAGCTTCGCGTTATAAAGAAGCAAGACCGCTGAAAACAAAGAAGTCAGAAGTTGTAGCAACTGCTTTTCAAGATATTTACGAAAATTCACCTTTAACCTTCCCAGAAACATTGATGACCGATCCGGGTAAAGAATTCATGGGTCGAGTTAAAACTTTAATGCAAAAAAATAATACAAAAATTCGTTACGGTAGAACCGAGCTTCACAGAGATCAAGCCTTCGTAGAAAGATTTAATCTAACTTTAGCCAAGCGACTATTTACTAAGCAGACAGCAGAGGAACTCAAACTGAAGAGCGGACAATACTACACCAAATGGAAAGACCAACTCCCAGTAGTAATCAGTCAGCTTAACAATGAAGTTTCTCGCATGACAGGCCTAAAACCTTCAATTGCAATTCAACAAGACAAAGTTCAGCTTAAATCTCACAATCCACAACAAAAAATTATCCAAAGCTCCCAGGGGTTTATTCTCCGGAAATTCTCACAAATTCTGAGTTTGTTCGATTCCTTTACCTGCCGGGAGAATTAGAAAAGGACACAAAGAGACGAGCAACTGACCCCTATTTCAGTTTAGATGTACATAAAATAGACAGACATTTTACAACAGCAACGGGTGACTACTATTTTCTGTCTCAAGCCTTTAATCCTAAATCCCCTACAAGATCATTTGCCAGAGCAGAACTTCTCGTCATTCCAAGTGACACAGAAATAAATTGAAAAATAAATTAAAAAATAAATACGTACAAAAAATGATCGAAACCAGAACAGTTAATAAAATTAGCAAAATCATCGACTCCAAACAACCAGGTTTTGTAACTATTAAGGGTATGAAAGTGAAAGTCGATCCGTTACAGCAGCAAATCCATTGTAAAGATTGCAATCACAGCATTACAGATGAAAAGACTGGGGGAATCCTGCCTCTCGCTGCACTGATTCCAATAATTGCGGGTGCAGTTGGTGCAGCAGGTGGAGTTGCTGGAGGTGTTGCAACGGCTGTGAAAGCGGGCAATGACAGGGCTCACCAGGTAGAGATGCAGAAAATCGCCAGAGAAAAGGGAGTCACAATTAAAGCAGGTGAAGGCGGCCTTTGGGAAAACGAAAACATTTCAAAATCCGACGTCCTAAAAGCTATAATGACATTGCATAAAGCAGGATTTACAATGCTCCGGATGTGAAAAGATAAAAGCAGGGATCTGATCAGTAATACTCAAATTAATCAAAAGTTGTTAGCCCAGAGAAGTTCAAGCAAAAGCTAAGGGTGACCACCCAAAATTTTTTTTAAACTTATAGAAAAAACATGCCGAAAGCAAATCCAGCAAAAGATTCTGTAAACTCTTATTTTTCTAAAGATTTTTCGCGAAGCCAAAATCTTTCATTTCAGGACAAAAGCAAATATCTTCAAGAACTCTGTAAGCAAAAGTTCAATACAGACCCAGGATACCTAGGCAGCTATGAGAAACAATTAGAAGTAATAAAGCAACTACAGTCATCAGATCAGTACACCCCAGTAAAAAACCCAGCAGCTGAACACCAACAGAAGAGCCGCAACCTAGTTAACAAGTACCAAACTCTCACAGGGCAAAATCTACCTAAATACCCACAGAATAAACAGGAACAGGATGACCTGGAAAGAACAATCCACCAAATTGAGTCAGAGATGAACCAAGAAGACATTCAATTTGCAAAGAGAACTTTTACAGACCACTACATAGAGTACACCATTCCCGCCAAACACAACACAGCAACTTCCACAACAACATCCAACACAACAACGACTCCTGACGTAAATGACTTCAGAGATGACATTCAATCAGTTATCAATCACACACTTAAAACTCGCAAAACCTTCAAGCTTCAGCTCTCGTTTTTATTGGAATTTTATATGCCTACGAAACCCACCGAACATCTTGAATATTACATGACCACTAAGGCTTCACCCTTTAGTCCAACCGATTCACCAGACCCTTTTCTACAAGAAGTTAGTAAAAAGATTGACGCCTTTACATCAAGAGGTTCTGGTTGGGTTGTTACTGGGATTCGAAAAGTTTCAGCTATGATTTTCAAATTCGATCCCCTTAAAGCTTCTTCTTACCTGGAACTACCAACAAAGCTCGCCAATAAAAAGGCATTGTATCAACGTGAAGAACTATGACAACTGCTGCGCTTTAGTGGGCGGTTTTGTCAGCATTATTGTACGACAAGGATCGAGCCCATCCTGAAAGAACTTCACATTATAAGACGTATTTTGACGAGTATTTTACCAAGTGTATCAGCAAAGGAATATTATTTGAGAAAGGAGGTTTAGCAGTCTCTCAAATCCCCAAACTAGAGGAAGTGTTTAATAATAAAATCAGAATCACCGTATTCGAGTGGAATGAAAGCAAAGAGAAAGTTGAAATTGTTAGGAGTAGCAAGAATATTCTAGACGAAGACCCGACCCGACACCCAGCAGCCAGGCGCATAGAAGTCGATCTTCTCATAATTGGAAACTTACAGTCTGAGGCCCATTATGTTTGGATTAAAGATCTTTCTAGGCTTCTCCACAAACAAATGACAAACCACAAAGAAGCCGTATCTATCTGCAGATTGTGTCTTAAGTATTATTGTGGTGGTAAAGAAAGTCGGGAGGCAAAACTCACAGAGCATGAACTCACCTGTGAGGACCATCCAACTAACTGCTCTCTTCCTTTCGGTAACCAGAAGTATTTACGGTTTAAAAATTATCACAAGATGGAGAAACTTCCCTTTATTGTATTTGCCGACTTTGAATGTTCAAATGTTAACGGCAAGCACGTCCCAAATTCAGTAGCATACGTTTGCATTGGAAATCGGAATAATATCTGACATCTTGGAAATTCTGATGTCATCGAGTATAACCACTTCTTCGGGGAAGAATGTGTTAAACAGTTTATATTTAGAATGTTAGAGTTACGTAGAACATTTAGCGCAATCCCACCTGTGACAATCAATATGACCGAACAGGATGAGATCAATTTTCAATCAGCGACCCGTTGCTACATATGCAGAAAAGCATTTGAAGACAGTTTAAAGAATCCGAAAGTTAGAGACCATTCGCACTTCGACGGCTGCTTCAGAGGTGCCGCACACAACACCTGCAACCTAAAGCTAAAAAATAACATCCACGATTTAAATATTTTTCTACATAACGCTCGTTCATATGACCTGCACCTAATCGTTGAAAGAATAGGTGAAATAGAGGGTATTCACCTCGACTGCATAGCTGAGAACAAGGAAAAGTTTAAATGCCTCAACATAACAGAGGTGGGGGCGTCCGGTTCACTAAGTGGTTGTTCTGGTTTGGTTAAAATCAAGGATACTTATCTGTTCCTACAAGCCAGTCTACGCGCATTAAGTAAAAATCTAACAGATGAGCAATGCACTTATACAAAAATCCTGGCACAAATATTAGCAAACCAAGATCCCGAATCTTTCAAGCTACTCAGAAAGAAAGGCTTCTACCCTTATGAGTATGTGACCGGTTCGCACATCTCGCACATCTTTGAAGGTGAACTTCCACCAAAAGAAAAGTTCTTCTCGCAGCTAAAAAACTCAGGAATTTCTGACAAAGACTATGAGCACGCACAAGCAGTCTACAAACATTTCAACTGTCCAAAACTTTTTTCAATATCACATGATCTATCTTTACACATGATGTTTTTCTTTTGGCCGATGTGTTTCAAACCTTCAGAAACACCTGGTACACAGCATATGGACTTGATCCCGCACATTATGTAAGTTTGCCTGCCACCAGCTGGGAATCTCTACTTAAAATGAAATGGGATGAAAACCCAGACTGGTATGTTGAACTTCTAACCGACATTTACATGTACAATTTTATAGACACAGCGAAAAGAGGCGGCATATCAATCTTGCGTGAACAGATATGGAAAGGCGAACAATCCATATCTCAAATCTTATGACCCAACGAAACCCACAAATTATATCGTTTATTTAGACGCCAACAATCTCTATGGCTGGGCAATGAGTCAAGACTTACCGGTGAGAGACTTCCAGTGGCTCCCCGTATCACAAATAAACCCAGCGTTTTCGATACCTGCGATTTACGAGGTTGACGTAGAAATTCCCAATGAACTCCATGATCATTTCTCTGACTTTGCGCCATTCCCGGAGAATATTAACTGCCCAAAGATTATCGAGCACCCAGATGGCTCGTGGAACCTGACTACAGAAAACGAACACACAGCGAAACTCACCCAAAACCTACACAACAAGACTCGCTACAAAATTCATTATAAGCTGCTACAGTACTTCATATCCTTAGGCTGTAGGGTCACAAATGTACATAGGGCCCTCAAATTTGCAGAAGAAGCGTGGATGAAACCCTACATAGAAAAGAACACCCAGTTCAGAGCCAAAGCAACCAACAACTTTGACAAGGATCTGTTCAAGCTGGCAAACAACTCTGTATACGGCAAGACTCTTGAAAATGAGCGCAACCGCACGAATCTTAAACTCGTCACCGTTCATGAGCGTGACATCATTCAGAGAAATATTTCTAAACCGACTTTTAAGGAACTTCACGTCTTCAACGATTACTTAGGGGCTGTTCTATTCTATAAGACAAAAGCAACACTCTGCAAACCTATATTTACAGGTGTCACTGTGCTTGATGAATCGAAGCGTCTTATGTACAGTTTCTTCTATGACATGAAACGACAATATGGGGATCGGAGCTCGGTCACAGGCGACACTCGGTTAAAACTTCTTTACACTGACACCGACTCTCTAATTCTAGACATTCAGACTAAGGACATCTATCAGGACATGCTTGAACAAAAACACCTCCCCCAAAACCCTTACGATTTGTCAGAGTACCCAGAATCATTTAAAACTTTGAAAGGGGATCAAGTGTTCGACCCATCCAATAAAAAAGTAATTGGTAAAATGAAAGATGTAGAGGCAGGTGATGTTATCTCCGAGTTCATTGGTTTGAGATCAAAATCGTATTTTGTTAAATGCAGTGAAAGCGATGAAAGCAATGAATCAGGAAAAATAATTAAGAAGTCCAAGGGAATTCCAAAGCATGTAGTTAAGAAATCTCTGCATGAAGAAGCCTACAGAGATGCCCTGTTACATAATAAGAAAACTACACATGAGTTTGTAAAGTTTCAGTCGAAGAACCATAATATTTTTACCATAAACCAGAAAAAGATTGGCCTGTCAGGGGCAGATAATAAGAGGGTTGTCTTTCAAGACAATCTTACGAGTCTTCCATTTGGGCACTGGAGGTTGAAGTATAAGGTTTAAAAACGTAGGTTGAAGTATAAGGTTTAAAAACGTAGACTAAATTTAAAAAAATAATGACAAAAAATAATGACGACAAATATTTTTCTGGAACAGTTGGCAAAAGAACTAGAAATCCCAAACTTTAAAGGCGTCTTTATGAAGGATACATTACCTGAATCCCACGCACTGAAAGAATGTGGCATCGAAGAATGTGGCATCATGAACTTTGACACTGCCGAGAAACCAGGGTCTCACTGGGTTTGCTTAGGTGATTGATCCAAACAGAAAGCATAAGTACTACTACTTTGATAGCTATGGGACGGGCGTTCCTGATGAGCTAAGGGAATATATGGGAGCTCCAAAAATCTACCGCTCAGACTTTATTCTGCAGGGGCTTAGCAGTGATATTTGCGGAGAGCTGTGTATGACTGTTTTATATGCAATGACTAAGACTCGAAAAAAGCTATAGGGAAATCATTTTAAGTTTAAATGTTTAGTTTTTTGCATAGTTTTATTCGCATAGTTTTTGAAGACAGTTTCGATATCATTTCTCAATTGGCTCATGTCATCAATGCTATTCAGATGTACATGTTGCTCATTGAGCTGCTCATAAAGTTTTTGAATGCTTTGAAACTCGTCCTCTGAAATGAACTTGTCTTCTATTGCTTTTGAAATATACCCGGTGATAGAAGACTGGATGCTTTTCTGTTTTGCTTGCATTTCCTGCAGATGCTTTAGCTTCTGGCGTCTGCTTCGAGTTAGAGCTCCTGTCACCGCTGAAATGAGACCACACGAGGCCCCAATAACTCCAAGTGGAATGGCGATTGGTGCGGTGATAATGGGAAGTGTAGAAACAGCAGCTGCAGATCCGCTTAGAATTGACACTGACCCGAGAACCATATTAATATACTCGAAAGCTTGACACTGGCTGTTGAAGCGTTTCAGTTTTTTAGAGTTTTTCATAATGGCGGTTTCAATATCCATTCGCATTTTCTGAATCTCTACAAGTCGGAACTGTTGAGAGTTGCAGGTAAAAGTATTGATTGTAGGATAGAGAGGCGCACTAGGTGCTATATTTGGTTGCGGGTCATACAGAGAATCATTTTCGGCCATTTTTTATAGGTAAAAATTTTTTTTCTATTTTACGATCGGGCGTCTTCAATGTCAATGTCAGGGAGATTGTGCTGTCGTTCCAGGCGACTAATTCGTCTCAAAGTTTTCCCCCACTTGTTATAAATTCTATCCAGATAGAGCGTATGCGTGGCAACATCTCTTTCTATCTTTTTTATTTTTGCTAACATTTTGATTAATGGTTGTTCTCCAAGCGGTAAATAAGGCATCAGTCTCTGCTTGTGAATAGGAATCAAGGATGTCTCGCTTTTTATTAATCGCTGTTCTTATAGTAATGTCTTTTGCATTGATTTCCGATCTGAGAGTTTGAGCTAGAGTCTCAACGATGGCGGTCAGCTTTGCTATTTTTGCCCGCAAGTCTTCAATGTTTATTTGATGATGGTGTGCTGACCTTTCCAATGGTTTTAAGCGGCCTTTAATTGGTCCGATCTCCGGGATCTTTTCGTCAACGTTAATGTAGCGCCTGTCAAGGAAAGCAAGCGAGTGTGCAGTGGAGCCACTAGTAGATTCACCAGCAAAGTTTATGGACATTTTTGTTTGTTTTTTTTTTAATTACGCTACTGTTCTTTTCTCTTTGTTAATCATCACGAACTGATAAGGTTTATTCCACTTCTCAAAGCATAGGTTAACGAATTCTTCCTGCGATACCTTGTGTGCTACCTTTCGACCATCGTTCTTTCGATCAAATGGAGGCTTAGTAAAATGGGCAGGAGCAATCACCTCGTTACTTAACCTCTTCAGTCGGTCTTGCGGTATGGTTGGGAACAAGAGGATCAGATTGCAGTTCCCACGAATAGTTTTATTTGGCAACTCAAACCAGTTTTGGGTAATATAGATTACATTACAGTTGTTGTGTCGACCCCTGGTGAAATAGTTTTCAATTTGCTTCTGGGGCCCTGTCATGCAGTCATCAAAGACAATCAAGTGCTTCCTTCCCTTTTCTAGTTCATCAGGCTGAGGGAGAAGTTTAGTTTTAGGATCAATTTGCGGGTCCCCATATGTGAACACTTTAATGTCGTGCCACTTTTCATTATCTGGGATATGGCTAGCATATTCACTGGCGACAATTTCTGGATCACTGGGCAGCTTGGATTGGTTATTAAAACACTGAATGATATGCTCCTTTTTTAGTTTGTTCTGTAGACCTGCAATCAACATCTTATACTCATCTTGATACAGAGTGGGTGAGTAGATGTGCAGTGTGTCATAGTCAAGAAATCCTGGTCTGAGAAGCATGTTAAAGATTCTGAATGTCTTCCCTGAGCCTGATTCTCCAACAACAATACATCTGAAGTGACTAGGAATTGCCTCGTTATGAGTAAATTTGATTTGGTTCCGAGTCCAATGAGGGTTGAAGTCATTTGAAAAATCCATTTTAAAGTAAAAATTAAAATAAAAAAAACAACATGAATTTCGCTGGCGTCGTAAATCAACCTTCCAACACTTACAAGCTGTCGTTCCTAGACTCTAGGTACATCAACACAGACGAAATCACAAGACAAGACGCCTCGCAAAACGCAAAACTTAGTGACCTATCAAAACGTATACAAGCCCTAGAATCGGAGAATTCTGCATTGAAATCAAGAGTCGCTGCACTAGAATCGGAGACAAATCTCCTGGAAATAAGGACAAATACCCTGGAACCGCAGACAAATGCCCTAGAATCAAAGACAATTGCCTTGGAACGCCGAATGGCAAATCGCCTTGAGTTCACGGCCGCGGACCGTAAGGGCATCGCCGACGCGGCAGTAGAAAGCAACTGTGTAAAAATACATTCGGCTTTTATATTTTCTGCACTTATGGACGCAATATCGGCGCTACAGATAAAGACATATGGTCATGAAAAACAATCCTGGACAACTTTGTTACACGAAATAAAAAATTTGAAACGAGGCAACCGTGGCAGACCGTCTTGCGATTCGAACACAAACCTTCCCAAATTTACTTTAACAGCGTTAGTGTCTCTGGCACTGGGTCCATAACCGGTGCGTGTGTGTGTGTGTGTGTGGTTTTTTTACTTATATATGTCTTTTGCTATTAGTCTTGTACCCCCACACGTCTTGTACCCCCAGAAAGCACCTTAGTCGTATTTAAAACCGCTGCCTTTTTTAAGATCGGCTCTCATCTTAGCATAAACAGATGGATCAATGCTATCAGCGCTTGGTGCGAGTGGTTGAACATCATTTATAGTGTCCTTGATCTTCTTCGCAGCTGTGACTACACTTCCCGCCGCCTCGGCAGCATTTTTTATATTTTCTTTGTTCTCACTGATGACTTTGAAAATCTTTGCCCCCTGGGCGATCAAATCAGCAATACCGTTACCCGATCGCTCTTTTCTTGGATAATGACCTGCTGGAAAAAGTCCAGATCCTCTTTTAATGAGCTTTAATTCGTTCTCATCGTAGTATTTAGGGACGTCTTTTTCGAAGATTAGTGGCATTTTTTATGTGAAAAAAAAATTATTTTTTATTGAACCTTGAAAGTAAAAGTTCTCTTGCTCTTTTATCGATGTACTTCTTTTCTAGCATTTTATCAAGAATATGAACAAACTCTTTTCTATTCTCATCCTTTAAACCTGTCTTTGCTGCTCCTAGGAGAACGACTATTCGCTTGTAGACTTCAGGCATCCCTGTGCCGGTACTTGCAGCTGATGTATCTGGTGATGTCTCTGGTGATGTCTCTGGTGATGTTTCTGGTGATCTAATGTCTTGCCTTGGTGTGAAAACTCTGTTTGAAATTCGCTGCATTCTATCTGGTGAGAATTGCTCTAGAAGCCTCCAATCTTCTGGTTTTGCCATTTTGTAATTAGCCACTTCAGTTGGATCTGCTTTCTCAAGTTGAGAGAGTACATCTTCTGCTGTTAATTTTTGAGGGCTTTGTTGTTCCAGGTAATTTATGACTTCTAGCTGATCTGGCAGGTCAAACCATTGTTTAAAGTGCTTATACTTTCTAAAGCTGTTCAGGTCGACCCCATTGACATGTAAAAATTTGAGTATATCAGGGACTTTAAGGATGTCTATGTCTCTTTGTAAAGCAAATGTCACCAGATCTTTATAATTTTTTAGCTGTTTCGCAGAAATAGTTTCTTGATTTTTAGTCATGAAGTTGAGCAATACTTGGGTGAAAGCAACTTTCTTTGAGGTGTTTTCTCCTTCCCCGGCCGCGCCTTCTTTGATGACTCCAATACTTTCTTTCGTTATCTCAAGATGATAATCCACAGGATCATTAGAAATATTTTTACGCCAGACACTAACACCAAAGACGAGTTTGCCTTCATATTCTACTGGCCCAAAGAAGTTATCTGTTACTTTCAGTTTTTGCTGAGATGTTTCTTGCAAAGCCTGAGAATCTTGTGAGGCCGGTGGAATTTTATTCAGCGTATTCTGAAACTGACTCTCTTGAATCTCATCAACAGCTTCCTTAACTGTTTCAATTGATTTCTTTGCTTCGGTGTATCCCGGCTTGTGAAACTCAGTGGCGGCTTGGATAAACTCATTGTAGGACTGCTGCTCTTTGTTAATTAACCCAGTGACTCGTTTTTCAGCTTCTGCAAGCTTCTCCAAGTCAGAGATGTAATGAGAATTTTTTCGCTTCATTTTTTATTTTAATTTTTTAAGTTAAAAAATGAACGATCCTCTGACGCCAGTTTTCTATAAAATCAACAAGCCTATCTTGAGTGATGACAGCACAATCAAAGCGACTCAAGTAAGAGTCCCCAGTCATGAAAATCAGAATGAAACTAATTTGGGCCCCGGTCAAACGCTAACATTCACTTACACCGGGTGTTCATCTCTAGTCAGCGTTCACAGTCTAAGGAGCGGGTTTTACATGACATTCCAATACAAGACTAAAGGTGGTACAAATGCTGCTGGTGCTAATACTGACAAGCATGACGCTGATGTCACGCTAATCAGCAACTTCTGGGCCTACATGTTTAAGGAGTTTAGCGTGTCGAACGGGAGTACAGAGCTGGAGAGAATTGCCAACTTTGGTGTAGTGTATGACACTCATTGTCTCATTGAAAACCCAGATTTTATTCAACTTGGTAGCGGCGCTGGCTTCATCCCTAATGAGGAGAAAGGAGACGTAAATGATTCAGGTTTTGCAAAAAGAAAGGGGAGATATAACTATGCATTGGCGGGTGCTGATGATGGCGCAAAGAATCCTCAGTATAGAAATGTAGATATATTTGTACCTTTGAGATTCATGAGCGGGTTCTGCAATACTTTTAATCGCCTGACCAGCAACTTTAGTTACACATTTAGGCTTACCAGGGACGATCGCAACAGGAGTGTTTGGACAGGAGCTGAGCATACTAGAATGGAAGTTAAGCTAGCAGGAGTTGAGTTGTACTTGGAACTCATTGAACCAAAGACAGCACTGAAAGCTGAATATTTGAAGGCTATTGAAAAAGACATTGATGTTGCTTACACAGCTTACATGTGCAGGGATGAACGCAATGAAAGAAGGCAACAGATTTGTATTAAGGAGGGTTCTTGCAGCAACCCAAGGTACATTATTGTCAGTTTGAGAGATCCATTAACTATTAGTCGTTATGAACATGGAAATGTGCGAACAATTCAGCATGAAATCAGTGATAATCTTTACCCGGCAATGCCACAGAATGGAGATTTTGCAACAAACAAAATTAGTAAATTTTACTGCGAGCTGGTTGACTTAGCCGTTAAGGAGAACAACGGAATCGCTATTACGGCATGGCAGTTCAAGACTCTTTTCCCCATTTTCGGTGCAGACGTGTCGGCCAGGCAAATGCCTACTGACAACAGACCGGTGAATATTGTGACCAATATCGACAGAAGTGAGGCAACACCCGTTGACCTTTTCATCATCTATGCATTTGAGAGGAAAATTAAGCTGAACATGATTAATAATTCTTCGAGTAAGGTTTAAAATATTTTTTTTGTAAAAAAAAAATGGAAGCGATTGCTGAAAGACTAAACAATATCGTGTCGCATTCGAAGGAAAGTATCCCAATTACAATAACTGGTCGACTTACAGATTCAAGTGGAACTTTTATTGAAAAACTTGAGCAGCCCATTCGTCTGGACCCAGAGGCAAATTACCATGTTTATCTTAATGACTTTACTGGCTGGTCAAATGTCCCCAACGTGACAGAAAAGAATAACATGTTTTATTACAAATGGAAACAAATTGGAGGCGAAGTGAAAGAATTTCCAGTTAAATTCCCTGTGAGCACACAGAGCGTGGACACTTATAACTACTTTCTGGAGAACGTTTTTACCAAAAGGGGGCATTTTGAAACTCCTGATGCTAGCAAACCCGAGAATAAACTATTTCCTGTTAAATTGTCCTATGATCTCACTGTAATGAGAGTGGTCATGCAAGTTCATAAAGACGCAGAGGTAGAGTTTAAAGATGGCACTTGGTATCGGGAGTTGGGATTTGAAAAGAAAGTTTACAAGGCGGAAACTGCAGCACCACCCACCGCTCCTTCGCCGGGGGCGGTTATGTTGAGCCGCCAGCCAGCACGCGGTTTATTCATGGCTGAAAATATCGCGGATATTGTTAAAAGTTTGAACATTTTGATCCGAAGCAATCTCAGTCTGGACTGGGTCTTCAAGGGAAAGCGATCAAATATTTTGTACAACATTTCTAACTCAGTTGCTGGTGGACAGATGATTGTTGAGAAACCCAATCCAGTAAAAAGAGTTGTGCTCTGTAACAAAGAAATTAATGAAATAGTGCTACAGTTTGAGACAGAAGATGGAGAAGCTGTTGATTTTAACGGTGAAGAGTTCGCAATGACAATTATTATTGAAAGGATGTGAGAGAAAAAAAAAATGAAATAAATTACAGTTGCTTAATAATTTCTGAAAAGTTATAGTAGCTGTCGTAATCTTTAATAGTTACTCCATGCAAATAATGCCAGTGAATCTTAATCATGCGGTTAAGATTCGGGATGGTTGGTTCAATTTTAGGCCAGAATTTTTTCATATATTCTTTGCATTCCTTCTTGCATTGGTACTTAGATTTGTAATTGGGATGAGGCTTAACATAGTAAGATCCTGGAGAGACGGTTGGAAGCATTTTTATTGAAAATTTATAATTTTTTTTCGGGGTGAGTACCCTGTGTTGATTCCTAAATGTGTTCAAGTTGCTAGAATGAGGCTTAGGTTTAGTGTCTCCGGATGAAAGCTGGAGGTGCATTGAACTCGCTGGGATAAACAAAATAATGGATTATGGATTATGATTTTTTTTGCATGTTACGAGGTTTTTGTGACTGACCCAGGTTTTTTCCTCTGTCCCAGAGGACCCATTGGGAAAAAGGTACGAATCTATGGGGACATATTAAATTTAGGCTAGTGAATGGGATCTGGTGACTTTTGGTCAAAAAGGGGAGGTACCCTATTTTTGCTGAAGTGCCTGGGGATATTTTACTTAGTTATAGGCGCATATAGAAAAGGGCGATTCTTACTGTCCCGAAAGCCCCGTCTTGCATTCTACTTGGCTGGCTAACCAGAAGGCTAATAAATGCTCATGGCCACTCACAAACTGCCATTAAAGATAATGACTTATCAGCCAGTAAATGAGTGTTTAAAAGGTGATCTCTGTTTAAAAGTGCGCACCAACTGTCCACACCGTATCCAGGGCTGCACGGACTTTGGAGCCAACCTCAGCAAGCAGGAGATGGACGCCATCTTTGACAAGGTCGACAAGGACGGCTCCGGCTCGTTGGATTTCGACGAATTTCTATGCGCTCTGAGGCCGCCAATGAGCAACACAAGGAAGGATTTGATCACCAGGGCGTTCAAGAAGCTGGACAAAACTTGCGATGGTGTCATCACGGTTGAGGACCTCAAGGGCGTGTACAACTGCAAACATCACCCCAAGTTTCAGAACGGCGAGTGGACAGAGGAAGACGTGTTCAAGGAATTCCTCCGCACGTTTGAGGCCGGAGGAGACGTAGATGGAACGGTAAGGCGAGATTTTCGCTACTGGCTACTCACTGCCTTGTCGAGTAGTGAGTTTATCACCAGATAATCTGTTTTTGTGCCTTAGTAGCAATCCGTAGCATCTGTCTGCTGATCTTTCATACTTCTGTTATGTTATCTGGTTTCTTTGGATTAATGAGTAGAATGGATTGCTAGTCTAGCCAATATGGCTGAAGGAGTGGAATGGATTGCTAGTCTAGCCAATATGGTTAAAAGAGTAGAATGGATTGCTAGTCTAGCCAATATGGTTAAAAGAGTAGAATGGATTGCTAGTCCAGCCAACATGGCTGAAGGAGCAGAATTGATTGCTAGTCTAGCCAACATGGCCGAAGGAGCAGAATGGATTGCTAGTCTAGCCAACATGGCCGAAGGAGCAGAATGGATTACTAGTCCAGACAATATGCTTACAGGAGTAGAATGGATTGCTATTCTAGCCAACATGGCTAAGGGAGTAGAATGAACTACTTTAATGTGAAGTGAGCTGTGAGCATGTTAAGAATTTATCGAGCTTTTATAACCTAAAGTGCCTTATTTTAAGTAGTGTGCTATTAAACTATCTTTGTTACTCTATCAAAATCTTTCTAACCTGAAATTTCGCCTCTAATCCATCTAAATCGTGGCACTCTCTGCCACACTTATCCACCCCATTGCGTCTCCATGACAACGCCCGGCAGGTAACCCGCGACGAGTTCATCAACTATTACTCGGGCGTCAGCGCCAGCATTGACAATGACGCCTACTTCGACCTGATGATGCGGACTGCCTACAGAATCTGGTAGCTCCCTTTCTCTCTCTCTGATACTCTGAAATCCCAAAACTGGAAGAGTTGAGCACATCTGTGATGCCGCTTAAATCGGTGGCCTTAAAGCTTTTTGTAGAAAAACAAAATATTTGCACAATTTCGTTTTATCTCGAGCTTCACATTCGCATATTGCTACTTGTCGCTAAGAATAGTAGTCTAGTCCGATTTATAGCATAAAATTAATGATATCACGCTAGTAAAAAGTGTTTATTTAAGCCGTGTAGACAGCTCCTACGATGCTTTTTGCAAGAGTCCCACTTTTAATTGGAAATTTTTTATCTAATTTTTCTCTTTAAAGTGTGTTTTTTACTGAAAAATTGCAACCTGGTGAGATTTGCTTAAGCTAGAAAAAATTCTACCTCTTGCTTAAATGATTTTTGACGTGCTTCTCGGAAAGAAAAAAAACTTTTTTCAGCCAGCCAGAGGCATTGAGTAACTCAGGACTCATTATCGAAGTGTGAAACCCGCAGATCACCAAGGACGAGTTCATGAACTATTACTCGGGCGTGAGCGCCAGCGTGGACAATGACGCCTACTTTGCCCTCATTATGAAAACGGCCTACGGGGTGTGAGGACTCGAACCAATGACCTGCCAGCGGGGATGTATTCGCAATTTTTACTGTTTAATTATTCTTATTATTGCAATTTAATCTCATTCGAGTCGTCAGTAATGAATTTTTTGCCCTTGTTTTGCTTTTTAAGCATTTTTTATCTCTGTGCAATATGTGC
The DNA here is from genome assembly GCA_950096795.1 of Macrostomum cliftonense. Taxonomy (NCBI): domain Eukaryota; kingdom Metazoa; phylum Platyhelminthes; family Macrostomidae; genus Macrostomum; species Macrostomum cliftonense. Next base: position 25,767 of record CATNEM010000397.1, on the reverse strand, counting down.
TGAGAAGTGGAGCCCCATTTCTGATGAGAAATGCTTTTAGGTTGCCCTCCAGCTGAATCTCAATTTTTGAACCAAAAGTCTTGAATTTTTATCCTTTTCTATCTTTAGTCCTGTTTAGTGTGATGAGCCATGCTTATTTCGCTTTGCACTTTTAACCTATTCCTGGAACTGGAGAATTGTCTATTCTCTGTTCCAGGGCCACTTTATTTTCTTACATGGAAGCAGATATGTTAACATTCCTTTTTGATCCTCTATCATTGATATTCCGAAGCTACTACTTACGGGTTAATTAGTAGTATGTAAAGTAAATATACTGTTAATTATGTTTCATACTTATCGGCAAAAATTAACTGGACACCTTGTGGTTAGCATTCAAAGTCATAAATTTTCGTTTCGGGTTTTATGCGTTTCATTTGCCATTCTTGGCCGGAAGGTGAAAGATTTGAATCTTTTATCCCTAATTATGACTGGTTTTTTAGTAGCAGATAGGGTTCTAGTTAACTAGTTCAAAGTTTCGTAATCGCCACTGTATATTTTAAAGAAAAGCATTAGTAGCATTAAGTTAAAGCAAAATCTGCAGGAGGGCTGCAAGCACTTTGACGCTTGAAGCGCCATCGTCCCACAACCAGCGACGGGCCGGCACCCAGTCACGCACTCACTTAGGGTGTACAAACCATTTCCAGACATGTGTTGCGTATTCGTACTATTAAGTTTATTGACTTGAACGCGCAGCAGTCTATGTCCCTTCCCTTGACAACGCCTATTATTTTTATAAGCCAAGTCAGCAAAATAAAAAGTAGACAATACCGACGAGCCCAGCTAGCAAGGGCATCAGATATCAAAATAATTTGAACTCGTTGTCTTATTGATCCACAACATGGCGTCGCGATGCGGGAGAGCAACCTCAGCGTCACCTTCAAGGGGAATCACCTTGCCGATAACAGAGATGCCTAAGATCGACATCCGTTCAGTGCCAAAGTTCGACTTAGAGTCGCAGAGAAACTTGTTTTCTCAATGGCTGCAGACATGGAAAAGTTTCGAGATCATCTCAGGACTGGCTGACTTAAGGGAGAGTGCTCAGAAGAAACGACTACGACTATGCGCTCTACAAACTGCTCTTAGCCTAGAAACTCTGAAAGTCGTCGAGAATCTACCGAACTTGACCGAGAATACGAAAAATGACCCAGACAATATCCTGGAAGCACTCGAATCCTTCATCACGGGTGAGAGAAACGAAACTTTCGAACGTAGAGAATTTTGGCAACGCAACCAACAGGCTGACGAATCTTTCAGCAACTGGTTCCTGACACTGAAAGAAATCGCTAGCAGGTGTAATTTCTCTAGGTGTTGTGCCAACTGCGAGGCCTATCAGTTACGAGATCGAATTGTGACTGGACATCGAGATAGCAAAGTAGTCGAGCGACTATTAGAAGGGAACAACCTGACGTTAGAAAAAGCCAAGCAGATATGCGAATCAGCTGAGTCCTCAAAGAAGAAGTGCGCAATCATGACAGGCGAACAAGATATTTCAGCCATACGAGGCCAATCAGCATATCGAAGGAGTAAATCAACTGCAACGCGTCCAGCAGCTGACTGCTCTGACAAAACGAAACCTAAGAAAACACCAAACGGCAGTAGACCGTGCAAGTTTTGCGGGCGCCTACATGAACACAAAAAGGAAAAGTGCCCAGCCTGGAAAAAGACTTGCGCAAAATGCGGCAAAGCCAATCACTTCGCCAAGCAATGCACATCGACGAAGACAGGAAGAATAAGCACAGTTGATTCGGAGTTAGGAGCGATATTATCAGCTACTGAAAACCAGCTCCAATTGGTGAAAATCCAAGTAAAGTGCCAATCTACATGGGCCACAATAGACTTTCTACCTGACACAGGGGCCAGCATCAACGCCATTTCTGAGAAGGAGCTTCAGCTAATCGGTGAAGAACCGGAGAACCTATTGGACAGCGAAATTCGACCAAAATCAGTAGATGGACGTGAATTAGCGAACCTCGGGAGCCTAATAGTTGAGATGCGCATGGGAGCGACGACGGCAAGGTGCGAAGTATTCGTGCTTCGCAACATCAGACGTCCCGTCATTTCCCGACAGACCTGTAAGAAACTGCGCTTGATTCATCCCGACTTCCCGAAACCGCTTCCGCTAGAGGACAAACAAGACATCACAGCTGTCTCTAGTAAAATCCATCCTGACAACACTCTAAAAGACCGGCTGATATCAGAGTTCTCCGACATATTCAGTGGCAAAGTAACCCCAATGCCTGGTGAGAAGTTCACGATTAGGCTGAGAAAAGACGCCGTCCCATTCTCTGTGACCACACCAAGACGAATTGCAGAACCATTAAAACCAAAGCTGAAGGAAGAACTAGACGAACTAGAGGCACAAAACATAATAGTAAAGGTAACAGAGCCAACTGATTGGTGCGCTCCTATTACAGTACAACCGAAAAAGAACTCCAATAAGATCCGCCTGTGCGTAGACCTGCGAAACTTGAATAAGTTCGTGATGCGAGAAAGGTACCAGAGTAACACACCATTCGAAGTCGTGTCCAGACTACCATCAAATGCTAAATACTACACCACCGTGGATGCACTCAAAGGCTACCACCAGATACCACTCGACCAGGATTCTCAGAAGCTCACGACTTTTATAACGCCATTTGGGAGATATATGTACATTAGAGCACCATTTGGCATCAGTTCAATATCTGAACACTACAACCGCAGGATTGATGAAGCACTGCAAGGAATGCAACACACTAATCACGTAGTTGATGACATAATTCTTGCTCATGCTGATAAGAAGGAACACCTTCGCGCCGTTCGGAAGTTCTTGTCCAGATGCAGAGAATTTGGGATCGCATTGAATTCGCAAAAGTTCAAGGTTGCAGAGCAATCTGTTACGTTTGCAGGATTTAAACTCAGTCCTGGAGGATACTCGATAGACCCCGAAATTACCAAAGCTATTAGTGAGTTCCCACAACCGAACAACACAACGGATATCAGAGCATGGTTTGGTCTCGTAAACCAGATTGGTTCGTTCAATGAGAGGATTGCAGAGCTCGCTCAGCCACTGCGGGAGCTACTTAAGAAGAATAGAGAATTTCTATGGAGTGATCTGCACCATAAAGCATTCGAAGAGATGAGACAGAAGCTCTCAGAAGTACCGATATTAGCATATTATGATGCGAACCGCCCTACTGCACTGCACACGGACGCCTCTAGATTAAAAGGTCTGGGATTTCTCCTAAAGCAGATGCAAAAAGACGGCAAATGGCAAGTTGTACAAGCGGGATCCAGGTTCCTATCCGATGCCGAACAGAGATATGCTATGATTGAGCTCGAGTTGTTGGGGATCGCGTGGGCCGCCAAGAAATGCCGACTATTTTTAGAGGGCCTACCGAAATTTGAAATTGTCACGGATCATAAACCTCTGGAGCCAATTCTCAACAGATACACTCTAGACCAAATAGAAAACACACGACTGCAGCGACTGAGACAGAAATTGGATGTCTTTAACTATAGTGTCAGATGGATCAAAGGCAAAGACAACGAAGACGCTGACGCGCTGTCAAGAGCACCAGGGCAGAAAGCTTGTCCAGAAGACGAAATCTTAGAACATAGTGACACTGACATCGATAGCATCGCAGGCGAAGCCCTGGATTACATTTCGATACTCTCCATTCCCGACAAAGAAGTCTTCGATGCAGCTGAAAAGGATCCGGAGATAGGAGACTTGAAAGCACTTGTTGAAAATGGCTTTCCAAATGAGAAAAACCAGCTACCGGATAATCTGCGACCTTACTGGAACATGCGGGATCAGCTGTCGATAGACGGAGGATTTCTATTGTGCGGGCGACGAATAGTCATCCCAAAGTCACTAAGAAGAGAAACTCTGGACAAACTGAAGCTCATGCATCAAGGAGCTGTAAAGATGAAACAGCGAGCCAAAGATAGCTTCTACTGGCCCGGAATAAATAACGAAATTGAGCAGGCAGCAAAGGAATGCGAGAGCTGCCAAAGACACCTGCCGAGCCAGCAGAAAGAGCCCATGAAAACAAGGCCGCTACCAGAAAGAGTTTTCCAAGAGGTACACGTGGATCTACTGTCCTATGCTGGAAACCAATACCTGGTTATTGTAGACGGCTTATCTGGTTGGCCAGCTGTGAACGCATTCGGACCCAGCGCTCCGACGTCAAAGGTCATAAATGCCTTAAGACAGCGATTCTGCGAGAAGTCAGCACCAGAGATTCTTTGGTCCGATGGGGGTCCACAGTTTAGCTCGGATTCTTTCGCCGCTTTCTTGCGAAGATGGAAAGTGGAACACAGAATATCATCTCCGACTTATGCCCAGAGCAATGGCAGAGCCGAATCAGCGGTAAAAGAAATGAAAAAGCTTCTGCGAGGTGCGTGGAATATGCATTCAGAGAAAATTGACTGGGATAAATTTTGCCAAGGGATATTGATATTTTGCAACACGCCAAGGTATGACGGCAGGTCGCCGGCGCAAATCCTGTTCGGTCACCCAGTCCGGGATTTGCTGCCAGCTCATAGACGATCATTCGCAAAAGAATGGCAGAAAGCAGCTGATGAAATTGAAGCGAGAGCAACCAGTGTAAGGGAGAAATTTGTCAAACACTACAACAAGACAGCTCGGGAACTGCCACCCCTAAAGGTGAACGACAGAGTGGTAGTTCAGAGTCACACAACAAAGCAATGGGATAAGCATGGTAGTATCGTGGAGGCAATGAGAAATCGAGATTACTTGATCCGGCTAAATGGTGGACGAATCCTAAGACGAAACCGACGGTTCATCAGGAGGAGATTCCCTACGGTGGCCGCCGAAGCTGACTCGGGGAGAAAAACCGACAGACCTACAGCACTGCAAGCACCACCTCAGAAGCGGAGCACCACTAGATCGCACCAAACAAAGCGAGTTCAGTTTCGGCAAGAACCAGAATCTACCGACCGGCCAGAGATCCAGACAAGATCAGGCCGACTGGTGCGACCCCCTGAGAGACTCCAAGTGATTCCTAACATGAAGAAATACTAAGGAGTGATGGGGGAGATGGGGTGTGCAAACTTTTGTTGGAAGGGAGATGTTGCGTATTCGTACTATTCAGTTTATTGACTTGAACGCGCAGCAGTCTATGTCCCTTCCCTTGACAACGCCTATTATTTTTATAAGCCAAGTCAGCAAAATAAAAAGTAGACAATACCGACGAGCCCAGCTATCAAGGGCATCAGATATCATAATAATTTGAACTCGTTGTCTTATTGATCCACAACAACATGTACACTCTCTATGCCTTGGGGGGTGGCCCTAATGGGCGTAAATTGCAAAAATGGCGGCCCCCTAGCCCAACCAATTCGTGCAAAAGGCTTCAAATTAATGTGATCCTGACGCATTAGTTTTTATAGTATACTACACAAATTGTTTCAAGCAAAATCCTTGCTATAATGTGGTTTCAGAAGTCAGAAATAAATGTCAACTCGATACAGGTCAGTTTGTTGAGTAACACTAGCTCAATGTCATAAATCGGCTTGTATACTTCATGCTAAGTATCGGATTGCTAGGACAACAAAATCATTTGTTAGGCTTGCTAAATATCATGCGGAAAATTACATTAACAGCTTCAGGAATTGAAATTTTGCGTTAAATTCATTAGTAATTTTCAAGCAGACTGCAACAGTCTAATTAGTGTACGGTATATGCCGTGCGTTAAATAGGTTTCTATCTAAGTATGGTGACAAAGTTACCCACGGAGACTATCTTTGGGCCCTTGTTAGAGAGAATCTCAGTGCCCTAATCAGAGAGAATCTCAGTGCCCTAATCAGAGAGCATCTCAGTGCCCTAATCAGAGAGAATCTCAGTGCCCTAATCAGAGAGCATCTCAGTGCCCTAATCAGAGAGAATCTCAGTGCCCTAATCAGAGAGCATCTCAGTGCCCTAATCAGAGAGCATCTCAGTGCCCTAATCAGAGAGAATCTCAGTGCCCTAATCAGAGAGCATCTCAGTGCCCTAATCAGAGAGAATCTCAGTGCCCTAATCAGAGAGCATCTCAGTGCCCTAATCAGAGAGAATCTCAGTGCCCTAATCAGAGAGAATCTCAATGCCCTAATCAGAGAGAATCTCAATGCCCTAATCATTGCCATAAAAGCAAAGCCACCAGAGCCCCTCAAACAGTCTGCATGGCGGGCCCCCAGCGAGTCCATGTCAGGCCCTGGCGTAGGTGAACGGGATGCTGGAGTTGTTCTGCTGATCGCCAGACATTTTCTTGTGCAGGGCCCAGCCGCTGAAGAACATGCCGATGCTGCCGCACAGCAGGCCCATGGCGATGATGCAGACGTCGAATAGGCGGGTGTACAGCGGGCTGGCGTGCCGCTTCAGCACCAGGTGGAAGTAGGCGGGCCACACGAAGGACAGCATGGTGCCAGTGAAGCTGCCGATGAGGCCGCAGAGCAGGGCGAAGTGCGGCACCGTGATGGCCACCACGTAGGTGAACAGAACCAGCAGGGCACGCGGCAGCACCGCCCAGAGTTTGAACTCGCGCTTCTCGTTCCAGCAGCTGGGCAGCGGCCGGCCGGTGAAGAGGCTGCTTTCCAGGAAATTGGCGGCTGCGAAGTAGGGCAGCGGATAGGAGAACAGAGCCTTGAGTGCCAGCGCGATGTTCACCGACACCTTGAGCGGCACGTTCACCAGGTTGTTTGTGATCTCTTCGTGGGTCTTCTCGGCGAAGGTGACGAAGCCGATGTAGCCGAACAGCGCCTTGAAGATGGCGGACAGCAGGTGCGTCCAGTTCATCATGCAGGCGAAGCGGCTTTTGTCAATCAGGCTGCCCTCCAGGGTCGGCAGAAAGATGTGCGACGTGTAGGAGAACACGATGATGCCCAGCGAGATGGGGAACGTGTAGATGTCTACGTGGAACTGCACCTGAGCTCGGGAATTATTGATAATCCAAATTAGACCACACGCTTCACGATTCACGTAATAAACCTGTTTAGTTGGTGCAAGCATAGAAAAGCCAGTACAATAGAAAGACAAGGAACAAGAGAGCATGTGCCTTTACAATGCAGTCCAAAACTCAAATACATAAGTAAAACCTTAATCATTAAGAGCGCCACCAATCAGATAAGAGAGCCCCCTTACCCCCCTATCAGACAAGAGAGCCCCCTAACCCCCTATCAGATGAGACCCCTAACCCTCCTATCAGATAAGAGACCCCTAACCCCCCTGTCAGATAAGAGACCCCTAACCCCCCTGTCAGATAAGAGACCCCTAACCCCCTGTCAGATAAGAGAGCCACCTAAAACTCATATCAGATAAGAGAGCCCCCTATCAGATAAGAGAGCCCCTATCAGATAAGAAAGCCCCCTAGCCGCCTATTAGAGAAGACTCACCTTGGCCGGCTGCCACTCGGCGGTGCGGGTCAGGCAGTAGACGATGATGATGCCGTTAATGATGACGTGGGTGACGGTGTTCCAGAAGGAGATGTGGCTCACGTGTCGCAGCGAGGTGAGCGCGGAGCACGGCAACAGGCAGACGAAGCTGACGCTGACCCAGAAGGTCTTGCTGAGGCGCGCCCGCGGGAAACAGTTTTCCAGCAGGTCGCCGCACAGCACCAGGTAGAGAATGCAGGTCATCAGAGCCTCCGTGATGGCCGCCGCGTTCACAACCTGGCCGCCGAGCTGGCCGCGGAACACGAACTCGGCGATCTCGCGGTAGCTGCCCCGCACGCGGACGCCGTTCTCGTACAGACAGTCGACCAGCACGCGGCCCGTGTAGCAGCAGACGAAGGCCACGAAGACGATGCCCAGCACCGACCAGTAGCCGCCGTGCATCACAGCGTAGGGCAGGCTCACCAGGAACATGCCCTGGGGGTAGGCGTCAGGAGCGCGGGTAGTCTCAAATGGGCCTAGCTAATTCTCAATTTTAATATACCGCTGCTGTAGGCGTCCATTTTTTGAAATCCCATCAGATCAGGGATGCTAATCCACAATTTCTTACTGAATGCAACACCAATCAGCTCAATAGCATGCGAGCTTGTGCAGCAATCTGCTCGATGTTGGTTACGCTTGTACAAAGATCAAGAAATAGCGGCTGAAGCTGCACGGACTACTCCATGCTTATCCTAACGACTCCAGCAATTAATTCTGAGATCCCCATTCAAGCCTTCGATCAGCCTCTTCAATCCGTCACCAGAGCTGTCTGGCGTCATCAATCTCTGCCAGCTGCCGATAAAGTGCCGGGCGGACCGCCTAAGCGGCTTTCAGCGGCGGCGGCTGCTGCCCCGCCCCATCTCCCCCCCAGCTTCCCCAATCAGCTGCTGGGTGATCGATCGGGCTCGAGTCGAGTTCATCCTCTCCAACTGTCTCCAACCGCCTCCGGAGCTTCATCTTCCTCCTCACCTACTCGACGGCGCTTCTCAAGCGTGGCGAGTCCGGCTGGAAAAAGCTGGCCAGTTTTTGCCACCTGGCGCGCGGGGGGGGGAGGTTGGGGAAGTTTATCCCCACTTTTCAGGCTTCAGGCCCAACTTGCCCATTGAATTCCAGCAGCTGCATCTACTCAAGCTGGATAGCGAGAAGTTCCAACTCCCCCCCTGCCCGTCCACTCGCATCCTTCGGGAGGCCGGGATTCTAATTGAAAGTAATGATTGATAAATCAATCCCATGGGAACTCGCAGGGCGGAGCCTCAGGTCCCAACCCCCGCTGCAATCCCCCTTTCCTCCCGATGTCCCCGAGCGCTGTCGCTGGGATAACACAGAGAAGACAAGGGATAAAAACAAGAAAAAACAGGAGCCCTGTTTAAACGGGGATAAAGGAACATAAAACCGGGAGAATGCCCAGAGCCCAAGCTGGGAATTCCGCTTCCCAACATAGGAGGATCAGCCAGCAGGTGGCCGAGGGTCGGCGAGGTTCTCAATATCCTCCGCCCACTCGGCTCCCGCAGACTCCGGGGCCCCAACCCCCCGGTCAATGAAGGCTGTCGAGTTGAAGAGATTTCCGAGCTGAGCCGCGTGTCAGAAATTGCGCCACTTTCTTGGCAGCGCCGGCTGAAGTGTTTGCAGCCTGGGGGGCAGTGGGGACAGAGAGGGTGCGGGGGCAGCGCCGAGCTGAGCTGCACTCTTTCCCGCCGCCAGCCGGCTGCTCCAAAGGAGCAATATTTCTTGTTCCAAGTGTGGAAAAAGCAGTTTTACAGCCTCGCCACGCCCAGCAGACCAGAAGCAGATGCGGGCCGAGCGGGGAGAAATCGGAGAAATTGCTGGCTGCACTGCGGGGCAACACCCGCTTCCGAGTGCTGCGGAGTCGAGGGCTTCGGGCGGCAGCGCTGAAGGAAATCACGCGATTGCGCCATCAGTCCAGACAGCCGGTTTCGCAAGTTTATCTTTTTTTTAATTCTAGGAAGCGCGGATTGCGCGCTGAGCGGGAGGCGGCGAGCGCGGAGCGGGGCGGCCCAGAGTGCGGATGGCGACACCTCGGCCTCATTCTGCATTATTAATGGGCCATTTGCGAGGCGCCTCATCCTGTCACTTCATTCCCACAGGTCCAGTCTGGGTAGTTTTTTTTTCAAGAGCTGGCAGTTCCCCACGGAGCTGCGCTCAGCGAGTCGCACCTGTCGCGAGGTGAAAAGCGTTTTTTTTCACGCACAGTTGAAGACTATCGTTTGGGGTTGATGGGGAGGAAGCTGGCGATCAGTTCTTGGAAATTAAATCGCCACGGTAACTTCCAGCCGGCGTGAACTTGGCATTTGTGACAGACAATGGAACATTTTACCCAATAGTTTTTATTTCCTCTATTGGCCGGGCCATTTCTAAGAAAGTCAAAGCTGCATTGACTTTTCGTGAGCAAAATCTAACAATAGGCGTCCTTGTGGTTGTTTAAATAAGTTAAAGTTCTGATTTCCAACAAAGAAATCACTTCTTGATACTAATTTTCGAAACTTCTATTGCCAATTTTTTGAATTGCACCCACCTGGATGGCGTTGGTGACGTTCCAGCCCGCCTGCCACTCGGTGATCTGGTCCCTGCCGGCGCCGCCCGCCGTGAACTCCCCGCCGTCCCCGACGGCCCGGCCGTCCGCCTCGCCGTCGTCAGCCTCTTCGACGAACCGGTGAAAGCCTTGCAGACTGTCCACTGCGCCGCAGTCGGCGCCGCCGCCACCGCCGCCACCGCCTTCGCCGTCCTCCGGCAGCTTCGGCCTAGTCAGGAAAGTCCGCAGGCTCGGCTGTGGCATTGCGCGCGATCCGTAGCCGCTCATGGCGGGAGCCGCTCTCGAGTTTTCGCCGCTAGCTAGCTAGGAGAGGCCGCCGCTGCAGGGCTCCAGAAATCTCGGCCGCGGTGACCCTGGGCGTCCAGAGGCAGCTGCGCGGCTCCTTTATGGCCGGCCACCCCTCCGGGCCAGCGGCCAATCCGGGCTTTGTGGCTGATCCCCTAGGATCGCAGCTCCGGAAAATTCCCTGTCCAAATAAATCTCGCATCTCGGCAGCCTCCCGCGCCTCCTTATCCAACGTTGCCTCCTAGGCGACGCAAATGCGCTTCCCATGTCGTCCTCAACCTCTGTCTTCATCGGGTCCTGTTTAGATCCCTCCCGCAGCTGACGAAATCCCCAGAGCTGAACAGCTTTGATATTGAAACGTTTTGGCACTCTTTCGGTGAAAAAATTTTTCTGTGTTCAATGCAAAACATTGAAAAAGGGAATATTTCCATAAAATATCAATGGAAAAATTAAATCACTAAACTTGATGCAAATCGACTCGTTCTGAGTCATTTCTGACTCATAAAATACTATAGACTCCACTGACAAGTCTGCAATTACGAGTTCAAGAAGATTTGAAGACTTCATGGGATTTGTTCCATGAAGTGCGTAACTTTTGTGCCAGAATCACGTCCGCCAGGCGCCGTCTGTCCGACGCCCTGCCGGGTGGCCAAGTGGCTCCTCCGCCTCAACGTCATCGGCTCGACTCGACCTGACGACACCTGGCCACCAGCCCAGCTGAGTAGAATGCAAGACGGGGCTTTCAGGACAGTAAGAATCGCCCTTTTCTATATGCGCCTATAACTAAATTAAATATCCCCAGGCACTTCAGCAAAAATAGGGTACCTCCCCCTTTTGACCAAAAGTCACCAGATCCCATTCACTAGCCTAAATTTAATGTCCCCACAGATCCGTACCTTTTTCCCCAATGGGTCATCTGGGACAGGGAAAAAAACCTGGGACAGTCATAAAAACTCGTAACATGCTCAAACACCCTTCTCAAACACTAAATTAAATATCCCCAGGCACTTCAGCAAAAATAGGGTACCTCCCCCTTTTGACCAAAAGTCACCAGATCCCATTCACTAGCCTAAATTTAATGTCCCCACAGATCCGTACCTTTTTCCCCAATGGGTCATCTGGGACAGGGAAAAAAACCTGGGACAGTCATAAAAACTCGTAACATGCTCAAACACCCTTCTCAAACACTAAATTAAATATCCCCAGGCACTTCAGCAAAAATAGGGTACCTCCCCCTTTTGACCAAAAGTCACCAGATCCCATTCACTAGCCTAAATTTAATATGTCCCCATAGATTCGTACCTTTTTCCCAATGGGTCCTCTGGGACAGAGGAAAAAACCTGGGTCAGTCACAAAAACCTCGTAACATGCAAAAAAAATCATAATCCATAATCCATAATTTTGTTTATCCTGGCGAGTTCAATGCACCTCCAGCTTTCATCCGGAGACACTGAACCTAAGCCTCATTCTAGCAACCTAAAGACATTCAAGCATCAACACAGGGTACTCACCCCGAAAAAAAAAATATAAATTTTCAATAAAAATGCTTCCAACTGTCTCTCCAGGATCTTACTATGTTAAGCCTCATCCCAATTACAAATCTAAGTACCAATGCAAGAAGGAATGCAAAGAATATATGAAAAAATTCTGGCCTAACATTGAACCAACCATCCCGAATCTTAATCATGCGGTTAAGATTCACTGGCATTATTTGCATGGGGTAACTATTAAAGATTACGACAGCTACTATAACTTTGCAGAAATTATTAAGCAACTGTAATTTATTTCATTTTATTTTTTTTCTCTCATCCTTTCAATGATAATTGTCATTGCAAACTCTTCACCGTTAAAATCAACAGCTTCTCCATCTTCTGTCTCAAACTGTAGCACTATTTCATTAATTTCTTTGTTACAGAGCACAACTCTTTTTACTGGATTGGGTTTCTCAACAATCATCTGTCCACCAGCAACTGAGTTAGAAATGTTGTACAAAATATTTGATCGCTTTCCCTTGAAGACCCAGTCCAGACTGAGATTGCTTCGGATCAAAATGTTCAAACTTTTAACAATATCCGCGATATTTTCAGCCATGAATAAACCGCGTGCTGGCTGGCGGCTCAACATAACCGCCCCCGGCGAAGGAGTTGCGGGTGGTGCTGCGGTTTCCGCCTTGTAAACTTTCTTTTCAAATCCCAACTCCCGATACCAAGTGCCATCTTTAAACTCTACCTCGGCGTCTTTATGAACTTGCATAACCACTCTCATTACAGTGAGATCATAGGACAATTTAACAGGAAATAGTTTATTCTCGGGTTTGCTAGCATCAGGAGTTTCAAAATGCCCCCTTTTGGTAAAAACGTTCTCCAGAAAGTAGTTATAAGTGTCCACGCTCTGTGTGCTCACAGGGAATTTAACTGGAAATTCTTTCACTTCGCCTCCAATTTGTTTCCATTTGTAATAAAACATGTTATTCTTTTCTGTCACGTTGGGGACATTTGACCAGCCAGTAAAGTCATTAAGATAAACATGGTAATTTGCCTCTGGGTCCAGACGAATGGGTTGCTCAAGTTTTTCAATAAAAGTTCCACTTGAATCTGTAAGTCGACCAGTTATTGTAATTGGGATACTTTCCTTCGAATGCGACACGATATTGTTTAGTCTTTCAGCAATCGCTTCCATTTTTTTTTCCAAAAAAAAATATTTTAAACCTTACTCGAAGAATTATTAATCATGTTCAGCTTAATTTTCCTCTCAAATGCATAGATGATAAAAAGGTCAACGGGTGTAGCCTCACTTCTGTCGATATTGGTCACAATATTCACCGGACTGTTGTCAGTAGGCATTTGCCTGGCCGACACGTCTGCACCGAAAATGGGGAAAAGAGTCTTGAACTGCCATGCCGTAATGGCGATTCCGTTGTTCTCCTTAACGGCTAAGTCAACCAGCTCGCAGTAAAATTTACTAATTTTGTTTGTTGCAAAATCTCCATTCTGTGGCATTGCCGGGTAAAGATTATCACTGATTTCATGTTGAATTGTTCGCACATTTCCATGTTCACAACGACTTATAGTTAATGGATCTCTCAAACTGACAATAATGTACCTTGGGTTGCTGCAAGAACCCTCCTTAATACAAATCTGTTGCCTTCTTTCATTGCGTTCATCCCTGCACATGTAAGCTGTGTAAGCAACATCAATATCTTTTTCAATAGCCTTCAAATATTCAGCTTTCAGTGCTGTCTTTGGTTCAATGATTTCCAAGTACAGCTCAACTCCTGCTAGCTTAACTTCCATTCTAGTATGCTCAGCTCCTGTCCAAACACTCCTGTTGCGATCGTCCCTGGTAAGCCTAAATGTGTAACTAAAGTTGCTGGTCAGGCGATTAAAAGTATTGCAGAACCCGCTCATGAATCTCAAAGGTACAAATATATCTACATTTCTATACTGAGGATTCTTTGCGCCATCATCAGCACCCGTCAATGCATAGTTATATCTCCCCTTTCTTTTTGCAAAACCTGAATCATTTACGTCTCCTTTCTCCTCATTAGGGATGAAGCCAGCGCCGCTACCAAGTTGAATAAAATCTGGGTTTTCAATGAGACAATGAGTGTCATACACTACACCAAAGTTGGCAATTCTCTCCAGCTCTGTACTCCCGTTCGACACGCTAAACTCCTTAAACATGTAGGCCCAGAAGTTGCTGATTAGCGTGACATCAGCGTCATGCTTGTCAGTATTAGCACCAGCAGCATTTGTACCACCTTTAGTCTTGTATTGGAATGTCATGTAAAACCCGCTCCTTAGACTGTGAACGCTGACCAGAGATGAACACCCGGTGTAAGTGAATGTTAGCGTTTGACCGGGGCCCAAATTAGTTTCATTCTGATTTTCATGACTGGGGACTCTTACTTGAGTCGCTTTGATTGTGCTGTCATCACTCAAGATAGGCTTGTTGATTTTATAGAAAACTGGTGTCAGAGGATCGTTCATTTTTTAACTTAAAAAATTAAAATAAAAAAAATGAAGCGAAAAAATTCTCATTACATCTCTGACTTGGAGAAGCTTGCAGAAGCTGAAAAACGAGTCACCGGGTTAATTAACAAAGAGCAGCAGTCCTACAATGAGTTTATCCAAGCCGCCACTGAGTTTCACAAACCGGGATACACCGAAACAAAGAAATCAATTGAAACAGTTAAGGAAGCTGTTGATGAGATTCAAGAGAGCCAGTTTCAGAATACGCTGAATAAAATTCCACCGGCCTCACAAGATTCTCAGGCTTTGCAAGAAACATCTCAGCAAAAATTGAAAGTAACAGATAACTTCTTTGGGCCAGTAGAATATGAAGGCAAACTCGTCTTTGGTGTTAGTGTCTGGCGTAAAAATATTTCTAATGATCCTGTGGATTATCATCTTGAGATAACGAAAGAAAGTATTGGAGTCATCAAAGAAGGCGCGGCCGGGGAAGGAGAAAACACCTCAAAGAAAGTTGCTTTCACCCAAGTATTGCTCAACTTCATGACTAAAAATCAAGAAACTATTTCTGCGAAACAGCTAAAAAATTATAAAGATCTGGTGACATTTGCTTTACAAAGAGACATAGACATCCTTAAAGTCCCTGATATACTCAAATTTTTACATGACAATGGGGTAAACCTAAACAGCTTTAGAAAGTATAAGCACTTTAAACAATGGTTTGACCTGCCCGATCAGCTAGAAGTCATCAATTACCAGGAACAGCAAAAACAACTCTCTCAGCAACAAGAGATGCCTCAGCAACAAGAGATGCCTCAGCAACAACAAAGCCCTCAAAAATTAACAGCAGAAGATGTACTCTCTCAACTTGAGACAGCAGATCCAACTCAAGTAGCTAATTACAAAACGGCAAATCCACAAGTATGGAGGCATCTAGAACAATTCTCACCAGATAGAATGCAGCGAATTTCAAACAGAGTTTTCACACCAAGGCAAGACATTAGATCACCAGAAACATCACCAGAGACATCACCAGAGACATCACCAGATACATCAGCTGCAAGTACCGGCACATGGATGCCTGAAGTCTACAAGCGACTAGTCGTTCTCCTAGGAGCAGCAAAGACAGGTTTAAAGGATGAGAATAGAAAAGAGTTTGTTCATATTCTTGATAAAATGCTAGAAAAGAAGTACATCGATAAAAGAGCAAGAGAACTTTTACTTTCAAGGTTCAATAAAAAATAATTTTTTTTTCACATAAAAAATGCCACTAATCTTCGAAAAAGACGTCCCTAAATACTACGATGAGAACGAATTAAAGCTCATTAAAAGAGGATCTGGACTTTTTCCAGCAGGTCATTATCCAAGAAAAGAGCGATCGGGTAACGGTATTGCTGATTTGATCGCCCAGGGGGCAAAGATTTTCAAAGTCATCAGTGAGAACAAAGAAAATATAAAAAATGCTGCCGAGGCGGCGGGAAGTGTAGTCACAGCTGCGAAGAAGATTAAGGACACTATAAATGATGTTCAACAAAATGTTCAACCACTCGCACCAAATTCATTGGCACCAAATTCATTGGCACCAAATTCATTGGCACCAAGCGCTGATAGCATTGATCCATCTGTTTATGCTAAGATGAGAGCCGATCTTAAAAAAGGCAGCGGTTTTAAATACGACTAAGGTGCTTTCTGGGGGTACAAGACGTGTGGGGGTACAAGACTAATAGCAAAAGACATATATAAGTAAAAAAAACACACACACACACGCACCGGTTATGGACCCAGTGCCAGAGACACTAACGTTGTTAAAGTAAATTTGGGAAGGTTTGTGTTCGAATCGCAAGACGGTCTGCCACGGTTGCCTCGTTTCAAATTTTTTATTTCGTGTAACAAAGTTGTCCAGGATTGTTTTTCATGACCATATGTCTTTATCTGTAGCGCCGATATTGCGTCCATAAGTGCAGAAAATATAAAGGCCGAATGTATTTTTACACAGTTGCTTTCTACTGCCGCGTCGGCGATGCCCTTACGGTCCGCGGCCGTGAACTCAAGGCGATTTGCCATTCGGCGTTCCAAGGCGATTGTCTTTGATTCTAGGGCATTTGTCTGCGGTTCCAGGGTATTTGTCCTTATTTCCAGGAGATTTGTCTCCGATTCTAGTGCAGCGACTCTTGATTTCAATGCAGAATTCTCCGATTCTAGGGCTTGTATACGTTTTGATAGGTCACTAAGTTTTGCGTTTTGCGAGGCGTCTTGTCTTGTGATTTCGTCTGTGTTGATGTACCTAGAGTCTAGGAACGACAGCTTGTAAGTGTTGGAATGTTGATTTACGACGCCAGCGAAATTCATGTTGTTTTTTTTATTTTAATTTTTACTTTAAAATGGATTTTTCAAATGACTTCAACCCTCATTGGACTCGGAACCAAATCAAATTTACTCATAACGAGGCAATTCCTAGTCACTTCAGATGTATTGTTGTTGGAGAATCAGGCTCAGGGAAGACATTCAGAATCTTTAACATGCTTCTCAGACCAGGATTTCTTGACTATGACACACCGCACATCTACTCACCCACTCTGTATCAAGATGAGTATAAGATGTTGATTGCAGGTCTACAGAACAAACTAAAAAAGGAGCATATCATTCAGTGTTTTAATAACCAATCCAAGCTGCCCAGTGATCCAGAAATTGTCGCCAGTGAATATGCTAGCCATATCCCAGATAATGAAAAGTGGCACGACATTAAAGTGTTCACATATGGGGACCCGCAAATTGATCCTAAAACTAAACTTCTCCCTCAGCCTGATGAACTAGAAAAGGGAAGGAAGAACTTGATTGTCTTTGATGACTGCATGACAGGGCCCCAGAAGCAAATTGAAAACTATTTCACCAGGGGTCGTCACAACAACTGTAATGTAATCTATATTACCCAAAACTGGTTTGAGTTGCCAAATAAAACTATTCGTGGGAACTGCAATCTGATCCTCTTGTTCCCAACCATACCGCAAGACCGACTAAAGAGGTTAAGTAACGAGGTGATTGCTCCTGCCCATTTTACTAAACCTGCATTTGATCGAAAGGTATCGCAGGAAGAATTTGTTAACCTATGCTTTGAGAAGTGGAATAAACCTTATCAGTTCGTGATGATTAACAAAGAGAAAAGAACAGTAGCGTAATTTTTAAAAAAATAAAACAAAAACAAACAAAAATGTCCATAAACTTTGCTGGTGAATCTATTAGTGGCTCCACTGCACACTCGCTTGCTTTCCTTGACAGGCGCTACATTAACGTTGAAGAAAAGATCCCAGAGATCGGACCGATTAGAGACTGCTTAAAACCATTGGAAAGGTCAGCACACCATCATCAAATAAACATTGAAGACTTGCGGGCAAAAATAGCAAAGCTGACCGCCATCGTTGAGACTCTAGCTCAAACTCTCAGATCGGAAATCAATGCAAAAGACATTGCTATAAGAACAGCGATTAATAAAAAGCGAGACATCCTTGATTCCTATTCACAAGCAGAGACTGATGCCTTATTTACCGCTTGGAGAACAACCATTAATCAAAATGTAGCAAAAATAAAAAAGATAGAAAGAGATGTTGCCACGCACACAAGCTATCTGGATAGAATTTATAACAAGTGGGGGAAAACTTTGAGACGTATTAGTCGCCTAGAGCGACAGCACAATCTCCCTGACATTGACATTGAAGACGCCCGATCGTAAAATAGAAAAAAAATTTTTACCTATAAAAAATGGCCGAAAATGGTTCTCTGTATGACCCGCAACCAAATATAGCACCTAGTGCGCCTCTCTATCCTACAATCAATACTTTTACCTGCAACTCTCAACAGTTCCGACTTGTAGAGATTCAGAAAATGCGAATGGATATTGAAACCGCCCTTATGAAAAACTCTAACAAACTGAAACGCTTCAACAGCCAGTGTCAAGCTTTCGAGTATATTAATATGGTTCTCGGGTCAGTGTCAATTCTAAGCGGATCTGCAGCTGCTGTTTCTACACTTCCTATTATCACCGCACCAGTCGCCATTCCACTTGGAATTATTGGGGCCTCGTGTGGGCTCATTTCAGCGGTTACAGGAGCTCTAACTCGAAACAGACGCCAGAAGCTAAAGCATCTGCAGGAAATGCAAGCAAAACAGAAAAGCATCCAGTCTTCTATCACCGGGTATATTTCAAAAGCAATAGAAGACAAGTTCATTTCAGAAGACGAGTTTCAAAGCATTCAAAAACTTTATGAGCAGCTCAATGAGCAACATGTACATCTAAATAGCATTGGTGACATGAGCCAATTGAGAAATGATATCGAAACTGTCTTCAAAAACTATGCAATCAAACACGCTTCAAAGAAAAACTAAACATTTAAACTTAAAATGATTTCCCTATAGCTTTTTCGAGTCTTAGTCATTGCATATAAAACAGTCATACACAGCTCTCCGCAAATATCACTGCTAAGCCCCTGCAGAATAAAGTCAGAGCGGTAGATTTTTGGAGCTTCCATATATTCCCTTAGCTCATCAGGAACAGCCGTCCCATAGCTATCAAAGTAGTAGTACCTATGCTTTCTGTTTGGATCAATCACCCAGCAAACCCAGTGAGACCCTGGTTTCTCGGCAGTGTCAAAGTTCATGATGCCACATTCTTTCAGTGCGTGGGATTCAGGTAATGTATCCTTCATAAAGACGCCTCTAAAGTTTGGGATTTCTAGTTCTTTTGCCAACTGTTCCAGAAAAATATTTGTCGTCATTATTTTTTGTCATTATTTTTTAAATTTAGTCTACGTTTTTAAACCTTATACTTCAGCCTACGTTTTTAAACCTTATACTTCAACCTCCAGTGCCCAAATGGAAGACTCGTAACATTGTCTTGAAAGACAACCCTCTTATTATCTGCCCCTGACAGGCCAATCTTTTTCTGGTTTATGGTAAAAATATTATGGTTCTTCGACTGAAGCTTTACAAATTCATGTGTAGTTTTCTTATTATGTAACAGGGCATCTCTGTAGGCTTCTTCATGTAGAGAGTTCTTAACTACATGCTTTGGAATTCCCTTGGACTTCTTAATTATTTTTCCTGATTCATTGCTTTCATCGCTTTCACTGCATTTAACAAAATACGATTTTGATCTCAAACCAATGAACTCGGAGATAACATCACCTGCCTCTACATCTTTCATTTTACCAATTACTTTTTTATTGGATGGGTCGAACACTTGATCCCCTTTCAAAGTTTTAAATGATTCTGGGTACTCTGACAAATCGTAAGGGTTTTGGGGGAGGTGTTTTTGTTCAAGCATGTCCTGATAGATGTCCTTAGTCTGAATGTCTAGAATTAGAGAGTCGGTGTCAGTGTAAAGAAGTTTTAACCGATCCCCATATTGTCGTTTCATGTCATAGAAGAAACTGTACATAAGACGCTTCGATTCATCAAGTACAGTAACCCCTGTAAATATAGGTTTGCAGAGTGTTGCTTTTGTCTTATAGAATAGAACAGCCCCTAAGTAATCGTTGAAGACGTGAAGTTCCTTAAAAGTCGGTTTAGAAATATTTCTCTGAATGATGTCACGCTCATGAACGGTGACGAGTTTTAGATTTGTGCGGTTGCGCTCATTTTCAAGAGTCTTGCCGTATACAGAGTTGTTTGCCAGCTTGAACAGATCCTTGTCAAAGTTGTTGGTTGCTTTGGCCCTGAACTGGGTGTTCTTTTCTATGTAGGGTTTCATCCACGCTTCTTCTGTAAATTTGAGGGCCCTATGTACATTTGTGACCCTACAGCCTAAGGATATGAAGTACTGTAGCAGCTTATAATGAATTTTGTAGCGAGTCTTGTTGTGTAGGTTTTGGGTGAGTTTTGCTGTGTGTTCGTTTTCTGTAGACAGGTTCCATGAGCCATCTGGGTGCTCGATAATCTTTGGGCAGTTAATATTCTCCGGGAATGGCGCAAAGTCAGAGAAATGATCATGGAGTTCATTGGGAATTTCTACGTCAACCTCGTAAATCGCAGGTATCGAAAACGCTGGGTTTATTTGTGATACGGGGAGCCACTGGAAGTCACTCACAGGTAAGTCTTGACTCATTGCCCAGCCATAGAGATTGTTGGCGTCTAAATAAACGATATAATTTGTGGGTTTCGTTGGGTCATAAGATTTGAGATATGGATTGTTCGCCTTTCCATATCTGTTCACGCAGATTGATATGCCGCCTCTTTTCGCTGTGTCTATAAAATTGTACATGTCAATGTCGGTTAGAAGTTCAACATACCAGTCTGGGTTTTCATCCCATTTCATTTTAAGTAGAGATTCCCAGCTGGTAGCAGGCAAACTTACATAATGTGCGGGATCAAGACCATATGCTGTGTACCAGGTGTTTCTGAAGGTTTGAAACACATCGGCCAAAAGAAAAACATCTGTGTAAAGATAAATCATGTGGTATTGAAAAAAGTTTTGACAGTTGAAATGTTTGTAGACTGCTTGTGCGTGCTCATAGTCTTTGTCAGAAATTCCTGAGTTTTTTAGCTGCGAGAAGAACTTTTCTTTTGGTGGAAGTTCACCTTCAAAGATGTGCGAGATGTGCGAACCGGTCACATACTCATAAGGGTAGAAGCCTTTCTTTCTGAGTAGCTGGAAAGATTCGGGATCTTGGTTTGCTAATATTTGTGCCAGGATTTTTGTATAAGTGCATTGCTCATCTGTTAGATTTTTACTTAATGCGCGTAGACGGGCTTGTAGGAACTGGTAAGAATCCTTGATTTTAACCAAACCAGAACAACCACTTAGTGAACCGGACGCCCCCACCTCTGTTATGTTGAGGCATTTAAACTTTTCCTTGTTCTCAGCTATGCAGTCGAGGTGAATGCCCTCTATTTCACCTATTCTTTCAACCATTAGGTGCAGGTCGTATGAACGAGCGTTATGTAGAAAAATATTTAAATCGTGGATGTTATTTTTTAGCTTTAGGTTGCAGGTTTTGTGTGCGGCACCTCTGAAGCAGCCGTCGAAGTGCGAATGGTCTCTAACTTTCGGATTCTTTAAACTGTCTTCAAATGCTTTTCTGCATATGTAGCAACGGGTCGCTGATTGAAAATTGATCTCATCCTGTTCGGTCATATTGATTGGCACAGGTGGGATTGAGCTAAATTTTCTACGTAACTCTAGCATTCTAAATATAAACTTTTTAACACAGTCTTCCCCAAAGAAGTGGTTATACTCGATGATATCAGAATTTCCAAGATGTCCATGATGTCCAATGCAAACGTATGCTACTGAATTTGGGACGTGTTTGCCGTTAACATTTGAACATTCAAAGTCGGCAAATACAATAAAGGGAAGTTTCTCCATCTTGTGATAATTTTTAAACCGTAAATACTTCTGGTTACCGAAAGGAAGAGAGCAGTTAGTTGGATGGTCCTCACAGGTGAGTTCATGCTCTGTGAGTTTTGCCTCCCGACTTTCTTTACCACCACAATAATACTTAAGACACAATCTGCAGATAGATACGGCTTCTTTGTGGTTTGTCATTTGCTTGTGGAGAAGCCTAGAAAGATCTTTAATCCAAACATAATGAGCCTCAGACTGTAAGTTTCCAATTATGAGAAGATCGACTTCTATGCGCCTGGCTGCTGGGTGTCGGGTCGGGTCTTCGTCTAGAATATTCTTACTACTCCTAACAATTTCAACTTTCTCTTTGCTTTCATTCCACTCGAATACGGTGATTCTGATTTTATTATTAAACACTTCCTCTAGTTTGGGGATTTGAGAGACTGCTAAACCTCCTTTCTCAAATAATATTCCTTTGCTGATACACTTGGTAAAATACTCGTCAAAGTACGTCTTATAATGGGAAGTTCTTTCAGGATGGGCTCGATCCTTGTCGTGCAATAATGCTGACAAAACCGCCCATAAAGCGCAGCAGTTATCATAGTTCTTCACGTTGATACATGCCTTTTTATTGGCGAGCTTTGTTGGTAGTTCCAGGTAAGAAGAAGCTTTAAGGGGATCGAATTTGAAAATCATAGCTGAAACTTTTCGAATCCCAGTAACAACCCAACCAGAACCTCTTGATGTAAAGGCGTCAATCTTTTACTAACTTCTTGTAGAAAAGGGTCTGGTGAATCGGTTGGACTAAAGGGTGAAGCCTTAGTGGTCATGTAATATTCAAGATGTTCGGTGGGTTTCGTAGGCATATAAAATTCCAATAAAAACGAGAGCTGAAGCTTGAAGGTTTTGCGAGTTTTAAGTGTGTGATTGATAACTGATTGAATGTCATCTCTGAAGTCATTTACGTCAGGTGTCGTTGTTATGTTGGATGTTGTTGTGGATGTTGCTGTGTTGTGTTTGGCGGGAATGGTGTACTCTATGTAGTGGTCTGTAAAAGTTCTCTTTGCAAATTGAATGTCTTCTTGGTTCATCTCTGACTCAATTTGGTGGATTGTTCTTTCCAGGTCATCCTGTTCCTGTTTATTCTGTGGGTATTTAGGTACATTTTGCCCTGTGAGAGTTTGGTACTTGTTAACTAGGTTGCGGCTCTTCTGTTGGTGTTCAGCTGCTGGGTTTTTTACTGGGGTGTACTGATTTGTTGACTGTAGCTGGTTTATTACTTCTAATTGTTTCTCATAGCTGCCTAGGTAGCCTGGGTCTGTATTGAACTTTTGCTTACAGAGTTCTTGAAGATATTTGCTTTTGTCCTGAAATGAAAGATTTTGGCTTCGCGAAAAATCTTTAGAAAAATAAGAGTTTACAGAATCTTTTGCTGGATTTGCCTTCGGCATGTTTTTTTCTATCAGTTTAAAAAATTTTTTTTTGGGTGGTCACCCTTAGCTTTTGCTTGAACTTCTCTGGACTAACAACTTTTGATTAATTTGAGTATTACTGATTAGATCCCTGCTTTTATCTTTTCACATCCGGAGCATTGTAAATCCTGCTTTATGCAATGTCATTATAGCTTTTATGACGTCGGATTTTGAAATGTTTTCGTTTTCCCAGGGATTAGTAGCGAAGGGGCAGCCTTCACCTGCTTTAATTGTGACTCCCTTTTCTCTCGCGATTTTCTGCATCTCTAACTGGTGAGCCCTGTCATTGCCCGCTTTCACAGCCGTTGCAACACCTCCAGCAACTCCACCTGCTGCACCAACTGCACCCGCAATGATTGGAATCAGTGCAGCGAGAGGCAGGATTCCACCTGTCTTTTCATCTGTAATGCTGTGATTGCAATCTTTACAATGGATTTGCTGCTGTAACGGATCGACTTTCACTTTCATACCCTTAATAGTTACAAAACCTGGTTGTTTAGAGTCGATGATTTTGCTAATTTTATTAACTGTTCTGGTTTCGATCATTTTTTTGTACATTTTTATTTTTTCAATTTATTTCTGTGCCACTTGGGATGACGAGAAGTTCTGCTCTGGCAAATGATCTTGTAGGGGATTTAGGATTAAAGGCTTGAGACAGAAAATAGTAGTCACCAGTTGCTGTTGTAAAATGTCTGTCTATTTTATGTACATCTAAACTGAAATAGGGGTCAGTTGCTCGTCTCTTTGTGTCCTTTTCTAATTCTCCCGGCAGGTAAAGGAATCGAACAAACTCAGAATTTGTGAGAATTTCCGGAGAATAAACCCCTGGGAGCTTTGGATAATTTTTTTGTTGTGGATTGGGAGATTTAAGCTGAACTTTGTCTTGTTTAATTGCAATTGAAGGTTTTAGGCCTGTCATGCGAGAAACTTCATTGTTAAGCTGACTGATTACTACTGGGAGTTGGTCTTTCCATTTGGTGTAGTATTGTCCGCTCTTCAGTTTGAGTTCCTCTGCTGTCTGCTTAGTAAATAGTCGCTTGGCTAAAGTTAGATTAAATCTTTCTACGAAGGCTTGATCTCTGTGAAGCTCGGTTCTACCGTAACGAATTTTTGTATTATTTTTTTGCATTAGAGTTTTAACTCGACCCATGAATTCTTTACCCGGATCGGTCATCAATGTTTCTGGGAAGGTTAAAGGTGAATTTTCGTAAATATCTTGAAAAGCAGTTGCTACAACTTCTGACTTCTTTGTTTTCAGCGGTCTTGCTTCTTTATAACGCGAAGCTACATCAATAACTGTAAGAGCGTACTTATACCCAGAGTCGTTTGGGAGAAACAGAAGATCAGCTTGGTGCGCCTCATTAGGCTTATAGGTGTTGAAGTGGGGTCTTGTAAATTTAACAGGAGGGAAATAGACTTGATAAACAGCCTGTTTAGACAGCCATTTTTCTACTATTTGTTTTGGTTCTTTACTGAGTTCTGTTAATTTGGAGACGGCATTATTTCCGATAAAATAACCGCTGTCGTTGTAATAGATTGCTTGTAATTTGTTCTCAGTCATTATTTTTTTAATTTAATTTTTAATAAAAAATAAATTAAAATGCCCGACATTCACGGAATAATTGAAAAGCTTCCGAAGCCAAGCAAAGGGTGGACAATCCCTGGATATAAGTATTGCGGACCTTTGAACCCTCTTGAAATTCAGTTAGATTCTAACAATGTGCCTAATCCGGGTCATGAGCCTGTAAATGAGCTTGATGAGGTATGTATGGAACACGATATAAAGTATCGCGACTTGCCAAATGAAAAACACCGATGGGATAAAGAGATGCTTAAAAGGCTAGACAATATGGGAGCATCGAGCGGGTTTAGAGAAAGTATTGCGCGTAAGTTAGTTAAAGGAATCATTTTTGGAAAGACTAAGCTAGGGCTGGGGGTTGGCGGCTGCTTGGGTAGTGAGTCCGCTGGTTTCGTATTGCACGCGCCAAATAAGGAAATGGGAAGACTCCTAAAAGAAATCGGAATACAGAAGGCTATGCAATAGTAACGCATGCTTTAATGATTAAACAGGCTAGCCAAAAAATTCCAACGGCGTTGGAAACAAATGACCTTCTTATGTCATTCTGGTCTTCTGATTTATTATGTTCACAGTGGCGACTCAAAAAATTCCAACGGCGTTGGAAAAAAAGGTCCTAACGTTTTCTAGCAGTAAAAATATACTACCGTAGCAGCGGGAGTTCAATCATTTATACAAGCGTAGAATAATTTTATAGCAAAAATTCTTAGAATGAATGAAGTTTATTGAAGATTCGTCCAAAACGTTTTGTCGTGAGAGCAAATTTCCGGCAGTAGAGGCAAAATTGACTGCATTTTCCTTAAAGGCAGAGAGAGTTGCTGGATTGTAGGAAATCTCTCAGCCACGGTCGCCAGTTTCATGTAAAAGTATGCCTTTGACTTCTTCATCATTATCACCTTTTCGTTCGTCGCCAACCAGTTCAGAAACAACTTTCTTTTTCCCTTATATTTCTCTCGAACAGTATTGACGACTTGGCCGGCCAGAACAGCAAAGTAGATTATATTTTTGTGGTTTTGGTCGATGCGTCGGTTGATTTCGGCAAGATGGTCACGAGCAGTCTTGAGTGACTCTCTTTTCGTGTATGTACACCCATAGATTTCAGTTGAGTGTACAAGAGAGCC
>CATNEM010000396.1:305000-449978 GCA_950096795.1 Macrostomum cliftonense | reverse complement strand
TACTACTACTACTACTACTACTACTACTACTACTACTACTACTACTACTACTACTACTACTACTACTACTACTACTACTACTACTACTACTACTACTACTACTACTACTACTACTACTACTACTACTACTACTACTACTACTACTACTACTACTACTACTACTACTACTACTACTACTACTACTACTACTACTACTACTACTACTACTACTACTACTACTACTACTACTACTACTACTACTACTACTACTACTACTACTACTACTACTACTACTACTACTACTACTACTACTACTACTACTACTACTACTACTACTACTACTACTACTACTACTACTACTACTACTACTACTACTACTACTACTACTACTACTACTACTACTACTACTACTACTACTACTACTACTACTACTACTACTACTACTACTACTACTACTACTACTACTACTACTACTACTACTACTACTACTACTACTACTACTACTACTACTACTACTACTACTACTACTACTACTACTACTACTACTACTACTACTACTACTACTACTACTACTACTACTACTACTACTACTACTACTACTACTACTACTACTACTACTACTACTACTACTACTACTACTACTACTACTACTACTACTACTACTACTACTACTACTACTACTACTACTACATTTATACTGAAATCCCACTCCGTTTTCATACAGCTGCCGCCAAGGCTAAGCCCGAAGCGAGTCGTAACTGGCGAGAGCGCGGCTGCATCATGCTGGAGGCGAAAAACTGGCGCAACGATGACACGGACAACTCGACTATCTGCATCCACAGGTTCCTCCATTTGGGCTACGGCTTCGCCGCCAGGGCGCGCCAGAAACCGTTCAACATCACCGCCCGATTCTGGCCGCGGGTCCGCACCTTTAAGTGAATATTGATGATTGCCAAAGCACTTTTACTGGTTGCCGACTAGCGCAAACTATTTTTTTTATTCTCTTCGTCCTGGCGGTCCCGTCAAACTTGCCCGCTTCAGTTTCTGCATCGTAGAGCTAATTGATTAGCTACCTTCAAACCAAACCTCATACTTTGCTTTGCTATGGAAAATTGCAATCGAAGAATCAAGGGTTGCCAACGACGCATTTCCGACAGCTAGCAATCGCCCCGTCCCCACTCCCGCTCAAGAAAAATTGTCTGAAGAAATTTTTGTTCCCTATTCAAAAAGTTCATGAAACTGGCAACACCTAAGAAGCAATGAATGCGTAAAAAACTATTTTTTTCTCGAGCTGTTTCCTTTGTTTAAAATGCGCTACTGTGTTGAAAAATCACCGAAAAAATATTGACTTTAATCGTTACATTCTATTCCTATTTAGTTGCTATGAAGCTGTGAACATTTTAAGCTGTTAGTATGCATTTCGCAGACAGCTAACGCTAAAATATGTCCAAACTTTCAATCAAGATTTTTCTCTCTGACTCAATGCAAATTAAGTGACCACATCATTCCGCAATTAACTGGCATGTAACTGAGATTTTTGCCAATGCCTCGAGATATTTCCTCGGGATATATTCTAGATGAGTGCCTGTTTTTGGAAGCGTTTGCGTCAGTGACAATACTGTAATTTTCTTTTTAGATTCTTTCTTAACCAATTTCACTTTGAATTGTTGTACAATTGATGAAAAGTGAAACGCTTACAACCCGGAAGAGTCTTTTTTCATAAAAAAATTATTTTCATCGTCTCAGTTTTTTTCGTAATTTCGAATTGATGTGACTAACTTATTTTCTTAAAATTAAGCAAATCAAATTGAGTGCAATTGTAAACAAGATAAAAAGATGATACCAAGGCCTGACGGCCAGGCAACTGAACTACCACGCTATCAGCAGTTCTTTTACCTTGGCAGTCTGGTTCCTATCTATCTTCTGAGAAATCATAAAGGTCGTTTCGGAATTGCTTGACCTTAAGAATTATGTAAGGCGTAAGAATTATGAGATCAGTGATTCAGTTGGCTTCTCCGCAGGTCAGAGCTCAGAGCAATCTCACAACAACCACGGCGAGTGAGGTTTAAAAAGGACGAAAACGAGCGTTAGGCCTGACTGATGCGTGAACCAGCCTAGGAAGCAATCACGAAATGGAAAGCGTGGCTTAGTCAGTCCTGAATTTATCATTCGGATGCACTGTTTTGAAAATAATTTTGCTTTTTTTCCAAACCATTTCGGAAAAAATTTTTTGCAGTGCGCAGATAAAATTTTCAATGATTGTCTGGAATTTTTTGCTCAATCGAATTAATTAAACTTGCTTTGCCGCCTGCGTTTTGAATAGATGTGGCATCCAGTCAGACACGTGTTCGCCAGTTAATTTTAGAACGTTTCGAGTGGGCACATCTGCTACAGACGTCAGATAGATATAAAATGAGTTTTGGGGATATTTTTTAATCCCGCAGTGCTGACAAGCCGACTCAGAAGAAACGCTAATGCCTGCTAAAATCGTGAGCAAAATTGGCAGCTTGCTTGCAGCTGCGCCTCGCGCTTCAAAGCGATCGGCTGTTTTCTCGTTGACTTTGGTGAGCCTCTTTTGTTTATCTACTTTGTCTTTGTCTATCAACTTTGTCTTTGTTTATCTACTTTGCATTTGTCTATCTACTTTGTCTTTGTCCATCTACTTTGTCTTTATTTATCTACTTTGCATTTGTCTATCTACTTTGTCTTTGTCCATCTACTTTGTCTTTGTCTATCTACTTTGTCTTTGTCTATCTACTTTGTCTTTGTCTATCTACTTTGTCTTTGTCTATCTACTTTGTCTTTGTCTATCTACTTTGTCTTTGTCTATCTACTTTGTCTTTGTCTATCTACTTTGTCTTTGTCCATCTACTTTGTCTTTGTCCATCTACTTTGTCTTTGTCCATCTACTTTGTCTTTGTTTATCTACCTTGTCTTTGTTTATCTACCTTGTCTTTGTTTATCTACCTTGTCTTTGTTTATCTACCTTGTCTTTGTTTATCTACCTTGTCTTTGTTTATCTACTTTTGTTGGGTTTCGGCCTTGTCGTTTTACCGACGCGGCCTCAGAGCGCCGATCTTATTGCCTATATCGACAACTCTGGCCTCCCATTCCCGATCTCGAGGTCAGCCCCAGGGGTAGCATGATGGATGTGGCGAGCGGCTAGGTCCTATGCTAGGAGAAGACAGCGAGAGACAGACACGGAGATAAAGAAAGGTAGAGAGCCGCCAGCCCCAGAGGGAAGCTGACAGCCCCGCCGCCACCAACTTGTGTGGACTGCATCACCAAACAGCCCTATCGAAACCAAGTTCCCGACTAATTGAGGCCTGATTTCCACCTACAACTAGTGTATTTTAGCTGTCAATCTCGAAGTCATAGCCGACTAAGGGACACTGCAGGGACTAGATCGCATGACCAAGGCAGGCTCAGAGAGGACTTGTGCAGGGGGTTCTTGCATGGATCGGATTATGTGGACTCGGAAATGCACTATTATATTACTAAGAGGAGCGGATAGGGAATATCCCAGCTTTTAGCCTCGATGCTTCAACTAACTGCCGCAAAGCGATGAAATGACCCAATTAGACTCTTTCGAAAGCGCGCCCTAACTATTCTAAAGATTACATTAGATTACATTAATAATTTGGCTGCCGCGCCACCTCGAACTGCACTAAAGTACAGCCGAAGCTGAGTCCTCAATCTGGACTCTGATTGCATGAATCACTGATTGACTGACTGCATAACTGATCCACCTTTGGTCCACCATGACCGGCGCCAACTAATTTAGCTGCTCATCCGAGCCAGCATGGCGAGTAAATAAAGAGACTAAAAAGCGATTAACTGAATGATTTAGCCTTCACACCTAATCACTTGACTGCCTATGATATTGGAGCACTTTAACTACTGTTGGCAATATATTATGATTTGACTTTCTTACTGCCTCAAGTTAGCACAAAATAAGCAATAAGCAAATACGCAAATCCCTATTAAGACGCTAAGATGGGGACCGATAGAGTCTACACCCAATAAGGCAAGATCACGCGATCTCTCACCAAAACCAATCAGATTAATGCACTTTCGATGCCCTCGAACTGCACAGTGGCCGAGGTAGATCTCGTACTCGACCGTTAGTACTTGTCGATCTCGCAGGCAAAGGGGCTCTGATGACCTGTCGCTCCTCGCTAACTCTTAGCTGATGCTGACACTAAGGCTGATGTTGATAGCCGATAACTTAGGGGGAGATTCGCAATCTAAAGGGGAAGATACTTGTAGAACTAGGGGCCGTTTGCTCAGTCTCACTGGTGTTCCGGGACGACAAAACGTGTCCGAGACAGCAAAGCGGGGTTCCGAGACAGCACAGCCCTCTGAAGATGGAGCGCGCTCGACGGCGCCTTTTAAATAGGCGCGAGAGGCGCCGATTTGTTAAAATGATCGCCGAATTTTGCGATTGGTCCAGCCGCGTTTGTTAAAACGGTCGTGCATTTTTCTGATTGGCTGGCAAGTTAGTCACGTGACCCAACCCCACCAGGTGGTCTCACCAGTCTACCCGGGATCATAAAAAAGATGACAGGTGGGGTCGTAAATCAGCGCAGATGGGGAGAATTTACGAGCAAAATGATTTATGGGTTTTCGCAGCAGGAGGTCCTATGACTTAATAAAAATATGCGCGTTAATCAGCATGAAGAGCAGAAAGTGAAGAAAGTGAAGAGGAAAAGATAATCCTAAATCCCAAGGTACTTTTAGGGGTCGGAAGCTGAGCTGTCAAGAATTGACAGGAAAAAAGCAAAAATAGAACAATAGGCGAGCTTCCTGAACCCCTCCAGATGTCATAAAAAGAGGCATAAAAAAGTGGCAGACACGTGACTCACGGGCGCCATCTGGCGCCAAAAACTGTCAGTGGCAAAGGTCAGACAGTCTGGCGCAGAAGATTTATAGCCTAAAAATACCTAGGTACGCGCGTACAGGGGGAACTTTAGAAGCCAGCTAAGATGAGACAAATTCCCTACAGGAGCGTCATACTACTCCTGGATAGTAGAGGAAAAGAAACTGCTGTGGGGAAATCTGCGGAGTGAGCGACAAAGTGCGTCCCCATCACTTTGTCTTTGTCTATCTACTTTGTCCTTGTCTATCTACTTTGTCTTTGTCTATCTACTTTATCTTTGTCTATCTACTTTATCTTTGTCTATCTACTTTGTCTTTGTCTATCTACTTTGTTTGTCTTTGGTTATCTACTTTGTTTATTTACCTTGTATTTGTTTATCTACCTTGTCTTTGTTTATCTACCTTGTCTTTGTTTATCTACTTTGTCTTTGTCCATCTACTTTGTCCTTGTCTATCTAAGGTTCATTTTTTGGTCTTTGTGGAAGTGCAAGTAATCTTTTTAACTGTAGTATGCTGACAAAAAGTGATGCCGTTCTAAACAAAACCTGTCAAAGTCTTTGATTAAGATTAGACCGGAACATGCAGGTCGGCTGCATGCTATTTTTCGGCCTCCAGCGGCAACTTCAAAGCCAGTCCCAGCCAGAGCCAGCCCAGCATCCTCGCTTGCTACATCAGGTCTTCTCCAGCGAGTTGGTCTACGAAAACTACAGGCCTTACATCAACAGCTGCCTGGCTGCTAATCCGGACTTCACTTACGTCCTATGGCGCAATTCGGACGCTGAGAAGCTCCTAGCTGACCATTTTCCTGGCCTGCTGTCTGTTTACAGAACTTATCCGAGCGACATGCAGCGCTCCGATGTGATTCGATACGCTGTCCTCTATCTGTTCGGTGGTAAGATTCGATGTATTCATATATTTAATATCTGAATGGCTCTCCCATTTAGAATTTCATTTCAATTTCTTAAGGTTCAATTGCATTTCTTCAGTGAACCAAGCTGATATTGAGTACCCGTGTGAACTGAGAAAATTCAGGTGGGTGTTGCGGCCCCTCCAGCCCGGCAGGACTGAGCAGCTGTGCACACAGCCTCTCGGATGGCTGTGAAAGTGGTCGAAAGATTGGGTGTCTAAATTTTTCTCATTCAGGCACTTATTTTTCTGAAAAATTCGCTCTGCGCAAATTCATTTAGTTACGATTAAGTCAAATGATTCTGACTGTGTTGAAAAAATTGTTTTATAATTAATGACCGAAATTATGTTATTTAAAATAAGATTCTAACCGCACCATGGCCTTATCCGTTCATGCGGCCTAACGATACCCAGGCGTGTACCTCGACATGGACATCCACTGTCTGCAGCCGCTAGCGCCCCTACTAAACAAGGCCTGGCGACTGCCCGCCGCCTTACTGGACCAGGAGCGACCGGAGCAGACTCGAATCGTCTGGGGCCGGTCATTCCTGGCCATGAACTCCGCGATGGCGGCGCCGCCCCGGCATCCGTTCTTCCGCCAGATGCTCAGCGCCCTGCCCCAGTGGAGTCGCGACTCTTCCATAGTGCACAGCACCGGGCCCCAGCTGCTAACTAGAAAGTACACGGAGTACTGTCGGGCTGGTCTGACTCCCCCAGTATTTCTGTTGCCGTACAATCATTTCTCGGCCTGGATGGATCCGACTAGGAACTGGAAAGGTTTCTGTATGGAGGAGAGTAAGTGCTATGGATTGCTATCTGTGTAGAACTTTTTTATCACTTCAGTAAGTTAGCCAGTCCGTTCTATTGATTTACTACTTGTCTCTGTCGATACTTACTGTTTGTACTGGTGGTTGTTTGCTGACGGGTTTTTAGAATTCTAACAAGTAAGCATACTAGTCATTGATTAGTTCATAAAATAACAATCAACACCTCCAATATCCAATCAAAATTAGTGAATCGCGAGCCAGACGAAGCCGCAGCAACTGCCGACCAATCAGACGAGGCTGAGAAGAGCCGTTGGCGGCGCCTGGGTTGCAGACAGCTGGCTGAGAAGCGCTGGCAACTGGACGAGGTCAACAGCGACCCAGCCCACGGCCGGGAAGCCAGTCTGGGTGTGCACAAGTTCCTACATTTGGGCTACGAGTTTGCCGCAGTCTAAGCGAATGCACAGCTTCAATCTGAGCCAAGCTTTTCCAGGCCGAGTGGTGTTTTATGACAGTCTGGTTCGGATCCTGGAAGTTCTTCCCTGAATTCGGATAACAGCGCGAATACACAGAAACAAGGATCCCATTTTCTCTAGTTTATTCTTGATAAATTCGTGTTTAGCATTCACTGTAACCTATTGAAACACCTCTATTCTAATATGTAATTGGCTTAACGATTCTGCTAGAGTGTGAACCAAAACTTCATTTCAAAGCAATACCGCGCACGTACATAATTGTAGGAAATAACTGAGCTGTCAAGAACGGGTGTCCAAACTGATCGTTTTGATGATTGGTCGATTATTTGTAAAACTTTCATACGTAGTTTTAAAAGGAGGCATTCTTTATATTTTAAGAATAAAAAAAGTTTGGTGATTAACGCACGGATGACGAATGCACTCAATAAAAGTCCTAACTTGGTTGGATATTCTTGTACGAGAAAGTCTCGTTAGCAAACATTAAAAAAAACAATTTTCACTCTTCTTTGTCCGCTGTGTCAGCCACTGTCCTGCTGGGCATTGTGACGAACAATCGCGCCAAGAATGTGCACATTAGCTAGCAGCAGGGGAGCGTGCACCACTGCCGAGTGCATCAGATGCCAGAAACAGTCGGTGTTGTAGTCCGCCGGTTTATGCAGAATTAGCACAGTGAGGGGCACTACCAGGCAGTCCTAGAGAGCGCAGCTTACTGCCTAGTGGCACACTATCCAGAGTGCAGAATCTGAGTATAATAGCCACTGCAGAAATTGCCAACGGAAAGCGACCAAGGTAGTTCTCCATGATTTGGGTGGTGTAGGCGTGGTACTCCTCCGGCACGTACGGCTCCACGTGGTCGCCGAGGCCTCCAAACAGGCCGACAGTGTAGCAGGCGGAGAAGAAGGTTGGCAGGGCGAGCCAACTCTTGTAGGCGATGAAGGCATTGCTGACTATGTACCAAATGGTGCAGGCGTGGAGCCACAAAGGCAGGGTCATGGCTTGGCGCTTGATTTCAAGGTGACAAACAAAACTTTGAGAGTGGCTTTTCCACTAAAAATCTAGATAGATTTAACAAAACACGTAAGTCAGCGGCCTTTATCGCCCTTCACAAGATTGATATTGCAGCAACTAACCAAGCACATTCACTTGGACTGTGCTGTTGGCACAGACTGGTTGTTTGCTTGACAACCCTTCCTACACGGGCGACCGGACTTGCTGCATGTACGCGAGATTTTTATTGCTTGCTCCTAGTGTAGGCAAAAAGCATTGCTAAATGTACGCTCGTACACTGATACGACCTTTGCTTAAAGAGGCACACTTGGCAAAAACAATTTATCAAAAGCTCAGTTAGACACAACTATTTTTATTTAAATTTGAATTCGAACAAAATTCGAGCCTTTCGAAAAAACTAAACACTTCTTCCTAGGTGGTAGCACGCCTAAATAACTGTTCAATTATCTACTATAGGATTAAGGTTACGTGCAACTTAAGATTGGCCAAGTATAAAATCCCAATTAGCCATTAGCTTAACACAAAACTCAGCGTTTCTGTGTACTTTAAAGAGCACTGTTCTATTCGAAAGAAAATCTATCTCTATAGTCTTGTCAGCCTTAGTGTAGAATAGCTAAATAGTAAAAGTCTCGTAAACGCACAAAAATGTGAGGCAGATTCTTTCTATTTTTGATACCCAGACCGGAAGCACACTCATCAAATTCTAAGCCAGTGAGGCTCCTTGTGTTTGGCGCTCTAAATTTGTTTATTCACTCGCGAATTAAAACGTAAATCTGTGCAAACGCAATCCAACCTAGTCGAGACTAACATTTTTGCTATCCAATATTATATTGCTAGGCGCATAAACGAGCCTAAATACAACCTCAGTTAAGTGGCTCTGAGCTTGATCTTATAAATGCGTATGCAGAAGCATATGCGGCCTTTGCCCTGTTTATCTCGCGTGGTCTAGTGAGGGAGCAAAGCTGCTAAATGTGTAAACATAAAAAATAAGATGGCTTGCCGCGTGTTTTACGAGCGTAGTTGTAAAAAACGACATAAAATTGTACGGCTTATCATTCCTGCTTTAATATGCGTGTTTTGGGACAATTCTTTCACAATTGAAACTTACTTAAGCAAAGGCTACTGTCTGTAGATGATCATCCAGAAACTGCCACAGTTTACATTATTCAATTATAGCTAGGATGGGGCATTAGACGCGAGGCAAGACGCTGTCGATGAAGCCCTTCAGCTCCTGCACGCTGGCCAGCAGCTCCGCCACGGTCGCTTCCTGCCGGGAGGTGCTCAGCTTGTAGACGATGCTGTTCAGGCTGTCCAAAGGCGTCTTCCGGTTGAGGTCCTTGGCCAGAAGGCCCAGCAGGTCCGACTGGTGGCGCGCGTGCACGCAGCCGATCAGGCAGCGAACCATCTGGACAGCTGGCGCGGAGTCCAAGCACTTGGCCAGGGCGTAGTGAAAGTGATTTGTTCGGTCGCTCGGAGCGCCGCAAAGCTGCGTCGGCACCGCATCGAAGTCAATCAGAAGGGGGATCAGGTCGGTGCGGCGCATCTTCAGGCACAGCGACAAAGGCGTCTGAAAGCGGCGCGCAGTTTTCAGCTGTGGCGGGAGGATCAAAAGTGCCGCTCGCGTTACGCAATCGGTTGTGTTTGACACCTGGACTCACCTGACCGTGCAAATTGACCAGGTTGATGACGGACACCAGCTTCCCGCTCTCTTTGAGTTCGAAAAGCACGTTGTCGATTGTTTCCCGCTGCTGACCCTGCAGCAGGGCGTTGTGCAGCTGGCTGGAATGCAGGTTGGTTCTTACCGTAACAGCATCAGAGTGTCTTTACAAGGGCTGCCCATACATACATACATATGTATGGGCAGCCCTTGGAGACTTACGTGTTGCACTTCTCGTCAGCGATAATGGCGTTCGGCTTCAGCTTCATTATCAGAGCGTTGCGCGTCTCCGGAGACAGCGTGGCGTGTCCGCTGGATGCCGGGGGCATCGGCGCAGCAGCGGGTGGAGTCGGCATTGGCGGCTGAATTTGCTGCGGTGCGCTGACCGCATCCGCCGCAAGGCTTCCGGGCCACGGAGACAAATCATTCAGCAGGTCCAGACCCTCAATCGCGTCCAAGTCCTGGGGCGGAGCTTGGAATGGCGCAGCCCCTTCGGCCAGCTGCGGCATTGAAGATTGCCAGGACGTGGCGCCGTAGCCAGCAGGGTTGTATTGCGGATGCGACGGTCCCGAAGCGGAAGCTCCCGAGCCCTGATGCGTCTGCTGAGCCGACTCGCTTGACTGGTTGGACGGTCTCTGTCGCTTCTGCGGGACGCCTTTGCAGTAGAGAGCTTCCGGCTCGCTTTCACGGCTGCCGCAGCCTTCGTATGAAACTCGCAGTTCGCACATTGCCGTCTCCAACCAGGACGCCTGAGAGTCTTCCGCCTTGTCGGACATTTTCAGCTGGGAGTCTCTCTGAGACTGCAGGGACGAGTTTTTGCTTGGCATGCGATGTCGGGGGCGCTTGGATTTTAATTAGCGCTTAATAACGCAAGGATTGGTGAAAATATTTTTTTTGAAGAGTTGTGGTTGGGTAGAGAGTTTCGTACGCACAAAATTTATGCAAATTTTCTCTGCAAAGTGTTTAAATACATGTACATGTACAGATTCAGTGACACTGCTGTTTGACTACTGATAGCATTTCATCTGTTGGGCCATTGCAGAGGTAAGAAGCAGATGCAAAAACAAATTAGCTAGGAGTTATGGCGTATAGCATTGGATTTTTTAATCGGGGATTAAATCGGTTTGGGAGGATAACATGTATTTTTTAAAAAATCGAATCGCAACAAAAATTGCGAATTTATATGGTAGAATTAGTTTGCCTAAATAAGTTACCCCGAAAGGGATGCATGTATTGGCTGATTCAACTGATCCTTTCTAAAAATTCGCTGTTGGTACAACGTCCATGGCTCGTATGGCCAGCATGAAGCTGTCAAGTACATGTAGATATATAGGCACGAGCGTATTGATGCATATTGATCTACATGTATTAGATGAATATTTATAAAAACGATTTATTAACAGCTGCAAAAATGTAAGGCAAGTAATTAATTCATGGCAGCATTTAAATATGATTTTAAAGTGTTAACTGTCATAATACACTTGCCCATTTCATGATGATTTTGTATTTTACCGGATTGCACAATCAATTTGTCTTCTTTGTTCGTACAATATTCCTAGCTGTAGAAAGTTTTTATCGTTCCCGACTCTTGCCGTTAAAAATAAACAATTGAAAATCATACAATTCTGTCCCGACGGCGTGTAGTCTTTTCGTTTTGTGTTTTTTATCAGATGGTAATGTGTCTTTATTACTGTAGAGGCACTTGAGCCAGAACTCTAAACACAGAAATCACACTGGATCATTACGATAATATTTACCAAATCTACACTGTATTTTATACTTCAACAAAATCTTGAGTCCATGCACTGTCCTTGGGTCAAAATAAAAAATAACCAATTTTAAGTTTAATCAATGCATGGTAAGCTATATGCGCATCTTTGGATGTACTGGAGAAAGTTTGCTCCTGTTTGGAAGCTTATTTCGCAATCAGTTTTTTTAATCATATTGCTCTCGGAAATAAAATAATTATTATGACGATGCCTAGGATTTAGTGAGCAGCTATATATTTAAATTTAAGCTGAGTTCGTTGAACCAAGCCCATGTATGTCGAAAAGTTAGCTTGATAATTGACGAAGAATTGTAACGAATATTTTTACATAATTTACCGTAATTTTCTACTAAAGTAAAACAAAGATACATTCTTATTTTAAAGTATTTCAGGAAATTTTTCCAATTTTTTGTCAGAAAATATCCCTTTAAAGTAACATGGCTTATTTTTGCCATGAAAAAGTCTTAAAAAATCTGCTTTATTAGCATGGTAATTTTTCTCACGGGCGTCTCGCCCAAATTCAGTTTCCGATAAGTCTGCATTTTTGCCCAAAAGCAGTCTTTATGATACTGCCTTTACTCTACGTGGATATTTTGCTAATCTTTAGCCTTTAATCTATACTTTTTTACAAATATATATTTCTTATACTTCAACCTTACTTGTAAAGTATAAAAAATATTTTAAATATTTACTTAAAATAATTTGCATTTAGTTGTTTAATTTTAGTTTACCTAATCTTGGAACCAGCATACGAAATTGTGAAGCTGTAAGGGTGTTTGAAAAATTCATTTAAAAGCAAAAACTTTCGCAGAAGAAAAACTTTTTTGTCAATGAATGTTGGTTCTTTCTGCGCAGCCTGTTGTGAAAAAACAACCCATTTCAACTTAGAAATAGTGTTCTATAACTTTCTTTTATTTTTTGTAGCAATGAATGTTAAAATTTTCGGAATTTTTTCAAAATTATAAGGCTTATAAAAGACATTTGAAAACAGTTTTAAAAATGTGACGCAGTAAAATGATAAAATATAATTAAAAAAAAGAATTGCAGAGTTAAGATGATACGCGTTGAAAATTTTTATTTTTAAACAAATGGCTTCTTACTTACATGAATATTTGTGTAGCACAATCTATAAAAGCATCAAAGTAAACTATATAATTTTATTGCTATGTATATTCAGTTAGTAAATAAAAAATATATACGAGTGTAGCTTTGGGTTCGCTGTACATCAAAATATGCAATTTGCTTATTTTTCGGTTTTGTCCATGAATGAAAATTACTCCACAAATATGCTTTAGGATTTTAATCTTAGTAAATTTATTCAGTTTTTTACATGCTTGAAATTTCTTACTTTTATGCTTTACAAAAAATTTCATTTTTTACTTCAGAGTTACAGAGCAAAACGAGCCATGTACCAATAATGTCCAACGTAAAATTACTTAGCTTTGAAAACTTCTACAATGAATTGGAGGTTCAAGAACAGATTCCTTTGCGAAAACTATTGGTGAGTATTCACCAAAATCGTCAACATGCATGCACTTTTGACTTTTCATAGCTCATAAATAAGCTGTGTATGGGCATGCATGATTTGCACGCACGGTCTATTAAGCGTGTGATTTGACTGAATCCTAGAGAAAGAGGTTTTCGCTTGATTAATTCATTCTGTTTTTTATCGTAAAATATTGATAATCTATTTTATTTTGCGATTTATAGATGACAACGACGTATTTTGCCTAATGTTAGAATAATCCTTTTTCATCGAGTTTTGCACCCACTGTGCAATCACCTATACATATTAGGAAAGAATTTACTGTAAAAATGCCGCTAATGTATAATCTAAATGATGCAATTCACCAGCTACCATTCCCGAAATTGTAGGCCAAGCTACCAATCTGGTTCGCCGAAAAAGGCGTGGATTTTCACCTCGAGTTCGACGGCATCGAGCAGCTGACTGACGAGGTGTTCCACCTGCTGGAGACGGCTGTGCCAGACGAGGCTCGAGCTCGCGTCACTCGAATCTCCTGCGCCGGCTGCAGGCACCTACGCGATGACGGCGTGGCCCACTTGGCCCGCGCATTCCCGCGCATCTTACAATTGAACCTGGACGGCTGCCAGCTGCTCACTGAGCGCAGTCTGCATTACCTTGGCAAGCACTGTCGGGAACTGCAGTCGGTTAGCATGCTGGGCACGGGACTGACGCACTGCGGCTCGAGACAGACTACGTTTACAGTACTGAGCGACCCGACGTATCAGTTTATTGACGGTGAGCGCTCGACTATCGCTATTGTAGCTTTAAACTCATCGTGGAGTTTTCTTTTGATGCGAATTTTATGCTCATCTGTCATTTTGTAAGCAACAATAAAGCTGAAATCAATTAGAGCAGCTTTTAAGAGATATTTTAGTTTTTGTTTACATCAAAAAGTACAATTTTTTAATACGAGCTATGAAATTAATGTTTTTTGGGCAGCCTTATTGTTAGACTGCATAATTTTCACTTTTGAAACTAAAGCTCAGAAGAACGAGCAGAAACGAACCCCCCTGCCTTACCCCCTTGCTCTTGACTTACTCCCGCTTCGAAGTACATTGGCCAGCTGTTGCTCTGCAAAAGCAAAGTGATAAAAAAATTGAGCTCGAGTGCGTGCAGCCAGTCCCGTTTAGGCCACTGACAAACAAATTATGTTAGTTGTCGTTTAAAATATCAGAACTTTTGGCAAGATGCAAACGGCTAACGGCCCAGCTGCAGCTAGCTGCTCAGTCCTAATAGATGGGGAGGCTACAACACCTCCGACCTGACTGCCCAGCTCCCCACTGCCACCCAATTTCATCTGGAAGGACTCAAACAAAGCTGAAACAATTTTTACCTTGTCTTAGGAATGTAAAAAATTAATTATTGGCTTTAAGAAGTCGAACGGTCTTACCACTAGGCTACAAGCCATTGTTAGCGTCTAGAATTCTCCGTCTGTCACAGTTCGGTATCATCTGTCATCTATAGTCAATGCCTAGTAGGTTTCTCCCAACACTCCAGTTTGATGCGAACTAATAATTCAACTGCCCCGAGCCAGGTCCCGTGTCCACCGCGGCCCGTCTGCCGGTGAAACTCGCCGTCATCTGCGACCCAGCCGTCACCGTCAGCATCGGCGCACTGGCTCTGCCAGGCGCAGTCAGTGGCGTCCAATTGTCTTCATCTTCTAGCCTCCCATCAAGGCCGACGTCGTCAAAGTCGGCAGAGAAGCTGCCTAAGCAGCCGCCAGCCTTTCAAGTACTCTCAGCAGTCGCGGGCGATCTGGATCTAACACTGTTCGAGATGCGTGCCGACTTGGTAAGCTGTGACTCTCATGGTCTTAGGGGACGTCTTCTTCAGAGAATCAACAATTGAGACCGAGGATTCTACGCTCGCAAATTCCATCCCGAATCTCCGTACTATCAGGTGTACAGCTCTCTGTTCATGTCCAACACTGCCGGTTTCGTATTAGTTGTCGATGCAGAACGAACCGAGAATCCACAGCTGGAGATCATGAGAATGATTGACGCTGTCCGCGGTGCGGTGAGTACGCTGAACTCGTCTTTTACACTGCCATTCCAAATTGTTGCGCTTAATTTCACCTGCCAATTTGAAGGTGTTCGAAGCTCCGCTGCTTCTCGTCGCCACTGTCAGCAGCGAGAAGGGTGCCCAGAATGTGGCCTCTCTGAAATCTGATCTAGAAAATATGCTCAGAGATCAGGTAGAAAATATGAAGGAACATTTGGAAAAGGAGCATCTAAATAGGTAAGAAAAGTTCAGTAGTGCATGCTGCTAAAAACTTTAGACGCCTGACCTTTCGACCAGACGTACAGCCCTCGGCGCGGTCGCAGCTGAAGCTGTGTGCATTTGCTCAATCCTTGACGGGCTTGAAGTGGACCTCAATTTTTACAGCTCACATGGGCACCCCATCACAGCCGGGAAATATATTGTCTCATAGAGACGGAGCTCGAACCCGCGACCATCATAAAACAAATTCCTTTACTAAAAAAGCAAAATCAGCTTTCAAAGACTTTAAGCACTTTGACGCTTAAAGCGACATCGTCCCACAACCAGTGACTGGGCATGACTGTCCATTGCGCTGACTCCTGAAGCGTGTTCTCAGTCACACTGAATACGGTATTACAGGCATGGACACACACACAGGCCGGCATCCAGTCACGCACTCACATAGGGTGTACAAGCAGCGGTTCCAGACATATAGATTCTCTATGCCTTGGGAGGGGTTTGCCCTCATGGGCGTAAATTGCACAACTGGCCCATAGCCCAGCCAATTCGTGCACAAGGCCCCAAATTAATGTGACCCTGCGCACGAAACCGTGCTAGGGGAAATAGCCAACCTACAACGCGGGGTCGAACCTGGACCAGTGGCACACAAGGCAGACGCGCTAGACCGCGGAGCCACTCGAACTAACTAGAACTAGAACTAAAAAATTCAAAAATGCCTGAGAACACACGGCTAACTCCATGATTTTAGTTGCTACGACAAAGACTTTCCGCACCAGTGGCGCTACGTGCAGTCGATTCAATGCGCCGATGTGACCCATTTTCCAATCACTCTGATCGCTGTCCCTGTCGGAGGGTTCAAGGAGGACTGGGTGAGCCTTAACAGCGGCACAGAGTTTTGGTCGCTAGTTACGAAATGCTAAATTATCATGCACTGACAATCCAATTGACAGGGGTTCGAGTCGACACTGCGTGAAGTGAAGGTTGACTCAAATGTGCAAGCTCAGGTGCAGTACTGGGCAGACCACGAATACGTAAGTTTCAGCATAGCTATCTCACAAATTCTCTGCGCGTTTAATTCACCAAAACTGCATTCGTCCGAGTTTTGCTTCCCCCTTTTGTTCAGATGTTTGCCATTGATGCTTTGGATCGTTGCACCAAGGCCGACTTCATGGAGGTCAGTTGGAGCTTAACAATTGTTGAACAATTAAATTCCTCAATTACTATTTCCCTCGCCTCAAGTTCCTCTAAATAACTGGCTGAATTCCAGTTGCGCTCACTATCGGTTCCGCCGCCAGTCGTAGTGACCACTCTGAAGTGCGTTATGCTTATTTTCGACATCCCATTTACGGAGGAGAACGCCTGGCCGACTGCTAAAAATCTTTTGTCAGAGACTCGCTTCCTATTGCGTTTTAAGGATGCGCAGTACATAGTGAGTGAGACGGCGTAATAATCGTTAGTTTAGTCCATTTAAAACTGATTCTACAAGCAAGCCACGCCACAAATGACACTTGCAGACTGAATCGCTGTCCGGCAGGCACTCCAAATTGTTAGCAGACCTCCTCGCCTTGGTGCCAGAATGGGAAACTTTTGGAGAAACCGTAAGTAAACTAACTGAGTCTCGTTCAGAGCGACGAATTTAACTATAGCTGCTGCTTCCTTACTTTGTTTGTTTGCAGACAAAGCGCCTGTTTAACATCATTAACTCCATGTGGCTGTACGTGTACGCCGTGATCAAATACCTCATGCTGGTGAAGGAGTACGAGCGCGAGCTCAATCCGGCTGGAGCAGCGGCGGCCGAATCGGCGAGGTTCGAGAAGGAGGTGATTTTCACGTGTTCAATTGATAATAATGATTTGCCGTTTAAAACCTGCTATTTGTGTCAAAAGTTGCTAACTCGATCGCTAAACTCTCAGAGCAATCTACTGGCGCGTCACGTGACCATGCTGGCTCGAACAGCGGCCGAATCGCTGCAACTGTGGGAGACTCGTCGCCTCACCGACGCTAATTGGCGCGTTGTTGAACAGCTGGCCGAATTTTCGGCTGCACAGCAACAGAAGCAGCGGCAGGCATCGTGGCGGCGAATCTTCCCGTTGAAGCTGTTGATGTCGGAACTGGGTCTCCCACCGGAGGCCAGCCTGAAGACCATTGGACTGTTGAAGAAGCTGCATCAGATGGTGCGTTCGGAACCTCTCTATTTCCTTGACTAGATTTCTATATATTGGAATTGAGTAATAGCATGTGATTTGTGTACGTAAAATTTTTGCTATTTTTACTGTTAGTAGCTGATATAGTATGTTTTGTCCGTTTTTAGGGCAAGCTGCTATTCTTCCCGGAACTGGCTGACAAACCAGTGGCGCTGGATCTGGCTTGGTTCATGGCCTGCCTCGCTCACCTGGACGCTGTCGCTGATTATCGCAACGGCGACAGCTGCTGGGCGTTGGGACGCAACGTACCGGCGCTCAGCGAGGAGCAGCTGCGCGCCGAGCTGCAGGCCACTGGGGCCACCGAAGATGAGGTTGGTAGAGGAAGATCTGGGTTTACTCCAGAAGAAGCTCCAGAAGTGCAAACCTATAGAAATTGCAGTCATTTGATTGCTGCCAGTGTCTATGCAGTCGCTACCGTCTCGCCTCGCAGGCTGAGGCAATGCGCCGCATCCTGCTTCACTTCGGCCTGCTCGGCTACACCGACACTGTGCGCGAGTCCACCCAGGCCGGCCGGGTGGCTCGCCTTCTGCACGCCTCCGAGGCCTCTAGTCGGCGCTACTTTCTTTGGTCGCGCCTCGAGCCGCGCGTGTCGCTGCGTCTAAATGCCAGGGAGGAGAAACTGTCGATGCGTTATCACAAGAGTATGTACATGCCGGATCTACAATCCGAGGACTTTCCGCCTGGCGATATTTGTTTGCTGTTCTCGGTGAAATTCCGCGTCGGTTTTCCAGCAAATTTGCTAGCCAAGTTTGCCACCGACTGCATGCAGAGCTCCGTGGCGACCGGAGTGGTCCAGGTCTGGCGCACCGGCCTGCACGTCCAACGGGGAGTCTGCGACATCCTGTGCACCTACGGCCTGCACTCCAGTGAGTGGCCGGGGCTCTCTGTATCTATCAAGTGCGGATAAAACCGCGCAATTGTTGCGTTGGAAATGTTTTTATTTAAAGGATCGACCTATTTTTTAGCGTTAAACAACCATTTTTATCGATTTTAAAGA
The DNA here is from genome assembly GCA_950096795.1 of Macrostomum cliftonense. Lineage (NCBI taxonomy): Eukaryota > Metazoa > Platyhelminthes > Macrostomidae > Macrostomum > Macrostomum cliftonense. Next base: position 431,596 of record CATNEM010000396.1, on the reverse strand, counting down.
GCCCATTAAAACTAAATGTTAATTTCGCAGTAGCTCCAGTAGAGGATTCAGAGTGTCAGATTTTTTTGTTGATTCTCTACTGGGAAGAGGGAAATTCAGTAATAAAAGTGCATATCAAATTCGTGACTGGCATGTCGTAATAGAATAATGCTTTGCGTTCCTCAGAGACCCTCCTGCTGGCTTCCGTTACGCGTCTCTGAATAGGATCAATTTTCTGGCTTTTACTTGATGCAGCAAAATTTTTTTAACGACAAAGACGCTTTAATTCCGTGACAACTTCAATAGGAACAAGCATCGCTTCCAATGAAGTTATCGATAGACATTCTTTACTCATGCTTTGGTCTTTGCCAGCTTTCCGAGTGTCCCGTTTCAGTCTTTGATCACAGCTCAGCAAGGAAATGATAAAATGATTGATTTAGAAATCGCATGCCTGCAACCCCGCAGCTTTGGCTTCATCTTCCATCGACTTTGAGTGCCGCATGAATGAAACAGTCCCAGGAGCCAATACAGATATGCTCAAAGAATACATTTGGTCTTGCTTCAGTGACCTGCTCACCACGCTGGAGTCAGTGGCAGCTGGATATCCCTACCTGCACCACAAGGCATGCTGTTTTTTATTTGAATGATGCATTAATTTTTTTCCTCTCCAGTATGGTCATGTTAGTTTAAGGATGAATCGAGTCGGACTAATTTGGTCGTCGAGCGGTCGAATCGTTGTAAATTATTTGACAGCGAAAAATAGAACTCTTAGATTCAAGAATTCAAAGGAATAGGGCCTTGGCAAGTTGAAGTGGAGGGAGGTGGCTGTCAATGAAAGAAATTAGAAGTGACACTTTCGCGTGGGGTAGGCCATAAATAGGTCTGCGGAGTGGGGTGGCTGTTGAGAGAAGGAATTGGAAGGGTCATGTGCGTGGGGTAGGCCTTAGAGAGTTCAGCGGAGTGGGGTGGTTGTGAGAGAAGGAATTGGAAGGGACACTTGTGCGTGGGGTAGGTCGTAAAGAGTTCAGCGGCGTGGGGTGGCTGTCAATGTCAGATCTATATTATCAAAACTGCCCAAAACAATGCAGCTGCGTGTCTACTGTCGCGGTGAATGCTTTCACTCGGGCTTGAAGAACACCTTCTCAGTGCCAGAGGTCGGTCGCACCCTGACTAGCCACAAGAGTTGCAGCAAGTGCCGCGCCAAGCAGATGTCAAACGCTGAGTGGCGCTTCATGTGGTACCGACTGGCGCCGTTTCCTCTGCACGACTGGATCGATCGCTATCAAAATTCCTTCTCCTGCGAGCACTGCTTCCTCTGGAAGAACCCTGTGGCAAAGATTTGGCGTCACTTCTGCCGTGTCTATCCAAGCTTCGCTGTGAAGGCTTTTGACGTGGTGGCCGGTCTGCCGGCCTCTCTCCAGGGCAACCTGCTAGTAGCAGCCAGTCGGCCCAAATTCGACGAAGAGAAATCGTCGGACCAACCGGTGACGCTGGAGACGCTGCTCCGGTCACGGCAGCCGATGCAGCTGGCCAGCTTTGACCGGTTGGAGGTCAGCTTCCTGCGCAGGCCCGGCTGCGAACAGGCTGTCTGGCTGGCTCCTTCCGACACCTCCGGAGCGGACGAGGACGTCGTCATCGGTGTGATGCTGTGCGACAATCTGATAAAGTTCAACGTGAAACGGGCCGCCCTGCACACCTGCGAGCTGCCTAAGGAGTTGGAGGACTCCGGCCTGCCCGCTGATGCTCCAATCACAGCTGTACTGCTCAGCATCACTGACTGTCGCTACAACGACCAATACGATGTTAGTTGCCGGTTTTTTGTTTCTGCTGCTTAGGAAACCTTCGAGATTGGATTTTTTGACACCCTTGCCCATACTTTAAGCGATTTTTAATCCTGTCAGATCGATTGGCCTAAGCTTTCCCACAAATTTCCCACTCACCAGTGCTACTTTAACCACCTGGAGATTTCAATCAATGGCGAAGTTTGTCTCCGTGCTCCAATATCTGATCAACTGCGCGCTTTTGTACGTGCTCGCTACCCGCTGGAAGAGCTAAACGGGATGGATCAGAAGCAGTCTGCCGCCACTGGCAGTCGAAACCTAGTGATTCTCGGGTGCCCAGAGTTTGCGGTAAGTATTTTTTCAACTGTATCCCGTGTATAACTTCCCAGGGGCATTGTACACCGTGCGCTTAAGGATTTTCCCTCGCTAAATAAAGCAAAATCTGCAGGAGGGCTGTATCACTTTAACGCTTAAACCGACATCGTCCCACAACCAGCGACTGGGCATGACTGTCCATTGCACTGACTCCTGAAGCGCGTTCAGTCACACTAAATACGGTATGCAGGCATAGACACACACACAGGCCGGCACCCAGTCACGCACTCACATAGGGCGAACAAGCAAGGGTTCCAGGAATGTACACTCTCTATGCCTTGGGGGTTGCCCTCATGGGCGTAAATTACACAATGGCCCATAGCCCAACCAATTCGTGCACAAGGCCCCAAATTAATGTGACCCTGCACACGAAACCGCGCTAGGGGAAAATAGCCAGCCTACAACGCGGGGTCGAACCTGGACCAGTGGCACACAAGGCAGACACGCTGGACCACCAAGCCACTCGCCCCCCTTAGGATTTTCCCTTTAGGTTATGTGATTTACTTAGACTGCTGACATCACCGATCGCCCCCATGCAGCACGTCTCAACTCTGCACTTCCACCCGGGCATGCTGCTGCTATTCCGCACGGGTGTCGGCCAGACCTGGCTACCAGGCGTCGTCACCAACATCCGGGACGGCCTGCTTGAGGTGGCGCCGCCCGAAGATCTTCAGCATGGCCGGCAGTTTGCTGTTGATTCAAACGACATCAGACCGTTGGGCTTCTATCCGGAGGAAATCAACGCAGTGATTGACAAGAGTGAGATGTTGGATATGTCGCAGTGGTTCTTCTACCTGTCTAATCCTACTGCTGACTTCCCTATTCTATCTCACTAAATTTCACTTCTGGTAGCGTCTAGATACAGTGCCGAGCGGCAAGCACAGTTTCACCAGCCTGGGCGTACCGTGGATCAGAGGGTCACGGCCAGGATCTATCCTAGATTCCTAATCCCTAGGGCTCTCAGCCTCAGCACTTAGCTGTATAGGGCACTTAGCCTCAGCACTTAGCTGTATAGGGCACTTAGCCTCAGCACTTAGCTGTATAGGGCACTTAGCCTCAGCACTTAGCTGTATAGGGCACTTAGCCTCAGCACTTGGCTGAAATCTCTCTTCCTAAGTAACTAACGCAATTGAGCACTAGGCTTATAATGGTTTATGTACTGATGTTGTTCAGTAACTCCCAAACGAGTTCTGCTTCCTTCGCTGCCAAACTGGCTTATACGAGCGTATTTATACTAATTTTTATTTTTGTTTATATGATATCAATTTCAATACTTACAGTACTGACAGTACTAAAACAAAAATTTACTGAATTCAAGTAGGGCCCTGCACGAATAGAGACCACGGATAGAGACATAGAAATATATATAATAAATCAATCAAACAAATATTGCAGAACAGCTCAAAGGCCTGGACCAGTGGTACGACTATCTGTCCTCGCACCCAGCATACCATCCTGTTCCCTTTGGCAACTTTCAATACCTGGATGTGAGTAGCTACTTTAATTATTTTTTTCAGCCAAAACCAAAGAGGAGCGGCTGATTAATGTCCAGAAGCCCTCTGTCAGCGCTCTGTCAGCACCAAAAAATAAGAAGAGCTTTGTAGCAAATTTCACTCAGTAACACAGATAGGAATGAAGCAGATAGACAGGCAAGCAGGGTGAGAAAGCACAATTGATTGCATGCCGGATTAGCAGGTTTGGTCAACCTGACTTGAATTCTAATCAGGCGTTTGAAATAAATAAATCAGCGCCCAACCAGCTATACAAGCCACCCCAGCAGCACCGCCGAATGCAACCCTGCACTTTCGCTTCAGGGCGAGTACACGCCGCTGCCTATCAGGCAGAAGAACTCGCGCCGATGCACCTCAAGCGTGAACTCGCCCTATTCACTGACTGCTGGCCTGACGGTTAAATGGAATCCGGCTCGCAACACGGGCTACTTTGTCCTGCTGCCGGCTTCGCTCAAGTCCGAGGACATTTTCATTGCGCCGCGCATTAAAGTGCAGTCGGCAAAGTCGCAGCGCTTGCACTTTTTGTGTCGCGGCATGCAGTGGAGTAAGTCAATAAATGGAAATTTAGTAACTGTTTGTGGCACTGGACTATGCTAAAAATAAATCCTTTGACCTGTGACCTGATTGTTGTTTATTTGTCTACTTGTCTGCTCCGAGTGTGTCTACTTGTCTGCTCCGAGTGTGTCTGCTTGTCTGCTCCGAGTGTGTCTGCTTGTCTGCTCCGAGTGTGTCTGCTTGTCTGCTCCGAGTGTGTCTGCTTGTCTGCTCCGAGTGTGTCTGCTTGTCTGCTCCGAGTGTGTCTGCTTGTCTGCTCCGAGTGTGTCTGCTTGTCTGCTCCGAGTGTGTCTGCTTGTCTGCTCCGAGTGTGTCTGCTTGTCTGCTCCGAGTGTGTCTGCTTGTCTGCTCCGAGTGTGTCTGCTTGTCTGCTCCGAGTGTGTCTGCTTGTCTGCTCCGAGTGTGTCTGCTTGTCTGCTCCGAGTGTGTCTGCTTGTCTGCTCCGAGTGTGTCTGCTTGTCTGCTCCGAGTGTGTCTGCTTGTCTGCTCCGAGTGTGTCTGCTTGTCTGCTCCGAGTGTGTCTGCTTTTCTGCTTCCTGTATGTTTGCCGTTTGAAGCTAATATTCTATTACCAATGATCACTGCTGCTAGGAGTTTGAATTCAAGCATCTCATTAAAGTACTTTCATACTGTCAGTCGGAAATGAAGGCGATTTCACCTTCATGAAGGCGTTTAACCTTTCATAACCTTTCACTGCTTCATAACCAATTCGGTATTTTATCTCCAGGTTGCTGCAAAAACCATGCTAAATTTTCATGTGGAAAATTTCTATTTTCAACAAAAAACCAAACCGTTTGTCAGAGACACAGAGCGCGCATTTCAAAATGAGGTATTAAGCAAGGAAGATAGGCTTTTTAAGCAACCGAAATTATTTGAATAAATCAGCCGCTTCATGGGCAAAAGTCACTTATTGTCCGTAACCGAGTAGAAGCCGAGCGGCTGGAAGTTCTGCAGGAATGCTAGTTCTTCAGCGGCTGGCGCTGGCGCCTGCGGCTCCGCCACGTGGCACCTGTAGATGATTTCCATGGCCAGGCCGAATGCCTCAGCCGTTACGGACGGCAGCAGCCGCTCCAGGGTCCGAGTCTGCCGGCTGAGCGCCGGGTCGGCGTTGGCCTCGATTAGCCAGGGCTTGCCGGACGAGTCAATCAGCACGTCGAGGCCGAGCAGGCTGAACGTGTTGCGGCACGGATGCCGCTCCCACTGCTGCTGCTTGCTGTTGCGCCTGTCCTTCTGCACCCTCTGCGTCAGGGCTTCCACTAGTGCGGCCACCAGCGACTTAACGGTCGGATGCAACTGCTTGACTGTCCAATCGTTAGCGAAATCGCTGTCCTGCAACTGGTTCAGGTAGCTGTTCATCTGCTCCACCGTCCAAATGGTGCCCTCCTTGTTGGCCTCGTAGTTGGACTGCTTGGCCTGCACGGCCTGGTTGGTGAGGTGCGTGTCCAGGCGCTGTTTGTCGCAGACCAGGAAGTCGTTGAGCGCCAGCCTCACGTAGCCAGTATGGTAGAAGGCCAGCAGTCCGGAGCCGGTGGTTACTAGCAGTAGGAAGACGCGCAGGTCGAACTTTTTACCGCTCAGCAGCATCGGGTCGGTCATGTAGCACTGGACTATCTTGCCGATGCCCCAGCGATCGCTGGACAAGCTGCGCAGCATCGCCGCCTCGCCGTCCTCGCGAAATGCCAACTGGATGCCTTCGCCTTTGGCGTAGTTATGCGGCTTGACAATCCAAACCGGGTGCATCGCCAGGAGACGTCTTGCCAGTGCCGGCAAGGAGCTTCTATCAGTGTCTCGGTCAACAATAAATGTTGCCGGAATGTGGCTCTGCAGGCAGAGGCTTGAGCTTGAGTGCTTGTGCGCCATACAGGTGACAGCCAGTTGGCTCTTGTTGCTGATCAGCGTCACCCAGGGAATGCGGTTCATCACCATCGGCCGGCGGCGCTGCTGACTCGCGGCCATGCACAGCGCGTAGGTTGTTGACGACAGATTCCCCCAGTAGAAGGCGAAGTCCGGCATGGCGGCCAGGGCGGACTGCACGCAGACGCAGTTCCACTGTCGATTTGCTGGGCCGCACGAGCCGGCGCTTTTGACGCCGCTGCTGCCGCCGCCGCACATTTTCTCGCTGGACCTCGGCAGCAGCTGCGGCCAGCCCAGCTGTGCGAAAAACTCGCGCACGTCAGCAGCTCCGTTTCGGTATTCGCAGATGAAGCCGCCAGCCGGCATCAGCTGCAGCGAGGGCGGCAGCGAAGACAGCCGGACTGGCGGCGGATTCGGCACGGTTGCGGCAAAACGGAGCAGCTTCTCTGGCACTGAAAACGCCATGACTGATCCTGCTAGGCTGGCTTCAGATACGACATTCTTACTCTGTCGGGACGCTGGCAGGGCCTGGCGGCTGCTGCTCATCGCCTCCCGCTTCTGCTGCTGCTGCTCGATGAGCTTGCTCATTATCCCCTTCCTCGCTGAAATGCTAAATCGACGAATCCCAATAAATGCTTTTTATTGCACACTATTGGGGCTGAGCTGCCTGAATAAGTATTATTAATAATGCTCGCTGGCCATAGACCAATCCATTTTTTCGATCAGTTGTTTATCGTTTAAAATGATACACGATGGCAACGAACTATTACGAATGCCCCTTCCGTGATTCAACCATACACCCAGCCACAACTAGCTGTGTGTGTTCTCCGAATGTCTCATCGTGGCCTGCATGACTCGAAATTGACGCTATTATATTTCTTATTCTTTTTCATTCTTTAGGCTAAGTGATAAAGCTTTTCCCGAAATACGCATGGCTTGCATTCACTGCGGCTTAAATTACGATGGCGGGATCAGCGTAATTTTTGCATTCCCCATTTCATCCTGATTGCCTTAACATCAAAATCAGAAAGTTAGTATCAGGCCGTGTCGGCAGCGCATCCGTTGAAATCATTCACCTCATATCATTCGGAAACTCTGTTTGCCAGCTCAAATTTCTACTAATCCGTTTCCCGATTCCATTTGAGTCGGCTTGACGAGCTCAGGCTAATGGCCGGCCTCGATCCTGGCCCTAAACGCGCAGGCATCAGCGGCGTAATTCCCCAAGCGAACCGCTCCACTAAAATGTTTCCACGAGCAAAGAAAGTTAAGCCGATGCCTGATTGAATTTAGCGAACCTGCAGCAATTCGTTTTCCTACTCAGTGTTTACATTGTAGTTGTTTATAGCTGCGCAAGAACAGACTTGGCCTGTTGACGGCAATTAGCCATCTGGCGCGTCGGTGCACTTGCATCGGAGGCAAACAAGAAAATATGGGACCAGATTGGCTTATTTGTTTCTCCGAGAGAGGGATGAATGGGGAAAGAGGAGAGAGCAATTCCCTTTTAGCTACTCTGTTCGCCTGCTTTATGCGTGTCTTTTCCTTGCATGTCTGCTCCATGTGCATCAGCTCCATGCGTGTCTTTTCCTTGCATGTCTGCTCCATGTGCATCAGCTCCATGCGTGTCTTTTCCATGTGCATCAACTCCATGCGTGTCTGCTCCACGTGTGTCTTTTCCATGTGCATCAACTCCATGCGTGTCTGCTCCATGTGTGTCTGCTCCATGTGTGTCTGCTCCACGTGTGTCTGCTCCATGCGTATCTGCTTCATGCGTATCTGCTCCATGCGTATCTGCTCCATGTGCATCAGGTCCATGCGTATCTGCTCCATGTGCATCAGGTCCATGCGTATCTGCTCCATGTGCATCAGGTCCATGTGTGTCTGCTCCATGTGCATCAGGTCCGTGTGTGTCTGCTCCATGTGCATCAGGTCCATGCGTGTCTGCTCCATGCGTGTCTGCTCCATGTGTGTCTGCTCCATGTGTGTCTGCTCCATGTGTGTCTGCTCCATGTGTGTCTGCTCCATGCGTATCTGCTTCATGCGTATCTGCTCCATGCGTATCTGCTCCATGTGCATCAGGTCCATGCGTATCTGCTCCATGTGCATCAGGTCCATGTGTGTCTGCTCCATGTGCATCAGGTCCATGTGTGTCTGCTCCATGTGCATCAGGTCCGTGTGTGTCTGCTCCATGTGCATCAGGTCCATGCGTGTCTGCTCCATGCGTGTCTGCTCCATGCGTGTCTGCTCCATGCGTATCTGATATCAAAGGGTTGTAAGAGCAGAGCAGACACATATGTAGCAGAAGGATACACATGGAGCAGATACGCATGAAGCAGACACGCATGGAGCAGACACGCATGAAGCAGATGCACATGTATTTCTGTCTCCATGTGTATCTGCTCCATGTGTACCTGCTCCATGTGTATCTGCTCCATGTGTATCTGCTCCATGTGTATCTGGCTCCATGTATGTCTGCTCCATGCGCGTCTGCTCCGTGTGTATCTGCTCCATGTGTGTCTGCTCCATGCGCGTCTGCTCCATGTGTATCTGCTACATATGTGTCTGCTCTGCTCTGTTTACCTAATTTTGTATTCTACATTTGTTTCTGCTTGATTTTTGTTTGATTGATCTGTCGGCTTTGTGTACGTCGTTCTGTTTCTGGCTATTTGTGGGTTTTCTATGCATTCGCAAATGTTTTTTTGCAGAGGCTTCCTTCCTTTTCCAGCTTGATAGTTTTTTGTAATTAAAAAGTTGTGATTAATTTCCTAGACTTTGCAGCTCTGTCATTCATTCAACTATTGCATATTTCCTATAGCTAAACCAATTTCCCGTACAAATTCAGGTGCCAACACTAGTGACATGCACTTGTTGGACAAACAGGGATTAGAGCTCACCGAAGAGGAATACCAGTACATACTGCGCCACTACGATACCAACCTCATCCACCTGATTGGCATGTTGCTAAGATTTACAGTAAGTAATTTCACCAGGTTGATCAAATTTCTTGCGGTTTAGTAGTGGAGACTTTTGTTGTTTATTTTTTCAAGCGACACGAAAAACTTTATTTCAGTCCTTCCTGTCCCATGCGGATCTGGCCTATTTGCCCGGTATTGACAGCGAGCTGGGTGTCAATCAGGTGAGGATCGTTTTTTTGTGCTAACGAAGCTCGCATAAATACGAAAAAAAATTTCAATGAACTTTTAGTCCAAACGCATCCAATTATGCAGTTCATGTAGTTCGCAAACCTCATATCTGCCAGTCCTCAGTATTCTTTTAAATTGGTTGGTGTAATCGACAGTTCAAGGCATTGCAGGCACAAATAAAGAGCAGGAAAACATGAAGCAGAGACACAGGGAGCAGAGACACAGGGAGCAGAAATACAGGGATCAGAGACACAGGCAGAAGAGACACAGGGAGCAGAGACACAGGGAGAAGACACATAGGGAGCAGAGACACAGAAAACAGACACGCAGAGCAGAGACACAGGGAGAAGACACATAGGGAGCAGAGACACAGAAAACAGACACGCAGAGCAGAGACACAGGTATTATTTAAGTGGTAATTTTTCAAGTACATTTACAGTCAGCAACTGTTTTCACCCTTCAGATTACGCAAGGAATCTGGCCAGTGCTGCGCTGCTATCGGGACCAGCTGCTGCTGAAGCGAACGCTGGAGCTAAACAGCTACAAGGAGAGCTGCCTTAGCAAAGTGGGACAGATTGCAATGGTTAAGTCAGGCGTAACGGTGAGTTCATCTCTAGGATGTCATGTAGTAAAATATTTAACGTACCTAGGCCTAGCAACAAATTTTAAGCGATAATTCACGGATATTGTAAACTCTGATCAGGACTCGAGGCCCGAATCCGCCAGCGGCAACGGGCTGCGAATAGCCCAGCTGTTGCACACGCACAGTCGGGACCTGTGCGACTCGCATAGGGCCGCCAAGACCGTCCTGCAGCAGACCGACCTCGGCAGTCACGTTGATTGCCTTCGGAACATCAAGGCTAGGAGCCAGGGCCTGCCGCAGCCCTTCCCCAACTCCGCCTTGCTGTCGGCCACTAACCTCACCAATCTGGAGTTGTCCCGTTGCAAAATGCGCGACACAAGCTGGCTAAGCCAGATCCCCGAGGGCCTAGTCAATCTACAGCTGCACGAGAACTTCATCACAAAGCTGGATTCAAGTCTTAGCCGGCTAAAGCGCTTGAAATTCCTCAATTTGAGCTACAATCCCATCACCTATCTGCCGACTTTTGTCTGCGACCTACCGAACCTGACCCTACTCGACGCCAGCGGGACGCAGCTAAACCGGCTGCCTGAAGAAATCGGTCGAATGTCTTCGCTGACGAACCTACTGCTCAAGGAGACGCTGATTCGTCGCTTGCCAACCGGATTCAGCCGACTGAAGAGGCTGAAGAACCTTAACATGGGTGGCATCCCGTTGCCGAAGGTTTCACGTGGACGCGGCGGTGGCGGCGGTGACGGCGAAGGCGAAGGCGGTGACAGTAGCGGAACTCGGAGCCGTCGGATCAGCCAGGTGAAGAGAAGCCGGGGTGGCGGCGGCGGCAGCGTGGGTGGGGGGCAGTTTATGTCCTACAAGGTGTGGATGGAGTACCGAAATCACGGATTCGGCGTCCAGAAGGCTCTGAAAGACATCGGCGAAGAGTTATTCGCCAAGCACGACGTCAACAATGACAAGATCCTGCAGAGCAATGAGCTGCAGAACTTCCTAGCCGAGCTGTTCGTGGCTCTGCCCCGTCTGTGCATTGAGGAGGACGGCGAACCGAGCCCTGACGAGTTCCCAGCTGAACTGCTGGGCTGCCGCAGTCTCGAGACGCTGGTGCTCAGTAACCAGGGCATCCGGCGGGTACCGCCAGAGATTTCGGCACTGAAGCAGCTTCGAACTCTGGTGTTGGACAATAATCTCTACCTGGAGAGTGTTCAGGGCAACCTTCCCGAGCTGAGCGGTAAGGAAGGTTTCACTCTGTGACTTGAATCTTAATTATATTCTCAATTCCATGATAGAGCTCTGCCTTGTCTATATAGAGAGTTTTTGACAATTCGATTCGCAGTTATGGTCGGTTCTCACGCCATGCTTCCTCATCTACAATTTGTTATCTGCATCTCACGCTCCATGGCCAGACTGTGTATTCTAAAAATATGGTCGCATTATTCTGCTGTTTCTTGCCCATTAGCGAGCTTGCTTAAACAGATTAACAGCCTCAGAATACGCATACTAACCATTTTCCTCACGTCCACCAACCCTCAGTGCTGTCCATGCAGGGCTGTGATAACCTGAAAACGCCGCCACAGGAGATCCTGGCGCAGGGCATGCTAGCAACCATTGCCTACCTGCGTCGCTTAGCTAGCGGCAGTGTGGCCTGCTACCGCACTAAGCTCATGTTCGTAGGACTTGGTGGCGCCGGCAAGACCAGGTGAGTTGGCGGCGGTCATACTGATGTGCATGCGCACATTAGCTGAATAGCTTATGTACAAATTGAGTGTACATTCACCTTTAATAGTGAATAGCCCATGTACAGATGTACGCACATGCAGCTGTGACTGTGCAAGGAGAGAAAGTTTGACGGGGTTATAAATAGTCTATGACCGGTGCAATAGACTTCGTAACCATAAGCCTCCATCATTTAACCTGAATTCCTCCTTCTTAGTCTTATGCGAGCCCTGATGTCACCGGACTTCAAAGCGCCGCACCTTCGCATGGAAGCCATTACTGACGGCATCGACATCAGCACCTGGACTATCAACAGATCCGGCCAGTCTGTCACCTTCAGCGTCTGGGATTTCGCCGGCCAGACTCTATACTACAACACGCACCAATTCTTCCTAACAGCTCGGGCAGTCTATCTGCTGGTGTGGAACATGCGCCTGGGCTTCGAGCACGCTGGCCTCGACTTCTGGATGAACAGCATCTCCTGCCACGCGCCCGGCGTGCCAATATTTGTGGTTGGCACCCACTGCGACAAAGTGGCAAAGTTTGACATGCCGGTGCAAGAGCTCAAGGATAAATATCCCGGCATTGTGGGATTCTTCTGCGTCAGCTCAGCCAGCGGCGAGGTAGGACAGAATTGGAGGGAAGCGATTAGGAAGTTTAAGGGGAAAAAACTTGCAGACTCGTCCACAAAGATGATGTTCCTGGGTCAAAGGGTAGGTTACTGAGTCAAATGGTGGGTTACTGAGTCAAATGGTGGGTTACTGAGTCAAATGGTAGGTTACTGAGTCAAATGGTAGGTTACTGAGTCAAATGGTGGGTTACTGACTCAAATGGTAGGTTACTGAGTCAAATGGTGGGTTACTGAGTCAAATGGTAGGTTACTGAGTCAAATGGTAGGTTACTGAGTCAAATGGTGGGTTACTGAGTCAAATGGTAGGTTACTGAGTCAAATGGTGGGTTACTGAGTCAAATGGTAGGTTACTGAGTCAAATGGTAGGTTACTGAGTCAAATGGTAGGTTACTGAGTCAAATGGTAGGTTACTGAGTCAAATGGTAGGTTACTGAGTCAAATGGTAGGTTACTGAGTCAAATTGTAGGTTACTGAGTCAGATAGTAGGTTACTGAGTGAAATGGTAGGTTACTGAGTGAAATGGTAGGTTACTGAGTGAAATGGTGGGTTACTGAGTCAAATGGTGGGTTACTGAGTCAAATGGTGGGTTACTGAGTCAAATGGTGGGTTACTGAGTCAAATGGTGGGTTACTGAGTCAAATGGTAGGTTACTGAGTCAAATGGTGGGTTACTGAGTCAAATGGTAGGTTACTGAGTCAAATGGTAGGTTACTGAGTCAAATGGTGGGTTACTGAGTCAAATGGTAGGTTACTGAGTCAAATTGTAGGTTATTGAGTCAGATAGTAGGTTACTGAGTGAAATGGTAGGTTACTGAGTCAAATGGTAGGTTACTGAGTCAAATGGTGGGTTACTGACTCAAATGGTAGGTTACTGAGTCAAATGGTGGGTTACTGAGTCAAATGGTAGGTTACTGAGTCAAATGGTAGGTTACTGAGTCAAATGGTGGGTTACTGAGTCAAATGGTAGGTTACTGAGTCAAATGGTAGGTTACTGAGTCAAATGGTAGGTTACTGAGTCAAATGGTAGGTTACTGAGTCAAATGGTAGGTTACTGAGTCAAATTGTAGGTTATTGAGTCAGATAGTAGGTTACTGAGTCAAATGGTAGGTTACTGAGTGAAATTGTAGGTTACTGAGTCAAATGGTAGGTTACTGAGTCAAATGGTAGGTTACTGAGTCAAATGGTAGGTTACTGAGTCAAATGGTAGGTTACTGAGTCAAATGGTGGGTTACTGACTCAAATGGTAGGTTACTGAGTCAAATGGTGGGTTACTGAGTCAAATGGTAGGTTACTGAGTCAAATGGTAGTTTACTGAGTCAAATGGTAGTTTACTGAGTCAAATGGTAGTTTACTGAGTCAAATGGTGGGTTACTGAGTCAAATGGTAGGTTACTGAGTCAGGTGGGCAGTTACTTAATCAATTGGATCGGTTATAAACCAGTTATGAAGCACTGGAGTAAATTCTGTTGGCAACAGGGATGTTTTTACTAATTGTACCCCTGTAAGCTGTGCGACACAAATCTACCAAGCAGAAAAAAATTATTTTATCACGGCGCTTTCTCATTTAATCGAGTATACTGCATATAATTGAGCCAATTTAGCTTTTTCGTACAATTTCCTTTTCTAACCGCATCAGCATCAATATTGCAGAAGAGACTCAAACGATTCTTTTGCGAAAGCAACCGCTGGCTCAAGTCACTGAAAAATGACTCCAGAGCCTGCCTACTCGGCTCGTGTTTCCAATTTTGTGAAAGCCTATATAGCAATTGATTGATTGATTGGTTACTTGAGCTGCTATGCTATTTTGCCCTTTCCACTTCTAGCGCTGTCGGTGGTCAATTAATTCTTATTTTCTAGCGGGGATTTCTCAGCTCCTCTCGGCAAAAATTCCTCAGGCAGGCAATCCGGCTAATGGCGGGATTAACCCGCCAGCTGTCTCTGGCGCAATTTTCATCTCCGGGAAAATTGGAGATTAAGAAGAGACTGCGCAGAAGCGTCAGTGAGCGAGAGAGCGAGGCCGCAAGCAATCGCCTTTTCAATCCCGGAATAGGTTCTGATGAACAGACTCATAAGGAAGGAAATTCTTCCGTCGGTGCTTGCGAGTTAATCAGCCCCATTAGATTTATTGTTGCTGTGAGAGCCTCGGCTTTAGAATGATGCGGACTCAAAAGTTGCGGAAACAGCTGCTGCTGCATGGTTAGAGATCCGGTTACTCCCAGCAACCCGATAGCTGGGAACTTTATGGGGAAAATTTGCATTGTCGGTTGAAATATTCGAGTTAGTAATGCGACAGAAGTGTGACTCGGAACAACAAAATTATGAAATTTCAGCCGTTTTCGAGCAGTTACACAATGTTCTGTTGCAGACTCCAAAAGTGCAAATCGATTGCAGACATATTAAAGATATAAGAGAAGGAAGTAAATAAAGTATGTAGGTTGTGGAAAATTCGATTGTCTACGGGTCTAAATAGAATTTTAGGTTGTGGAAAATTCCATTGTCTACGGGTCTACATTGAATTGTAGGTTTTGGAAAATTCCATTGTCTATGAGTCTACATTAATTTGTAGGTTGTGGAAAATTCCATTGTCTATGAGTCTAAATTGAATTGTAGGTTCCTGGAAAATTCCATTGTCTACGGGTCTAAATTGAATTGTAGGTTGTGGAAAATTCCATTGTCTACGAGTCTAAATTGAATTTTAGGTTGTGTAAAATTCCATTATCTACGAGTCTACATTGAATTGAAGGTTGAAAATTCCAAAGGAGGCCCCAAATTAGAGCTTTGCAAAACTAGGCTGCTCAGGATGGTCACTCGCTCTGAGATAAATGCGTTGGAGTTGGAGAAAAAAAGCCAAATTTTCCTGGAATTAATTGCAGAATAGATTGGCATACTTTCGCAGAAGAAAGCAGATTTCTATTCGCCGAAGCCTTAATCTGGAACTGACATCGTCTGAAATATGATATTGACTAGGGTAAAGTATGCCCGCCTGTGTCACTGGGATCCCGTTTCGTCTCGTGATTAAAAGTCTGGGTGACCCAGCCTGAGACGCTTTTGGGTTTAAAAAAATTGTAATAAAATTTCTTGCTTCCTAGTAAAGAAATGGTTTCTAGAGGGGAGACAGTAAATTAAGGATGTGCGAGCAGATGTGGGAAGGTTTCTTCAGGCAAAAAAACTCATGGAAAATAAAAACTCGCCCAGATGGGAAATTTCTGCTTGAATTTCCGTCTGAATGCTCACAACTAACTGCACAGTTGATTTCGGCTTTGCCAGAAATAAAAGCCGCCATGTTTCTCTCTGTTTGCCCGCCGAGTCGTGCGATGGAATTGTCTTTTTCTGCTTCTTCTCGAGCCATCTTATCCGCCTGTCTGTCCGTCCACGTGCAGCTCTAAGTGCCCCCCGTTCCCCACATGAATTAAACATAACAGCAGACCTGTTGGGCTCTTTCATTCTCCCATGCCGAGTGGCGCTTTTCTGTCCATCTCTCGCACTCTCGCAGGCAATAAAAATAAGCCGAGCTGGGAAAATTCTGCCTAAGAATTGATAAAATAGAATATTCGTGCAGAAATTGTTCCTCTTAAATCATGTAGCCGATAAAAAAGAACCATCTAATTCACAAACTTGGATTATAGCAAATGGGCAACAGAATTGAGGGGTTTAGGCTCAATTTGGAATCCAAGAGACCTGGATCCGTGTCTCTATCCTCTTTGTAAGAGTTTTGTTAAGCTAAATTGCAATCTAAGGATGTTTGTGGGATCCAAAACTACAAATTATTGAAACCTTCTCAGGGAGTCGAGCAGCTGCTGAAGCAGATCCTGGAGACCACGCTAAGTCAGCCCTACATCGGAGAGCAAGTTCCCGAGGCGTGGCTTAACTTTGAGAAGGCAATAATCAGGTATGCAATTAGGAGTTAGTGAGTGATCCCTCTAGCCTTCGAAATCTCGTCTGCATCTCGGGATGCATTGATTTCCAGTTCCCTGGGGACACACATTACCCGGGGACCATTACCCTTTGCGCCGTCGGTTATCCTCAGATTAGCATTCACGTCGTCGTCCACTTAACATTCGAATCCCTCAGCAATCGAAGCTCGAACAGCCTGCTCAAGTGGAGCGAAGTTGTCCAACTGGGCAAAAAGAATGGAATTTATGGAGAAGAGGTGCGTTATTTTTGTCTGAGTTATATATAAAATATGCATATGCTAATATGCTTTTCATATTATACTGTAAACTGTGGCACACTATTCAGGTGCCTCAAGCGGTGCAATTTCTTCACGACATGGGCAGCCTGCAGCACTTCGATTCGGATCTTCTATTTGATATTGTGATCATCAATCCGCAGTGGCTGGTGGACGTCATGGCCTGCGTGGTCTCCGTGCACAATCAGGTGATCAAGGTGAGTCGGTAAAGATAGTGCTAGTCGAGTCATAATATTAGTTCGTAATATACTATAAAATTTATATAGTATACACACCGGTTTTGGGATTATGAAACTGAGAAACTGAGCTCCACCTAAGGGATGTCAAACAAACAGAATGTCGGACTCTCTCCCCTTTCATTTCAATTCTCCACCTGGGTCCGCTTTTCGTTTGCTTAAATTTTGGCTGAGCCAGCAGAATTCTGAGCAAGGCTTTTCCCAATCTGCGGACGTCGGAATGTGATGGCTGGGGCACACTAGGACCTACTGCAAAGTGGGATATTAAAAGCGCCAGCACGTTGCTTCCTCAATAGGCAAACTCGCTTGCCCATGTTATTTCCTTTTCTCTTCAGATTTCTTTGATTGCCGACTGCCTTGGCACATCTGATTCACTTGGTTGTTGAGTGGCTCTCCGCCGTCTCTCAGAAATTTCTCTCACATAATTTTGATTCTTTTCTGCTTTCTAATTAGTCTCTTCCATATGGTTCTTTTCCTGCAGGAGTCCATCCTGTTCGGGCAAAAGGTTAGTCAAAGTGCAATTCTTGCTCGCTATACCTCGAAAACTGCTTGGCCGCTGGTAACCATTAGTGGATGCAGTGTTGCAAGGCTTCGCTGATGCATTAAAGTCATTTCCAGATAGTCTGGGTTTGTTGAAAGTCTCGGCATACATTTGAATTCCTGTATACTGTCGTAATTGCCACTATGGTTACACTATTCACCCATATTGTCTCTGTGCACTCAACTAAACTGCTTTCCATCAAATGATCTTTCAGTTAATTAAAATTATTAACTGTCGCTAAGTTAATTCGCGCAACAAGTAAGATTGAAGCTGATTACTCGTAATTTTATTAAAATCGAGTAATGCGGCTGTTGCGTTTTAAGACTTGCCGCTCAGCTGCGTTTATTTGCTTAGAAATGAGAACAACATCAGACTTAGAGTACTAAACTTGGGGGTGCTTACTTATATAGCTTAAGGAAATTTATAGAATAGAATTTTCGGGAAGAAAGCAACAATTTTACGCGTTTTAAGTCATGAGTTGAGAAATTTCTAGAAGGGAGTCGGGAGAGGGACAAATGGAAAGAGACAGAGCGCAGAGTGGGGCTGTACGGTAGCTATTTTTAGAAACGTGTGCACTAATGGTTCCTGGTACGTACATTGAGTAGATTTCATACAGTACGCTAAAAGTAGAATGTGGTTACATTTTTTGGAGGTTCAAACAGAACCTGACATAAACTATTCTAAAAATTTGGCACCAAAAAAATTCGATTCATTCACTCACAGGAGGGCCGATTCAAGCACGAAGACATTCACACTATCTGGAAGGACTACCCGGCCCACCTGCACGAATGGCTGCTCACACTAACCGAGACCTTCGACTTGACCTTCCCGCTGACTGACTCCGGCGTCAGCGTTGTGCCCTGCCTTCTGCCGCAGAAGAAGCCAAAGTTTGACTGGGAAGACATCACCGCTCTAGGCGACATCCAGGAGGCCAAGATGAAGTACACGTTCGACTACCTGCCGACTGGCCTGTTCAACAGGGCCCAGGTGCGGCTGTGCCAGTTCTCGGACGACCTGGTGATCTGGCAGAGCGGCTCGCTGCTGTGCAAAGGCGACCACCGGGCTCTGATGGTTAAGAAAGGGTAGATTAAGTTCAACTATTAGTTTCCAACTCTATCTGCTTTATTTCTTGCTGAGCTTTTTTGTTGCAGAGAGCGTACAGCGATTGTGAAGGTGCAAGGCTCGTCCCCGGAGAACATGCTGATGCTGATACACGAAGTGTTCGAAGGCCTGATCGCTGAAGCATTCGGCGGAGTGTCCTACGTTTATGAGGTGCCCTGCATCGACTGCGTCAGGCAGGTTCGTGTTTCGGACGGTTCGAGTGAATACTCGACTTGGGATTGATGAATTCATCAAACAAAATGCTGGCCTCCGATTTCAGAAAATCCAGGAGCCGGCCATGTTTAGCAGCCAGGTGCTGCGGCGGGCCATCGAAATACGAGCCCTGTTTCTGCAGTGCCATTCCATGTTTCATTGTGTTCCGATTCCTACGCTGCAAGGTACTGGGGAGTTGGCCTTTGCTTAATCCTCCTCTCTTTGGCCTTGATTTGCCTTTTACGTTAATAATATAGGCCTTCACTAAAGGTTTCAAGGAAAGCTATATTCAGAAAATTAACAAAAGAGCAGCTGCGTCTTACTATTTAATGACATGCCTTCTAGACTGTGATTACTCGTACATATTAGTTGGCTTCTTGCTTTTGCAAGGTCAGCAAAAAAGTTTTTTGCTTGGATTGTAAGGTTAGACTGATATCTGACCATCGGCTTTAATGTTAGCTATCAATGTTAGCTTAATGTTAGCTATGTAGACCAGCTATCTGGCTCAGAAATCGGTCATTAGGAAAAATTCGGCCAAAAATAAAACTGAAGCCTCGAACTTGAGAGAAGACTCATCACATCCCCCTAAAATTGCTGTCCTCCCATCCCTGCCGCAGCCGTGATGCCGCCAGAATCACCGGCCGACTTTGAGCTCCACTTTGAACGGTCTGTGAACGACTTGTCGGCTGCCCGGTTGGACCTCGTGCACGACGTCACCCTGATCTACTGCCGCGCCAACAAGAGCGACGGCGGCGGCGGCGACATTGTCGACAGGATTCGGGCTGGCTTAGAGACGGCCGGTTTGTCAGTGTAAGTTCGCTGTACCTAATGATGATGATAGTGGCCGGATGCTGAGTGGAGGTCTGGAATGGCGGAGCCAGGTCCCAGCGCTTCTCTAATCAGTGTAGCCGGCTGCCCTCTGTTGCTGCTCAAAATTTTTGTGTCTTTTTTTCTTTTCCCTGCCGGGCTGCTCTGATTAGAGTTTTATTAGATGCATGCGGACAGCCGCTCCTTCCAGCCTGAATCCTGCTCAATTAGAATTAAAATTAGAATATTATTTTTCTGCGACCCCTAACTATTTTTTATACTCATGCAGTTCAAGTTTTGGCAATGCTGCGTCCTGTATTTGTTTTGATAAAGTGTGACAGTAGTCTTACATTCATCTGGTCGCTTTCCATTCCGACGCACCCGAACTTTAATAGTCAGCGGCTGTCGGACGAAGCTACATCCGAGGATCGCAGCCTCTCGGAGAGCATGGCGCTGCTTCAACAGTCCGGCTGCTGCATGTGCCTCGTGTCTAACGAGTTTGTGCAGTCCGAGACCTGCGCCCAGTACCTGTCGCTAGCAACGGACCACCTGAAGAAGCCCCTGGTGCTGGGCCTCGTGGGCAGCGGCAAGGAGTGGCAGCAGACGGCTCTGGGGGCTCGACTGTCTGGTCTGGTTTACATCAACTTCCAGCGCGAAGCTCAATTCGATACCAAGCTGGCCGAAGCGGTGGCGGCAGTTAAGGAGAAAAGTGGGGTAACCAAGCGCGAGGTGAGTGGCTCAAACTGCTTGAGTGAGCCAATTTCCCGAGTGCCAATCTGGTACAATGAGTGACCCGATTTCCCGAGTGCCGATCTGGTACAATGAGTGACCCGATTTCCCGAGTGCCAATCTGGTACAAGGAGTAACCCGATTTCCCGAGTGCCGATCTGGTACAATGAGTGACCCGATTTCCCGAGTGCTAATCTGGTACAATGAGTGACCCGATTTCCCGAGTGCCGATCTGGTACAATGAGTGACCCGATTTCCCGAGTGCCGATCTGGTACAATGAGTGACCCGATTTCCCGAGTGCCGATCTGGTACAATGAGTGACCCGATTTCTTGAATTAAAACCAACAATTCGAAAGCGATGCTTCAATCCATCGCAAACTGAGCTGCAGTACTCACTGAATTCCGACCGAGTCGTAAATCGAAGGCTCAAAAGCCATCCATGATCCGCTTTTTTCCGGCTCTTAGCCGCTCTTCAGTCAGAAATCATGTCCCGAACATCTCCGCAAAGTCATGCTGAGTCTGGATTAAGGAATGGATGCAAAACCATGCTTGCCGAGTGGAGTACAGGCCAAAGTCCCTGCGACTCTAAGCCGACTCTCTCTCGCTGAAGGATTAATCCGTCAAATAGAACAGACAGATCAGCAGAAGCTGCCCGGCATAAGTGCCTTACTTACTACGGCGCTGCCAATGCCGCGTTGATCGAAAAACTCGCGTAGTTGAAGCCTCCACAAATTTGTCTGGCGGAGGGCGTCGACTTTAGCAGCTAGCTTTGCTTTGTGTAATGCGGATTTTTGTGCAGATAGCGAGCCGCTCGGCATTTCATTCTTACCCAGCGAGTGTGTGCGTGTGAGCCATTGACAATCCCGAAGCAATCTTTTATTTCACCGCGATAGATAGATGCATTTCCCGAGCCAAGTTTGATTGATTGCTTGTGCATTTTCGGGCATTTTTAGAATACAAAAATTAATAAAAATAAAATTTTATTAACCCCAAGCGTGAGTGTATCTTTTCCTCAGAATAAGGTAATATAAGTCTTTCGGATTTTCACTAACACAAGTATTAATTGGGTGGCTAAAAACTATCAGTTTAAACAAACGAACAATGATTTAAATATGAAATGTCTGTCCTGGTAGTTTACATTCGTTATCGCATCGTTATCAGGAATCGACAGATTAATTAGAAAATTACGCATGGCAAAAAAATAGTTATATAACGAAGCTTTTTCTACACGTTATCAAATATTTGTTGAGTCTTAGAGTGGCTGAGATGCGATGCTTGTATCGACAGAGAAGAACAGGGCGAATGTAATAAACAAATTAAAATATCAGAGTGCGTTTTAAATTTAATTAATAGCAACAGTCGGTGACTTCAGCGCGTCAGTCGCGGTGCCAGTTCAGCGGCGCTAGCGCCGGGTCTCCGCTGCTTTTCGAGGCAGCAGCAGCTGCGGCGGCAGCGGCGGCCTCCGCGCGTCTCAATGCGTTGGCCTCCCTGCTGAGCATTGTGTAGTTGTTGTTGTGCAGATGGTTGTTATTATAGTTGTAGTTGTTGCTACGGCCTTGACGCCCGTCCGGCAGATGCAGCATTCGGCGGACAGTCTCCCTGAACGTGTTGCTGGTGCTGCTGTAGATGATGAAGTTGGTGAAGCTGTCAGCGCTAAGCATGATGTTGGCCAAGAAAGTGGTGTGCATGCGGATCTGGTTGAAGCCGCGCATGGAGGCGAAGATAGTCTGGTTCAGGATGAAGAACAGAAAAGTAGGCAGTTCGCAGATAATAAAGGAAAACATCAGAATCATGACCGTCTTGGTTGCCGCATCTTGACTGCGGCTGCCACTACCGCCGCCGCTGACGCTGCCACCGCCGCCACCGCCACCACCGCCTCCACCAGCGCTGCCGCTCCCGACGCTACCGCCTCTGTTCTGCTGGAGGAGTCGCCGCCTGCGCAAGATAAAGATGATCACCAGAGACAAGCCGCTAATAAGAAATATTGGAGCAATTGTCTGCAGTGGAAACACCAGCAGGGTCTTGTAATGCCCGTATGACGGATTCTTGTCCAGAATGTGGTAAGTGGCCGTGGTCAGGCTGTACACAGTTGTCAAGGTGGAGTTACCCTCAGCCGGGTACTCGCAGATGGTCCAGGTGAACTCGAACAGTCGCGGGGCGCACACCAGCAGCGACAGGAGCAGCGTGGCCGCGTAGCCAGCCTGACTGCGCCGGTGGCTGAACAGCTGGCCGCGCCGGGTGCTGAACGGATTGCTGACAACCTCGCAGCGGCTGCCGGCGATCATCACCAGGCACCAGTTGCGCACCATGATGAAGGCGTTGGCGATGGCGAAGGATAGGAAGAAGGTGCAGGTGATGATCTGCGGCCTCAGCGGGCTGTCAAAGGCGTGCCTGCCAGCGTCCGCCATCACGGACAGCATGACGGTGAGGTTCACAGCGAAGCCGATGTTGAGGACTGTCTCGGACAGCGACAGCAGCAGCAGCAGGCGGCCCATGATGACATTCTTTTTGTCCAGTATGAACACAAGCAGGGAAAAACCGTTGGTTAGTGCGTTCAGATAGCTGAGGACGCACGCGATGTACAGGTACACGTTGGCCGCGCCGCCCGCCGGTCCCTCAGAGCTGCCGGAATCGTTCAGGCAGCTGCCGTTGACGGCCAAGTGGGCCAGCATTTTGTCTATGGGCTCAGTGGGCTTTTGCTTCTGGCTTTTGAGGCTTGATAAGAACTTGAGTAGTTGGTCGAGTTGCGAACTCGCGGCAACAGTTTTTTCCCTCTCCGTCCAGTGTGATTCGGAAAGTTTCTAGTCCTCTGACCTTGGCAGAGAAAGAAAGGATAAATTCAAACTCGCTTCATCCAATCCGAATTGGGAGCCAGTCTGGGAGGTCGAGTCCTAGCCCAGCCAATTGCAGTTGCAGACGTGCATTGGAATTGCGGCGAGAAGACGGAGACGAGAATGTCCAGGACTTTGTCAATAGCTTTATAGAAGCCAAGTTTATCTTGTACAGGCTGAAAAGTTTAAGACTTCAGAATGGCGTCTTTTAACAGCTAATCCCTGATCGGCTTATGGTCCCAATAGGATTAATTTATCCTTTCTGAACGAAATCTCTCTTCTTGGTATTTAGGCTTTTCCGAATCAGTAAATCGAATATCTCCTTGTGGCCCTTGATTTCATTATGGCCATTTCTGATGAGACAAGAACCTCGAGCTTCTATCATAATAACAACTAATTAGCAGCGGGCGTCTTCGCTCCACTGTTGCTTGCTATATGGTCTGGCGGCACGCAGCTTTAATGGGCTTCTCTTGTCACGCAATTGCTGTTGGATATTATTGGGATTAATGCCAGCTTCTTGACGGTCGAGACTTGCTCACGCTCATCCTCATGTACTTTACTTTACAATGTGATGTACCGTCTCGTAAATAAACAAGGCCTGCGCTTGTACTTTTGATCGTGATTTGTAATTTGTCAAGATCAGCCCAGCTTATTACCTAATGATATAGCTAGCGTTGTTTCGTGCGATGCCGAATCGCGCAGAAAGTAAATCTGAGCCTTGCAGGCTCGCCCGCACTCAAGGGCTCTTGTCGTGTATATTTGCCATAGACTAATGGCTTTTACTTGTACTTATAATAGGTTGGTGCCCTTGGCACGAATACGCTAATACACAACACCTCCCCCCTAAAGTTAGTCAGACTTTCACTCGTAAGACTTTTTTTTGGGGTCAATTTGAAGTCGTTGTGGGGGCCTGCGATTCCGAGCAGACCCAGTTCTTCGCTGCGGTGCTTCGCCAGGGTTTCCACCAGTCTCCATTTCCAGGCCCGTTGTACGATTCTGATTGGGTGCCTCTCCGGCTTGAACTGGCAGCCTCCTGCGAAGCAATTTCCTGTTTCGTCGGAGCACGCGGCCACTCGTCAGTCTGACCAGAAAGTCATTGTTCTTCATAACCTCGACCACGACTCCGTACCGATCCCATCGCTTGTGCTGCGTGTCTTGAACAGCCACTCTGTCCCGCACTCGGAGCTTTGGCAGTTGGCTCGCCGTCGTGTTGTAGTAGCGCTCGATCCTATTCCGCTTCTCCGCCGCTCTCCTGTCCACTTCGTCAGATGCCATTTGCCACTCCTTAGCGAATGATCTTCGGTGGGCAGGCAGGGTGTCGCGCACCGGATGCCCGAACACTGTCATGGCTGGGGACCTCCCGTCGGAGCGTGGGGCGTTGCAGTAGATGAGCAGTCCCTGGGACACGTCGTCCCAGTTTGGTTCTCTTGATGTCACGTTCCAGTTGCCTCTGATGATCTTCTTCATCGCTTTAACTGCTGCTTCTGCTCGGCCGTTACTTTGGGGATACATCGGTGACGATCTCCTGTGCTCGACGTTCCATCGGCTCAAGAATCCTTGAAATGGCTTTGCAGCAAATTGTGGTCCGTTGTCTGTCCAGAGCAATTCCGGAACACCTTTTTCGCAGAACCGCTTCCGCAAGGCGTTGATGACCTTGTAGGTCGGTGCGTCAGTCCCGAGGTAGTCCAGTGTCGGCCAGCCAGACTTTCCATCTACAGTTACCAGGAACATCTTCCCAGCGTATTGGAACAAGTCTGCGTGCAGTTCTTGGAATATTCGCTCCGGTTCTTTTCGCGCAACCAGAGGTTCCTTCGGCTGACTCGGTAGGTTCTCCTGGCATGGGACGCATTTTCTCGCAGCCATCTCGATATCGTTGTTTATCCCGGGCCAATAAAATGCTGATCTTGCTCTTCCCTTCATCTTCATGACTCCGTGATGCATGCTGAGCAGCCTCTTCAGGACATCTGCTCGCATCTCCTTGGGAATGAGTAGCCGCTTTCCTACGACGATCAAGTTGCGCTCGACGGCCAGTCTGTCGCGCAAACTCCAGAATTGGCGCAGAGGAATTGGAAGATTTCCCTTTTCGTTTGGGAACCCTTGTTGGATTAGCTGCTTGAGCTCCTGATATTCTTCATCTCTGCTCGCTACTTGGATCACATGTGCTTCAGAAGCTTGGATTTCGTCCACTGCAGCCATAACACTTATTCCGTGCTCTTCCGCGATTTCTTCCTTCATGGTGGCGTTCTCAACTGGCGCTCGGGACAACGCATCCGCTGCCTTATGCTCGCTGCCTTTCACCCATCGTGCCGTGTAGTTGAAGCAGTCTAGCTTCTGGCGCAGTCTTTGTAGCCTTGGGTTCTCGATTTGGTCTAGGGTGTAGCGGTTCAAGATCGGCTCTAACGGTTTATGGTCGATGACGATTTCAAAGTCCGGCAGTCCTTCCAGAAACAGACGGCATTTCTTTGCTGCCCATGCGACTGCTAGGAGCTCCAACTCAATCATCGCGTACCGCCTTTCCGTTTCTGATATAAAGCGAGAACCTGCTTGGACTACCTTCCAGATGCCATCGTCTTGCTTTTGCTGGAGTACGAAACCCAGGCCTTTCAGCCGGGAAGCATCGGTATGCAGTGCGGTCTGTTTTGACGGGCTATAGTACGCCATGGTGGGAATTTTACTCAACTCGTTCCGCATTTTGTCGAAAGCCTCCTCGTGCTGAACATCCCAGAGGAACTCGCTCGTGGGCTTCAGCAATTCTCGCAGTGGCCCACCCAGCGTTGCTATTTTGCCGCTGCAGACTCCCACTTGGTTGACTAGGCCGAAGAATGCCCGGAGATCTGTTATGTTGTCCGGTCTTGGAAACTTCCTAATGGCCTTCACTATCGCTGGGTCCATTGTAAATCCACTCGAGTCAAGCTGGAAGCCGGCGAATGTCACTCTGGGCTGGGCTAGCACGAACTTGTCCGGGTTGAGGCTGATCCCACGGTCTCTGCATCGCAGCAGGAACTCCCGTACGGCTTGCAAATGATCCGGAAGGTTATCGTGAGCAATGAGTACATCGTCCACGATGTGATGCGTGTTCTGCAGATCCACCAGCACTTCGTCCATCCGTCTGTTGTAGTGTTCAGATATGGATGACAATCCGAATGGTGCTCGCAGGTATTTGAACCTGCCGAAGGGCGTGATGAATGTCGTCAGCGGTTGCGACTCGTTATCCAGTGGCACTTGGTGGTAGCCCTTCGTTGCATCCACAGTTGTGAAGAACCTTGCATCCTTCAAGTTCGACACTATTTCGAATGGCGTTTTGCTGATGTATCTTTCTCGAACGACATATTTGTTCAGATTCCGCAGGTCAACACACAGTCGGATTTTACTGCGGTCCTTCTTGGGCTGCACGGTGATTGGTGCACACCATTCTGTCGGCTCGGTCACCTTGGCTATGACTCCTTCTCGTTCCAGCTCTTCGAGTTCTCTCTTGAGCATCGGCTTCAGTGGCTCTGCGATCCTCCGCGGTGTTGAAACCGCAAAGGGCTTGGCATTGGCTGACAGCTTGATCTTGAAAGTTTCACCGGACATTCTGCCGATCCTTCTGCTGAATACGTCTGCGAACTCTTTCTGTATAGTCCCCACCGGGCTGCTGTCCCTAGCCCTGGGGTCCAGCCTTCCGATGATTTGTTGCGGGAAGTTTCTTGGAATGATACCGAGCTCGCGGCATGTCTCTCTTGACAAAATCATGCTGGACACTCCGCTGATGACATGAAACTGGCGCTTTAGCTCAACTTTACCCAAGCTTATTTTTAGCTGGATCGATCCCATGGACTTCAGATGCCTACCGTCTACGGCCTGTGGCTGTATGTCGGATGGTAGTAGGTTGTTCGCGTCTTCACCAAGACTTGGCAGCAGGTCCTCTGGGATAGCATTAATAAACGCCCCCGTATCCGGCAGAGCTGAGACGGTCTTTACGCCGTCTTCCGTGCTGATGCTCAGTTGCACACAGGTTGCCGACTTCTCACTTGGCCTGTTGCTGCCCGTAACAGATAGTATCGAATGGAGTTTCTCGGTTCCGACTGCATTCGAGCTACTTTGGCATTGCCTTGCGAAGTGGTTCGCCTTACCACATCTTTTGCATGATTTTCCCCATGCTGGGCATTTCTCTTTGCCGACCTCGTGTTGACGTCCACAGAACTTGCAGCCCCGGTCCGTGGCCGCAGTCCGCCCGCTGGCTTGAGTATGCGGTCCGGTCTTTTGAGCCTCAGCAGTGCCATGATGCCTTGACTGTTTGCCCTTCTTGTACGCTGACGCTCGTCGAAGAGCAGACATTTTCGACGTCTCGTTCTTCATTGCTGCGCAGTTCTTCCTGGAACTTTCCATTGTCTCGCAGATTGTCTTTGCGCGCTCCAGTGTGAGGTTGCTGCCTTCCTCCAATAGCTTCTCGACCGTCGCAGGGTCACGAAGTCCCATCACGATGCGGTCGCGCAGTTGAAGGTCTTCGCAGTTTGCACAGCATCTCTGGAAATTGCATCGAGCTGCCATCTCCTTGATGACCACGAACCAGTCGCTGAACGATTCCCCGTCCTGCTGGTTGCGCAGCCAGAACTCGCGCCGCTCAAAAATGTCATTTTTCTGGCCGCTGATGAACAGCTCCAGTGCCTTGATGGTTTCACCGGCGTCGTCCTTGTGCTCAGCCTTCAGCTGAGGCAGGCTGTCGACGACCCGGAGGGTCTCCATGCTCAGGCAGTGGCGCAATGCGAAGAGCCGCAGCTTTTTCTTCTCAGCTGCCTCTGCGATTCCGTTCAAGCCGGACAGCTCTTCAAATGCTTCCCACAATTTTTTCCATTGTGGGAATAGATGCTTCTGCGATTCGATGTCGAACTGGGGCGCTCCTCTGACGTCGATCTTCGGGGCCATGGCCAGAGTGACTCCACAACATATGTCGATGTCTGGGTCCGTCACTTCAATCTTGGTGAGCTTTCTCAATTAGCTGCTTGCGATGCCATGTTTCGTGCGATGCCGAATCGCGCAGAAAGTAAATCTGAGCCTTGCAGGCTCGCCCGCACTCAAGGGCTCTTGTCGTGTATATTTGCCATAGACTAATGGCTTTTACTTGTACTTATAATAGGTTGGTGCCCTTGGCACGAATACGCTAATACACAACAAGCGTAACCTTAAACTACCGAATAGTCAGCTCTTAAAAGTATTGTCAAATTATTCTGCATCTCTAGCATCCATTTGTCATTGAAAATAATGTTCGATTACCCTGGAAAAGTCAAACCAATTGATTTTTAAAAAGTCAAATTTAATGGCACGTAAATTGAAAATTGAGCCAGTGATAAGTGAGAAATTTCTGACTTTCTGCCACGCTTCACACCATGCGCCACACCTCACACCATCTGCCACTCCTCAAACCATCCACCACACCTCACACCATCTGCCACTCCTCAAACCATCCACCACACCTCACACCATCCGCCACACCTTACACCATCCGCCACACCCACACCATCCGCCACACCTCACACTATCCGCCACACCTCACACCATCCGCCACACCCCACACCATCCGCCACACCTTACACCATCCGCCACACCTCACACTATCCGCCACACCTCACACCATCCGCCACACCCCACACCATCCGCCACACCTTACACCATTCGCCACACCCACACCATCCGCCACACCTCACACCATCTGCCACACGTCACACTTATTCACAAAACCTCACACTATTTGCATACCAAATCTATTTTGACTTTCTGTTCTGCCACGATAAACTTCAAAAACCGCCAGAGAAACGTTTTCGCCCGTTTTTGCATCCGCAGCGGGTGAGCAGCCGCGCAGACGTGTTCATCAGCTACTGCTGGGCGAACTCGCACGAAGCGGTGAAGGCTGGCCACGGCAAAGCAACAAGCAGGTCTCTGGGCTTTGGCGATCCTCGCAAGCTTAAGAAACACCTCGAGGAGGTCGGCGGCCTGACCTGCTGGATTGATATTGAGCGGCTTGGCGAGAATGGCCTGTTTGAAGACCTCTGCCAAGGCTTGAAGGCGTGCAAAATTGTGGTTGCCTGTCTGTCGGATGAGGTGAGAAATCTTCTAGAGAAAGAAAATCTAAACAACTGAGTTCAAAGCTAAAAAAATTAAAATCCAAGTGAACCAGCTATATCTATACGCTCGCAGTAATGTTTTTTGGCTTCCATTAGCGGAAAACGTAAAAAAATCAATCAATGAGTGCCTTATTTCCTGTAAAACTGTTATTGGCGGATTCATGTGGACAGCAAAGAGGAAATAATAAGCAGGTGTTTTGTTTCCCGCCCCCTAATCCCCTACAATTGCAGTACGTTGCTTCCAAAAACTGCCAGATGGAGTTTCGTTTTGCGCACCTGACGCTGAACAAGCCTATGGTTGTCTGCGTGGTTGGCACCGGCGTGCTGTGGGAGTCCACCGAGGTGAGTCATTAATAAATTGGAGATTAAGGAGGAGGGAGTTGAAAGGAGGAGAGGAAGAAGGGAGGGGATATAAAGGGCGGATGAGGTGAAAGGAAAGGGGAATGGAGGTGGAGATAAAGGGAGGAAGGGATGAAGGCGCATGAGATGAAGGAAGGAAGAGATGAATGGAGGATGAGATGAAGGGAGGATGAGATGAAGGGAGGATGAGATGAAGGGAGGATGAGATGAAGGGAGGATGAGATGAAGGGAGGATGAGATGAAGGGAGGATGAGATGAAGGGAGGATGGGATGAAGGGAGGATGGGATGAAGGGAGGATGAGATGAAGAGAGGAGGAGTTCAGGGAGTTGCAATGAAATAAAGGTATTGGAGATTAGATAGGAGAGATAAAGAGAGATAAAAATGAATTGGGAGGTACTCGTAGATGCAGTAAGGAGATGACTAGAGGGTAGATAAAGAGAGTAGGCACGTGTGCTATATCGGGAGAAGGGGAGAAGGACAAAACGGATGGGAAGATGAGGCAAGCGGAGATTAATTTGCACGAGCCGCTGCAGTGCCAAGTCAGTCAGCAACCCAGGCTGTGATTCGCGGGATTGAAATCTGAACGACCCGTTTCCATGGAAGCCGCTCTATCGGGGGGTGTGAAAATTAAAAAAAAAAGGAAAAATTCTGCCATCATCCGAAAAGGAAATCGATTTTGCAGACAGCTTTAGCCAGGAATAGTTCTGTCTCTCACGCTTCCATCCCACCCCAATTTCGATTGGGGATTCCGGGCCGCCGCCCACGGCGCAACTGGCTGTGCAGTAGGTCCAGCCGGCTCTGCCGTTTTGACACGCAAATCGGGGGGCGCCACACTTGTAGTTTCTCAGGCCTCGGCCTTCCCACAGCCACTCTTTGCCCTCCAATTTTGGTAGAAAATGGAAAGTTGAATGCTGCTGAATGCACACTGCTGGGCTTTTACTATGAGGCTGCTCTGCTTCTTGAGGAAGTGGCCAGCTTTGCCAGGAGCGTTGAAGGACTACGCATAATCTAATGAGATTAAAACGCATTTTGTAATGGAATTTTTGGCATTCTGATTAATCTAGTAGGATTATCATCGATTCAGTGAGACAAATATTAGGATGACACTGGAAGGGAGCCATGAAAGTTGCCAAATGTGCCCGCAGATCGGCATGATGTCGCTTGGGCATCCCAAGGTGAACTTCCAGGCGGCCAGCGAGTCCTGCTACGACGCGCTGCTGACAAGCGTGACGGAGAGCCTGGAGAAGTACTACCCGAGCCGGCGAGCTGACAGCAGGGACAACCTGCGCAAGCGCCATAGCAGCAGCCTCAACGGAAACGGCGGCGGTGGTGGCGCCATGTTTCAGGTAGTCTTAAGTTTCCAACAGATTCAATAAATCATATAGAGCATTTGGTTCTAGTCACGACACTCTACTAATAGTAGAAAGTTTATAAAATATACTGATTTTTTAAATTTTCAAATGCATTAATTCCTCATAATCGTCAGGAATTGATCGAGTTGGCTCAGCGCAAAGTCTACAGGCAATTTTCTGGATTTCTTGACTCGGCGGAACAGTTCCCCTGCCTCATCGTGGCCGACATCTACGCCAATTCTGTGAGCATTAAAATTCCATTGTTTCCGTCTGCTGGCTAGTCTATGTTAGATGGACGATCTACCCTTCTATCCCTCCCTAATCTACCCCTCTATCCCTCCCCCATCTACCCTCTGTCCCTCCCCAATCTACTCCTCTATCCCTACCCAATCTACCCCTCTATCCCTCGCCAATCTACCCCTCTATCCTTCCCCAATCTGCCCCTCTATCCCTACCCAATCTACCCCTCTATCCCTCGCCAATCTACCCCTCTATCCTTCCCCAATCTACCCCTCTATCCATCCCCAATCTACCCCTCTATGCCTCGAACTCCTAAGTCGCCACTATTTTTTCATTCCCGAATCCTGGGATGCATAAAGCGACCAAAATTTCCGCAGCCGAGTCCGGCCGGCAGCCCGGACCTTGCCGAACTCGCCGGGGCGACTGCCTTCGACTTCGACGAAACCGAAGTCGACGAGCAGCGGCAGTCGAATGTCGTCGTCAACAGCGAGTCGGCGCAGCAGTCGGCGAACGTGGCGGACGCCGAGCAGTCGCAGTTCGCCTACCGGCTGCGCCTGCTGTGCGAGCACGAGGGCGGCTGGCACGCGGCGCCCGGCCCCGGCCTGCCGATTCGCCTGGGTCGACACGCCGCTAAGCAGCTGCTGGCCGGCCTGGCGCCGCTGCTGCTCCGTCTGGCGCTGGTTGTTCGGCACAGCCGTCGCAGCGGCCTGGACACGGCGGCCGACCCGGCGGCCGGGGGTCGCCTGCTGGATCATCTGCGCGCCGCCGCCGAGCGGGCCGGCCCTGACGCCGACCTGCGCCAGCTGCACGCCGCCCTGCGCCGGCATCTCCGCCGACATCAGCCGGGCATCGCAAGCGGCCTTCGCCGGTGCCACCTGCCGTCCGGCAAGACTCTGTGGCTGTGCCCGGAGCATCGCAGCCAGCCGAGGATTGTCGTGCTGGCAGACGCTTCGGCTTCCGCCGCCGTTCCAGACGCCGCCGCTGCACCGGACGTTGTTGAACAAAAAGACGGTCAGGTCGAAGACGAGGACGACGCTGAGGAGGAGCTGCTGGCGCAGGTGCTGGCGGTGGCGGGCAGCGCAGCCGCGCCGTCTGTTGCCGCCGAATCCGCGGCGGCCGAGGCCGAAACGGCGGCCAAGCTGAAGCGCCGCCTGACGCTCAGCCGCATCGACGAGACCGCCGAGTCGCCCGATCTGGCAGCCTCGGCCGCTTCGTCGTCGGCGGCTGCGGCAGCATCGGCTCCGTCTGGGTCGGATTCGGCGCGCCAACGTCGGGACGGCAAGAGGCAGCGGCCGTTCAGCGCCCCAGCCGGCCAGGGAGAGCAGAAAAGCCGCGCCTGCCGCCTGCTGTGAGGCCGCCTTGGTCGGTTCGGAGTGCTTTTGCATTGCGACTGTTTTCAGACAGCTACTGACTCGGGCTGAAGCAGGGAGAACCCATCCTATAGGTGACTAAAAACTCATCCCTTAATTTATTTATCTATGATACTGCATGCCCTGTCTCTCGTCCTCTTGGTTCTGGTTGTTCGTAAAGTTAGCACCAGATTGAGATTGAAATTTCTGTTTAAAGTAAGGTTCAGAGTGACAATTAGAGTGATATTCAGCGAGAGATTCAGAAAGAGATTCAGGGAAATTCAGAGTGAGATTCAGAGAGATTCAGAGAGATATTTAGAGATATTCAGAATGAGATTCAGAGAGATTCAGAGTGATATTTAGAGAGATTCAGAATGAGATTCAGAGAGATTCGGAGTGACATTTAGAGAGATTCATAGAGAGATTCAGAAAGATTCAGAGTGAGATTCAGAGGGATTCAGAGAGAGATTCAGAGTGAAATTCAGAGAGATTCAGAGAGAGATTTAGAGAGATTCAGAATGAGATTCAGAGTGAGATTCAGAGAGATTCAGAGTGAGATTCAGAGAGATTCAGAGTGAGATTCAGAGAGATTCAGAGTGAGATTCAAAGTGAAATTCGGAGTGATATTGAGAGTAAGATTCAGAGTGAAATTCAGACTTATACATGACTTTTTGAGTTTAAGACGATTACTTTTCAAGTGCCTTAGTTATTCAAATATGAATAATTATTCACCCATAAGGTATTTACGCAGAATTTTTACGCCTTAATCAATGATTTTGTCTTAATCAAAATATGGAAGTCTTTATGCAGCTTTTTGCTGTTTATTTGCTTTACGAGTATAATAGTTACTGATGTTAAATATTTTATCTCGCTTAAAGCACTTCTGAGTCTTTGACTACTGTCTGGCTGGAGGCTTAGCAATCATTATTCGTGCACCCATGACTATACGCTAGTAACTGCTCTGAAACTCAGTGTTTGCCTTACAGTATCAGATGACTTGGAAATGCCTAATTTGATTTCAGCTCTGAACTCTTTTTACAACACCTTATTTACTTTATCTACTTATCTATTAAAAAAGACTGATTTTTCTATTTCGGACGAGTATAATATTAATCACTTTTGAAGAATAAAGTATAATTATAAAGTTTTACATGATTTCAGAATCTCAGTATAAAATCCTCAGCAATTGCTGTTAAGATTCGGTATGAGATTGATCGATGCTGAGATTCGGTATGAGATTGATCGATGCTGAGATTCCGTATGAGATTGATCGATGCTGATATTCGGTATGAGATTGATCGATGCTGAGATTCGGTATGAGATTGATCGATGCTGAGATTCGGTATGAGATTGATCGATGCTGAGATTCGGTATCAGATTGATCGATGCTGAGATTCCGTATGAGATTGATCGATGCTGATATTCGGTATGAGATTGATCGATGCTGAGATTCGGTATGAGATTGATCGATGCTGAGATTCGGTATGAGATTGATCGATGCTGAGATTCCGTATGAGATTGATCGATGCTGAGATTCGGTATGAGATTGATCGATGCTGAGATTCGGTATCAGATTGATCGATGCTGAGATTCCGTATGAGATTGATCGATGCTGATATTCGGTATGAGATTGATCGATGCTGAGATTCGGTATGAGATTGATCGATGCTGAGATTCCGTATGAGATTGATCGATGCTGATATTCGGTATGAGATTGATCGATGCTGAGATTCGGTATGAGATTGATCGATGCTGAGATTCGGTATGAGATTGATCGATGCTGAGATTCGGTATCAGATTGATCGATGCTGAGATTCCGTATGAGATTGATCGATGCTGATATTCGGTATGAGATTGATCGATGCTGAGATTCGGTATGAGATTGATCGATGCTGAGATTCGGTATGAGATTGATCGATGCTGAGATTCCGTATGAGATTGATCGATGCTGAGATTCGGTATGAGATTGATCGATGCTGAGATTCGGTATGAGATTGATCGATGCTGAGATTCGGTATGAGATTGATCGATGCTGAGATTCCGTATGAGATTGATCGATGCTGATATTCGGTATGAGATTGATCGATGCTGAGATTCGGTATGAGATTGATCGATGCTGAGATTCCGTATGAGATTGATCGATGCTGATATTCGGTATGAGATTGATCGATGCTGAGATTCGGTATGAGATTGATCGATGCTGATATTCGGTATGAGATTGATCGATGCTGAGATTCGGTATGAGATTGATCGATGCTGAGATTCGGTATGAGATTGATCGATGCTGAGATTCGGTATGAGATTGATCGATGCTGAGATTCCGTATGAGATTGATCGATGCTGAGATTCGGTATCAGATTGATCGATGCTGAGATTCCGTATGAGATTGATCGATGCTGAGATTCGGTATGAGATTGATCGATGCTGAGATTCGGTATGAGATTGATCGATGCTGAGATTCCGTATGAGATTGATCGATGCTGAGATTCGGTATGAGATTGATCGATGCTGAGATTCGGTATCAGATTGATCGATGCTGAGATTCCGTATGAGATTGATCGATGCTGATATTCGGTATGAGATTGATCGATGCTGAGATTCGGTATGAGATTGATCGATGCTGAGATTCCGTATGAGATTGATCGATGCTGATATTCGGTATGAGATTGATCGATGCTGAGATTCGGTATGAGATTGATCGATGCTGATATTCGGTATGAGATTGATCGATGCTGAGATTCGGTATGAGATTGATCGATGCTGAGATTCGGTATGAGATTGATCGATGCTGAGATTCGGTATGAGATTGATCGATGCTGAGATTCCGTATGAGATTGATCGATGCTGATATTCGGTATGAGATTGATCGATGCTGAGATTCGGTATGAGATTGATAGATGCTGATATTCGGTATGAGATTGATCGATGCTGATATTCGGTATGAGATTGATCGATGCTGAGATTCGGTATGAGATTGATCGATGCTGAGATTCGGTATGAGATTGATCGATGCTGAGATTCGGTATGAGATTGATCGATGCTGATATTCGGTATGAGATTGATCGATGCTGAGATTCGGTATGAGATTGATCGATGCTGAGATTCGGTATGAGATTGATCGATGCTGAGATTCGGTATGAGATTGATCGATGCTGATATTCGGTATGAGATTGATCGATGCTGAGATTCGGTATGAGATTGATCGATGCTGAGATTCGGTATGAGATTGATCGATGCTGAGATTCGGTATGAGATTGATCGATGCTGAGATTCCGTATGAGATTGATCGATGCTGATATTCGGTATGAGATTGATCGATGCTGAGATTCGGTATGAGATTGATCGATGCTGAGATTCGGTATGAGATTGATCGATGCTGAGATTCGGTATGAGATTGATCGATGCTGAGATTCCGTATGAGATTGATCGATGCTGATATTCGGTATGAGATTGATCGATGCTGAGATTCGGTATGAGATTGATCGATGCTGAGATTCGGTATGAGATTGATCGATGCTGAGATTCGGTATGAGATTGATCGATGCTGAGATTCGGTATGAGATTGATCGATGCTGAGATTCGGTATGAGATTGATCGATGCTGAGATTCGGTATGAGATTGATCGATGCTGAGATTCGGTATGAGATTGATCGATGCTGAGATTCGGTATGAGATTGATCGATGCTGAGATTCGGTATGAGATTGATCGATGCTGAGATTCGGAATGAGATTAACAGATGCTGAGATTCGGTGTGAGATTGATCCATAATGAAGGGATAAAAATATTATATAGGTGTTGCATTGCATAAGTTCTGCTCGAAATTTCTTTGGCAAGAAGAAAATGTAACCTTTCGATGAAACCTTATTAAAGGTTTTAGGACATCAATAATTAAAGAAAAAATCGAATCAAACGAAGCATTTCAAATTAATGACCATTATTTTAGCTCGAATAATTCCAGAGGTTAATAATGGCCCCTTGTATTAAGATTAAATTTATTAAAATTCTCACATGCTTCAACCGCATAAAGCAGGTTTTTGTGTAAGCAAAATTTTGAGTATATTTAAATGACAATCTCAAAAGTCGGCCTGAATGGAGAAGTAACACTG
Organism: Macrostomum cliftonense; assembly: GCA_950096795.1. NCBI lineage: Eukaryota > Metazoa > Platyhelminthes > Macrostomidae > Macrostomum > Macrostomum cliftonense. The sequence goes on along the minus strand of CATNEM010000396.1, from coordinate 395,309 downwards.
AAAGTAAAATTTTACACAATAATGCTGACTTACGTGATAAACTCACCTTCAAGTAATCAAGTCAAGTTCACCGAAAGCAGATTTTTATGTTATAAAAAAGTAATTTGGAACAAATGCTTAAGTACTCGTCAAGATGCTTACCACGCATTGCCCTGGACTGCAGCTCGTCTCCAGGTTGTCATCAGGTTGGCTAGGTAGCTAAACTCAAAATTAATAAATCGATTTGATATAAAAAAACACTCGAGAAGATCTCAAAGCAACTTACAAAATAACGAAGAAGTTTCCACGTCGGTTGATCTCTCGGTTGAGGCTGAAGAGTCAGATAGCGTCGAAAATTGCACATTGTCAGTTGTCTCATAAGCACGGACGGTTTCAATGTTCTCTGTCTGAACTTCCGTGATCTGGGTGCTGGCGTCTGTCTCCGTTGATGGCGGCGTGGTTTCCGGTGGCAGAGTAGTCACAGTGCAGCTGATGTGCTCACCGATGCACAGGCTCAGATTGCCGCTGTCGTTTCTGAACTGCATCGGCAACCAAACGCCAGAGTCGTTGCAATAGATGATCCCCGACACCTGCTCGTAAGTGGTGCAGTTAACCAGAACCATGCTTCCGGGTGGATAGTAGCTCGCATTGAAGTACGCCAGCCATTCTTCCGACTGGTTAGTCTTAATCCTTGTGGCGATAGAAAACTCTGGCAACTCTGGGTAGACTGGCGGGCACATTCGGTAGCTGCAGTTGAGCGCGTTGCCCTCCCAAGTGAGCCTGTTGTTGGGACTGGTGGACAGCGGGCAGCGGATTCTGCCGGTCTGCTCGGATGCAGCCGAGTACCGACTGGCTGTCCATGGAGGGCGACAGCCAACGTGAAGGCTGGCGTTGGGCGCAAGAAGCTGCTGCTGGTTGTCAGTGCTGCTGGACCACTGCGAAGCCTCTTCAGCAATGATCCTCAGGACCGATTGGTCAAACCAGGTCTCATTTCTAGGGCACGGCGTGTATTCGATTGGTGCTGTGGTAGTAACCATGCAATTAATGTGCTCGCTAATGCACAGGCTTATGTTGCCATCTTCATTCGTGTACTGCACCGGTACCCAATTGCCGGTGTCGTTGCAGTAAATAATCTCAGAAACATGCTCGTAAGTGGTGCAATTGACCAGCACTTGGCTGCCTGGTGGATAGAAGCTCGAGTTAACGAACGGAAACCACTCGTTCGACTGATTGAGCCGCATGCCCGCGACTGTGGACAGCGGTGGCAGCTGGTCCAATACCGATGGACAGACGTTATAACTGCAGTCCAGCGCAGCGGAACTCCAGGTCAGTTCGTTTCTACTGCTTCTCAGCGGGCAGAAAAGTGTTCCAGTCTGCTCCAACCCGGCCCAGTAGTGGCCGGACGACCTGGGAAAACGGCAGCGAACTGTCAGGCTGGCATTTAGTGCTAAAAACAGGTCATTGTCAGTGGTGTTAGACCATGGCGACGCATTTTCGTGGAGAATCTCCAAGCCAGAAGCGTTGAGCCAGGACAGATTTCTCGGACAAGGGGAATACTCAATGCATTGGATTGGCTGTCCACTTATTGGACCGCTGCTTTGTAAAAACCATGCGCCAGAGTCATTGCAGTGAATTTCCTGCCACACATGACGGTAGGCATAGGCTGAGCAGTTGACCAGAACGCGACTTCCCGGTGGGTAGTAGCTCGAGTTAAAAAATGGCTGCCACTCCTCCGTCTGGTTGGTCTTAATCGCTGTAGGCGCGGACCATTGCGGGAGCTGGTTGTCAATGCCCTGACACGCCTGAAGATTGCAGTTCAACTCGGGTCCATCCCAGACAAGCGATGAATTTGAATTTGACAGCGGACATCGGAGTCGGCTAGTTCGCTCCAGACTAGCCAAATAGCGGCCAGCTGTACGCGGAAGGCGGCACCGAACTGTAAGACTGGCATTCGGCGCCAGAAGCCTCGGATCGTCGTTGAGCACGGACCAGTCGGACGGCACCATATCAAGGATTTCAAGACCCGATGCGTTCAGCCAAGTTTCATTTCTTGGGCACAAGGCGAATACAGTTGAGTTGCAGAGGCTGCCAATATTGTCCCTTAGCTGCCTCATATCGCTGACAGACAAGACACTGGACGGATAGAAGGTATTGTAAATTTCATACTGGTAGCTGTAATTACCCCACAGTTTGCACTGGATTTTTAAGGTCGGATTAATGTTCAAATAGCCATCAAAGTGTTGGCTCCTGCAGGTCGCGTGGATACTCTCGTTCAGGCTTAGATAGGTGCGAACAATAGGCCTGCCAAGGATGTCAACGGCTTTCAAATCGGACGTGTTGCATCTAATTGGCTCGCACTTGAGCAGCTTGGTCCGCCCGTCCGACTTCTTGTCGCACACCTGAACGCTGGTGTTGTTCACGACAGTGGCTACGGAATAGGTCCACTCGGAGTTCAAGCAGGCGATCTCATTGCCAATGGCGCCGCCTGGCTCCAGCTTTTCGTCGCTTTTCGTTAACAAAGCCCCCGGCGTGCAGGACAGCACAAGCTGGCTGTTGTTGGCCACGAAAGTCGCAGCTGATGCGATCGGGCGCAACCCTGCCGAGTCATTGCTGAAGGCCTGCATGTAGATCTGGTTGTTCGTATAATTGAAGTCGATTATTTGCTGGACGTAGCAATGGCGGCCGAGGCACAGAGCCGCGTTCGAGATGGCCGACCAGGCCACGCCGTTGGCGCTCTGGCTGCACAGCGATCGCAGCGGTGTCGACTCGTTGCCCAGGTACGCCGATTTCGACTCGTTGCATGAGTAAAATACAGCTGAGTCGAATAAATATTGCTGACTGACATCCGCAGTGCAGCTGCCGTTCCACAGGTCCACGATGAAGCTTGAGTCGGTAGAGTTACTACTGACAGTGCTGCTGACGTAGCCCAGGTGGAAGGCTGGTGGGCTGCCGCAGTCACTTTTGTCTGCGTAGAGCATTGATGAAGTAAAATTTTTTAAGTTATCTATCTATCTATCTATCTATCTATCTATCTATCTATCTATCTATCTATCTATCTATCTATCTATCTATCTATCTATCTATCTATCTATCTATCTATCTATCTATCTATCTATCTATCTATCTATCTATCTATCTATCTATCTATCTATCTATCTATCTATCTATCTATCTATCTATCTATCTATCTATCTATCTATCTATCTATCTATCTATCTATCTATCTATCTATCTATCTATCTATCTATCTATCTATCTATCTATCTATCTATCTATCTATCTATCTATCTATCTATCTATCTATCTATCTATCTATCTATCTATCTATCTATCTATCTATCTATCTATCTATCTATCTATCTATCTATCTATCTATCTATCTATCTATCTATCTATCTATCTATCTATCTATCTATCTATCTATCTATCTATCTATCTATCTATCTATCTATCTATCTATCTATCTATCTATCTATCTATCTATCTATCTATCTATCTATCTATCTATCTATCTATCTATCTATCTATCTATCTATCTATCTATCTATCTATCTATCTATCTATCTATCTATCTATCTATCTATCTATCTATCTATCTATCTATCTATCTATCTATCTATCTATCTATCTATCTATCTATCTATCTATCTATCTATCTATCTATCTATCTATCTATCTATCTATCTATCTATCTATCTATCTATCTATCTATCTATCTATCTATCTATCTATCTATCTATCTATCTATCTATCTATCTATCTATCTATCTATCTATCTATCTATCTATCTATCTATCTATCTATCTATCTATCTATCTATCTATCTATCTATCTATCTATCTATCTATCTATCTATCTATCTATCTATCTATCTATCTATCTATCTATCTATCTATCTATCTATCTATCTATCTATCTATCTATCTATCTATCTATCTATCTATCTATCTATCTATCTATCTATCTATCTATCTATCTATCTATCTATCTATCTATCTATCTATCTATCTATCTTTCTGTCTATTTATCCAACGTCTGGAGACGAATGTGATTAAGAACACGAAATTTCTGCGCAAAGCGCGTTTTTACTACTCACTGTATTGGCATACGATAGCAGCCCTTGTTGTACAGTCAACTACTTCAAGCTTTAATCCTCTTCCAGGTGAAATTTTTAAATAGAGGCACTGGCTTATGTTGTAATGAACTTCCATATTTTGTATCAACCATGTGGACAATTGGCTAACTTTTGGATCGCTAGCATTGTACAGGAAACTGCCGTCCGCCCAACGCCAGGGCTGGTATTCGAATGCGTTCACCCATGATTTGTTGTTCGCAGCACATGAATTTCCATAATTAGTTATATTTTGACCAACAAGAGTTGCTTGAGGGCTCCGTGTTTCACATTGGCTTTTAGCTTCAATAAATGTAAACCCTGTTGTGTATGATACCAAGCCATCCGAGCAAATCACACAACCATTTAGTATGGCATCGCAGTCGATAGCTACAAAACTCCGCGTTGAAAAATCATAATACACGCAATGCTGACCAAGCACACTGGCATTGGAGTCGTTGAAGGTGACATTCACCCTAGTATTAAAGTTGCTGTCGTTGAAATAGAACAGCCTAATTGAAGCCGCATCTTTGTAGATCCCGACAGTGTAGTTTTGAAAACTAAAATGATTGACAAGTGGAGTGAAAGATAGTCGAATATCGTTAACTTAAAAGAACAAGACATTCGAAACCCACCCCTGCCCCGAGGGGACCACCTCAGTATGCAGGAGGTCACCCTCGGCCAGCAGCTCCAACAGGCTGTCCTTCTGCGGCAAACTGCCGCCGCCGATGCTGCACCGATTCTGCGCCGTTGCGTAGTCAGCGTGGTTGCCGACAGGCCAGAAGTTCGTGCAGTAGCTGCCGCGGCACATCGAGCTGTTGAACACTGCGGCTAGAATTTCAGGGGAGAAAAAAACGACAACTGTAGATTGGCATTCCAGGTGACTTGCAAAGTTCCATTCAAGCTCGAAACATTGCGTCATCGAACTTGCACTTTGCAAGTCTTAAGAATCAAAACCTTGGAAATTGTTAGCTTCAATATTTAGTCATACTTAAAAGTATTAGTTAGTATACCTTTGAGTGGCATTCTAAACGTTCAATGTTTTTGGTACGAGCGTAGGTACTCAAAGGTATTCAAGTATTTTTTTACTTTTAACAATACTAACAACGTTTTGAGCGCCAAAGATTTCACTAACCAATTCTCGTGAACTCTACTTTATTTCGGACCGCGGTCGGGTCCTCGCAAAGCTGCCAGCTCAGCAAGCCTCCCGGTCCGATGAAGGCGCACGATCTGGCGGATTGATTGCGAACCGAGTAGGGCGGACTCCACTGCTCAACCATGTCCAGCGACTCGCCTGTGCCCGGAAACTTGTACGGCCGCGAGCAGACGGTGGCGTCGATGTAGAAACGATCGGCGAAGAATTCTAGCTTGAAAGTCAGGTACTCTCTGAGAGTGGGTTGGGGCTTTAGTTGGATTAACTATAGATATCCACAGATGCAGACATGATACATGCGAATTATGCCCGTATCACAGCATGGATAGATAGATAGATAGATAGATAGATAGATAGATAGATAGATAGATAGATAGATAGATAGATAGATAGATAGATAGATAGATAGATAGATAGATAGATAGATAGATAGATAGATAGATAGATAGATAGATAGATAGATAGATAGATAGATAGATAGATAGATAGATAGATAGATAGATAGATAGATAGATAGATAGATAGATAGATAGATAGATAGATAGATAGATAGATAGATAGATAGATAGATAGATAGATAGATAGATAGATAGATAGATAGATAGATAGATAGATAGATAGATAGATAGATAGATAGATAGATAGATAGATAGATAGATAGATAGATAGATAGATAGATAGATAGATAGATAGATAGATAGATAGATAGATAGATAGATAGATAGATAGATAGATAGATAGATAGATAGATAGATAGAATTGCAAAAATGCCCTCACAGAAGCTGCGCCTCTTCATTCCAGTTACTCGCAGTGGCAACCCTGGCCATTGGTATGTTTCCACAGAAACCGCTTGCGTGATTAAAGAATGGCTGCGAGTCCATGGAGAGAAAGAAGCACTTGTTGATTTCAGGGTAGCACGTTGCTGAAATGCGGGTGAAAAGATAATTAATGAACCTTTTACTGTAAGTGTTCGAGATAGCACACACGTCGTATGGAGAATTTTGGTATGTTGTAAAGGGGTTAGGAAAGATTAGAAGCCATAGTACACATTCTGTTGGGTAAGTTAGGGTATTTGCTCAAAATTGCTGTACAAACAGTGAATATAAAAATGGCAGTCCATATTTGATTGAGTGTTGAAACGCAAGCTGTGACGTTTAGTCAACGGAACTGGAAATCTAATACTATACATCCGGGACAAACAGCCAGTAGATGACTTCAAAAAAAATTTATGCTATTCTTACTGTCCGCATCGCTGGAGTTCCATCCAATTTGTGTTTCGCACACGGCACGCAGCGGTTCACTCTCATTAGTAGAATGGTAATGCAAAACTTCACCAGTACGTTTGACGCTAACAAATAGCTTATTGGTGGTGTCTGGGATCAGCTCGAAGGACGCCACAATTGAGCTGTTTCGGGCCCAACAGATTTTGACGCTTGTTGTCGAGGAATTAGAGGCTGCAGACACAGCGCCAGTGAAGTAACTCCTGCATGAGAGCCAAGTATGCAAATGGGTTTAGCTAAATTCGTTTACTAAATACTGAATTAGTGAGAAGCTGTGCATTTCTCACCCATTCGGCAATAGTCCAGGATTTGATCGAAGAATGTCAATCTCGAGACTTCGAGTTGGGGTGACGTAACTATGTTCTTGATTTCCTGTGCACACCGAATCAGTAAATAGGAACTTGTAGCAGAACTCGGCATCACTCGGACAGTGCACTGAGATGCTGCAGGCTTGGGCAGTAACCAAATCAGCATGCTTCACCACGAGCATCAGTAACAGCAGGATTAGCTGCTGTGACAACATTGTTGCCTAGCTAATCAGCAAAATGCTTGAAGTTTCTGAGTTTCTGCTTACTCGAGTGTGAGCCAGCGGCAGAGCATACGGAGCAGGACGCCCAGACAAAGAATGAATGATAGAAGAGGACACCTATAAAGGAGTTTCTTGTAACAAAGAAAAAACCAGCAGCCTTGTGATTGGCTGGGACTTTGCTCAACCCCCGCATAATGTGACGATGACGTTGATGATGATGAAGAGACACTGTCTTGGGAGGAGGAAACGGACTAATTGGCAGCATCCTCATTGCCATGGAGACGTGGTAAATTTTACAACTATTGTAGAACAGAAAGTAATGGAACTGGGAACGAAAATGCGAATAGAAATTAGGGTGGGCGAAAGCAGTTGATTGAGAATTTGATGCCTCAGTCTTTGCGCTTGTTCTAGAAGAATATTTCTGCAAATCATTACTTGCGAATTAAACGCTTTAAAAATATTCGTTTGGTGCGTTGCTGTCTGTCAGGGTTTTAAATAATTACGAGCATGTGAAATCGCATCGTAATGCATATATTTTTAAATGCTTAGTTTAACAAATTTTGTTTATTTATTCCGCCTCCTGCCGTACCTGTGCTGTCAGTCTTGAATTTACTGCCTTCCCTTCAGAGATGGAGTGACGAGAGACCCCCTCAAGTGCCCAAATTACCACAGCTCCGGGGTAGGAAAGTCAACTGACAACTCACGGAGATGGAGGAAGCTTCTCAAGAATGGTCTTTGCAGATCTTCGCACTTAAGAATTGGTAGCAGGCAAGGCAAGGGAGAGACAATAAGAGAAGCATCCCAGTGAGATTTTTGCCCCAGAGGCAGTGTTTTCGCTATTTATTTCTGGCGCCACTCGACCGTGACGTTTCTGTCAGTTTCTTTTCCAACAGCTAGTCTTGTGTCAACGCCCCCCCCCAGCACGGGCTGTTAGCTGCTGATGAGACTCTTTCTATGGGTTCCACCACAATGGCTTGGAATCTTGAAGCAACCCCCCAGGCCAACAATCCTCAGTAAGCTGCAAAAAATATTTCGACTGCATAACAGAATAATGACGTGCAGGAATTAAGCATTCACTGTGAATTTTGTACTTTTAGCTATTCACGATCTAATGAGCAGATGAGCAGATTCTAAACCGATACGACAAGTATAACTAAGCATGGCATGGTTCTATGAATTTTACACCCGCGAAATTCATTCTTTTGCAAAATGGATAATGCCTTCTTTTCAATGCATTACGATCTACTTTGAGTACCTTACACACTGTATTCTGCTTTTTAAAAGCATTTTAAAAATAGATTCTTAAGTATTACTTCTAATGGTCTTTTTTGTATATCAAAAGTTTCCCAGTTTAAGATTTAGACGAACAAAAAACGTTGAAGCAAAAGCAATCAAATCTACGCTTGTACATAACTCTAAATATATTATACACGAACTTTTTTCATTGAAAGGATTATTACTTCATACTCCGATTTTGTTCAATACTTTCATTTTCCTTCCTATTCTAAGAATCTGGTTCTGGATTCAGAGTTAATGAGTAATAAGGCTAGTTTCTCTATTGGATCCCTCGATTGGGAATCTGACTTGATCGAAAACCGCGCTTCTCTATCTCTTGGGGATCTCCTGCGAAAATAGCTTCTTGGTCGAAAAATACGTATCCATATTCAAAACATACAAGCTTCAGCATGTCCTAGATGTAGCTTAATTCGAATTCGCGTACGAGTACCTATCTTCAGAACTTCCTTCAAATACCGTCAATTGCAGGAAAATCCGGCAAAAATCTCTGCCTTCTAAGTAGAACAGCAGATCCTGGAATATGGAGCTACATGTAAATCAAGTAAAATCAATCATGCTTTAATTTCTAGAAAGCAGCTTTATTGTCAAAATATAATACACAAGATCCGGCGTTATTTTCCTCTTTATATACTGTTTGCGATATGATTCTTCTGAAACTTCCTGACCAAGTGAGATCTGATTATGAAACTCCCCTTCTTGTACGTGTCTTGTGTCTCGGTATTCGGCCAAAGTATACATCCCGTATTTACAGGTTTCAAAGAAGAACCTAACCTTTGTGCTGGAGCATTTTTACATTATTCACTTCAAATATAAGTTAAGGACCACTGAAGTCACGCTACTTAAGTAGTCCTAGTCCATGACATGATATTAAATGATTTTAAAGCATGTATTTTAATATTTCGGCGAGGCAGACCTAAAAAAAGCTAAGTTATAACAATGTAGCGTTGATTTTTAAATTAAATTTAATGCTTATGAAAAACAGGCATAAAAGTCAATTTATTTAATATTAGTAGGTCTAAATTTAGGTTAGAAATTACTTGATAAGTAATTATTTTTAGCCATTTAAATTTTTTGATTTACAAGAAACCAATAATTTTTGTCGACTCATTAAATACGTATTTAAACGTACGATGTCCACAGCTGATAACATAGTATAAATAGCTTCGTACGTAAAAGCTACGATGCGTGTTTTTTAGTTTAGATAAAAAAACTTACGACTGCTGGCATTTTAACCCTATAACTAATTAAAATACATTCGACACTACCATCTATTGATTGGATTGATATCATTTGTTTCGTTTTGCAGAAAGTCCAGAGCTCTTGATTTCTTTACTTTAGACATCATTAATATTCATGACTGTATTTTCAATTACCCATGTAATTTTCGACCTGGATGGTCTTTTAATAGGTAAGTTCTGTCTCGCTCAAATGCCTAATGTAAAGATTAGGTACATAAAATTTTATGTAAAATTATCCTATTTCTATATATTTATTTACATTACCACTCTTTACTTTAAAAGTAAGTTAATTTTAGAAAGATTATTATAAGAGTTTAAGTTTATTCCCTAGATTTTACCAATTAATATTTATTTTAGCATTTAGTATTTAAGTATAATAAACAGTTTTTCTAAAAAAATATAGACTTTAATAAATTTGGCATAGGTTCACTTCTGTTCGGTAAATTATTTTGAGTGCATTTTTGAACTCGTGGGAACAATTGTAGTGTCGTGGCACAAATTTAAACTTTGTAAGTTGACATGGCATAAGTTAATGTCTATGGGCAAAAATCCGAAGGTGCTTGAAGGGAATGACAATTTTCTTTGCAACTGGGCAGCTGGCAAAGCTGATAATACTAGCATTTTTAGCTTTCACCTTCCATACAAAATGGCTAGTTGTCTATCGGCACCAATAACAATTATTCCTGCCAATGATCCCGATTTACATACAAATCTGATAGAGGGGACTTAGGACATATCCTGCAGATATCTAGGGACTCCTACATATCCGCAGGAGTTCCTGTGGCACTGCAAATTTCCTTGGCCTCACTTTGGGTGGTTCCTCTGGTGCATCTGCAAGCAGTACCCATTGTGAATAGACAATGAGACAATTCATTATCTTTGAGCTACAGACTCAGCATACAGTTTGTTTGTTCCAAGGTTTTGTTTGTCCAACTTGTTTTTCGTTGTTAAGTTCAAAAATACATTCAAAATAATTTACCAAACGGAAGTGAACCTATGCCATAAATTTATAGAGCTGTCTAAAGAATCCAAATTCTGTAATATCCTAAATATAAGATGGCTTCCTTATAACCATAGAGTTATACCAATAGGCCATTTTTAGAGTAACATAAGGTCAATAAGTTTAGTGTTTCCTGAAGTTTACTTACTAAATTGATTAAGTGCTTTATATTTCCCTAAATATTAAATTTCAGACACTGAGTCTATTTATACTGATTGCTACAATATTTTCTGTGCTCAATTTGGAAAGAAATTTACCTGGGAAATCAAGCAAAAACAGATGGGAAAGCCTCCAAATGATTCAGCAAAGGTAATAATTGGTAAGTTTGATTCCACTAAAGTATTTGCTTCAGAAAAGTCATTTTCTCTTTTAAGACAATTAATTCATTACACAAATTGAATGCTTGTGGCTTGCAAATAATTTTAAAACAGCAATTAAGTTTTTCTAATTTTAGATCTTCTAGAGTTGCCTATCACAGTAGAGCAACATCATGAAATGATCAATAAACTATTGTTGAAGGAGTTTCCCAACAGCAAGATTATGCCAGGTGATAATAGCTTTTTTGTTACGAATTTTCAATAATGTAAAGTAAGGTTACTTTATTCTGGTCTATATTAGAACTGATCCTTTTGCCCCATAGGCGTCAACCGCCTCCTCGATCACCTAAGTAAGCACGATGTGCCAATGTGCATCGCCACCGGCTCAGACCAGACCGGTTTCGATGCCAAGCTGGCCGGCCGGCCGGAACTGCTGAGCCACTTCCGGCACTGGGTGCTGGCCGGCAGCGACCCGGCCGTGGTCCACGGCAAGCCCGCTCCGGACTGCTTCCAGGTGGCCGCGGCCCGTTTTAATCCGCTGCCAGAAGATCCGGCCCGCGTGCTGGTCTTGGAGGACGCCCTGAACGGTGTCGAAGCGGCTCTGGCCGCCGGCATGAAGGTTAGTTTGAATTAACGCCAACGCATCGTCTTAGATCAAATCCCATTCTAGCTACTGCTGTGAGTAGCCAGTAGCATTTTTAAAAACTTAAAATCACCACTGCCGAAACGCTGGCGCAGGTTGTGTGGTGTCCGGATCCGCGCGCCGACACGTCGATGCATTCTAGTAACCCGGATGTTGCGGTGCTGCACTCGTTGGAACAATTCCAGCCGGAGCGTTTCGGTCTGCCGCCGTTCCCAACTGCGGGCGCCAGTGTTTGAGTTGCGAAATTGTGGCCACTAAGATAATTCATGTAGCGTGTGATTGTGTACTGAAATCTATTCGCATTTGTCCTGCCTAGAAAGTGTAGCTGTTAGAAGCAATTAACTATTAAATTTTGCGACAAATAAAATCGGCACTATTACAGAAAAAACTGTGTTTACCTATTGCCTATTTTAGGATTACAGAAAATAACCCAATAACTTCTGCATCTGATTTATTTAACATTGATTTTATCAAACAGCTGTCATAGAATCTTTCTGTGCCTACAGTTTTATCAAATTCAATTGGAGATTTGATCAAGGGCGAGCCAATGGTCGCCGCTGATTCCTCTGTCTGAACTGTCCCTGGGCCTGGCCAAGCCAATCACTCGCCGCCGCTGCTTGTTGGCCTCCTAAAATTCTATAGCTTCTTCTCTTAGCAATTCACTTCAGGCAGTCTTGCCTGGTGTATTTGAGACGGCAGAGAGAGAGAGCGAGCTAAAGCTTTAGGCCCAATTTTGCTCATTTGGCCCGAATCCAATTTGTTGGCATCGTTAGCGGCGAATCCTCATCGAGCCTGGCTCCCCCCCGTGGGATAAATATTTGGAAATCGACATCAATCTCACACAGACATTAGACATCAAATTCTAAGCTTGACAATGTCAACAATGCTGTATTGCGCAACAGTCAGATGTACCCTGCTTCTGTTGGTTTCTTCAATGCTTCTAGTTGGTGAGTGCTATTGGTGTTTTTTGTATTGTAAAGTTGTAAACGAAAATTAAAATCGTATTTATTTGCCTCTAATCTATTGTTTTGTCTAATTGGTTTTCATTTGTCTTCGCATCTTATCAAAAAAACTACCAAGTGCCTTAGAAAGTTTTAGTTTAGTACAGGCAAGTACCCCTGCCTCTCGACGTTGCTAAAGTCCAATTTCGCAGCGCATAGGGATGTTCTAGATAAATCAGGATTTCGCCTCTTCACTTGATGGGCTATTGAGTTGAGAGGCACTCGACATCAAATTATCGAAGGGGAGGAGATAAAAAAGACAACTACCAAGCGTAAGGGAAGGCTGGGGAGTTCTTCGAACAGGTTTACGATCCCAGTAAAAGAAAGAAGCTCGCAGTGTGGAGCCATCGATCTGCTCTATTTCTCATGAGCTTGTCTTCGCAAATCGTATAGGACGAGACGCGGCACTGTTTTAGGATCTGATTGGCCTTCATAGTTAAACTAGATAGGGATTAATCTATCGAATTTCGCGCTATTAAAAGATTAGTCAACATAACAGAAAAATTAATTGGCTCACTTGGACTGAATGGTCTCTGGTTTTTCTTGTAGCTACGAGCGTAATTGGTATCGTAAACAGTGGGGCTGTGTTAATAAATGTACCAGTATATTACTGGCGCACTTGGCGGAAGTCGCAATGTCAAAGAGTCATTATTTTAATTATCTCGTCAGAGCAGCCGACTGCTCAAGAGGCTCCGACTAGCCGCGGGGGTGGGAAAAGTAGAGTGAGTGACAGATTCGTGTACACTACTCGTTATCCCAGTAAAACTGGCCTCTTTAATTATAAGAAGCTACACTATGCAGTGCGGGGTCGCCGATCGCTCTGTTTCGTGTTTGAGTAAGAAACTTGGAACTCTTGCCGACAGCATTAGTTGCGATGGAGAGGGATGCTGGCTCACACGGAAATTGGGGGCGGGTGTGAGCAAAGGGTCGACAGAACGGGAATTGCGATAATCTCTTCAACGTAAACGGCAGATTAATTAGCAGACTAACTCTCTAGTGCGCCGAGGTGTTAACAAGATTCTCTCGTCCCCAGTATTGCTCGCAACCATGTGCATGACTACATATAGGAGAAACTAGTATTCAACCAGGATATGTCCTGTTAATCCTTTGAGTAAGAGTAAGACGAGTTTTTGGAAGAATTTCTTCCTCGAATATCCACTTCATTGGACGGTTCTGTCAGTTTCTGTGCGTTTCAGTAGTGAAGTTTAAGAATTCGATTTCAATGCCATGCAGCAAGGAAGTTTTATCACTCGAAGAGGACACAGAAGGGTGTAAAAATACTGAAGTAACAGCTGTCTCTAGTGTTGGTTATACTGTGTAGCCGCCGCATGTTACGCGCATTTTTTTTGTCCTCGGCAGTCAGGTTTTCATTCATTCCGAAAAATAACTATTTGCTGACAAGGGGCCGGCCGGCAGGCACGCGCCAGTGGCAAAAAAAAGATGAAATGCTACAAGGTACTGCTGCCATGGCAACTGCGACAGCCGAAGGGGACTTAACCCTCCCCCCCCCGGAAATCGCTCCAATTTGAAGCAGCTGCGATCGCTTTCCTCGCCTTGCACTTGGCTAACTGTAGCTAGAGGGGGGGGGGCAGAATCTTATATGGCTTGGCCAAACACGAAGGCTCCCCTGAGGAAGGTGCTAAAGATGCGGCAACTATGCCGCAACTATGGGGGACCTCGGTCACGTCACAGCCGCACCACAGCAGCAGCAGCGTCGGTGGTTTGGACGCGATGGAACGCTAAAAATTTCGCGCCCCTTCTCTTCTTCTTTTGGTCTCCCTCTCAGCCAGCCGCAATTATTCTTTTTCCTTTTCCCCCGTTTCCGCCATCCCTCAAATTTTTTTTCGGAAACTTTTAGACTGATGGACCGCTTTCAGACTGAAAAGGGGGATCTGGGCGCTTCGAGGTGGAATCCCAACTGGCCCGCGGCTTGGGTAGCGGCCAGGGAGAACTGACCCTCCCGCCACCCTTCCATCAGAGTGCAGCCTGGCTAAAAGGTCACAGCGGGTGGCTCGTGGCGGCGGCGGCGGCTGCTGCGGCGGGATTTCCTCCTTACTTACGCGCGCTTCTTAAAAAATCCCCTTTTCGCGTAGAATCCATTGGACCGAAAAGCCACTCCTGGAGAAAATAAATTTTTGCCAATCGGCCTGTGTCAACAGAGAAAAAGACATTGGCTAGTGGTGCCGGCGCTCACTGTTGCGAGAATGGAAATAGCTTTTGTTTGGAATAAACAAATCAGCATTTTATTTGGCTTTTCCAATACGGAATCCGTTTTAGTTTTAGCTCGCACGTTTCTTTGCTTTGATTGGAACTCCGTGCTGATAAACTAATAGTTTTATTATTATTTCATACTCTAAAGCCCCGATGTCCGTAAAATGCATCACGTCACGCAGCTCCCTCTAAACCACTTGGTCTTCAACCTCTTGTCCTCTTCTGGGAGTTGTAGCCTATCGCAGTTTGTTTGTCCTACTTCCAAACCGGAAGCTTTTAACGTTTGCAGGAGAAAATTTGTGTCCTTAAGCGAGGCACTTAATTCCGTATTGCTTCAGTCTGACCTAGCTAAGATCGGGTATCAGTGTGAGCTCCACCAGCCCGTCAGGACTGAGCAGCTGGTACAGAGTCCCTCGGATGCGCCGTGCAGCTGGACACCCACTGCATCCTTTTGTCTCCACCATCTCAATGCCTATTTGTACCTCTGTAACTATAACTACCAACTACTTTTGTCGACCTCCCATTCGAGAACTCGTAATTCGCTCCCGCCGAGTTTAGAAAGTTTCGCTGCACTACGCTAGCTATTTTACGCCCAGTCTGCAATATTTCAGCGGAATTGTCAGTCACCAATACAGCCAGTGCTTGCTGATCCCCTCTCATCGACTGCATGCAATTCCTGCTGTCTGTCAGTCTAGCTGAGCTTTTTTCTTCGTTGGAAAAATTGTCTCCCCCGCCAATCCTAAAAAAGCCACCGCGTCCCCCTGGGGGATTTGTGCCAAATAGTTGGTTGGCTACCTGGAAAAAGGTCACCAACTAGGTAAAGCAGGCAATTCTGCCAAGAAACAAAATCATTTTTTTACTATTCACCTTTTAATAATCGTTGCACAAAAGAAATTTCGGAAATCGTGACAAAATGATCAGTTGTGTGGCAAAGTTCGGCTTTGGGCAAACTCTGGCAATTAACTTTGACCATTCTTATTCACTTCCGCAGCTGCCAAACTGGTATATTAATATCAGTGCTTTTTCCCACTACAGGAAATGACTGCTTTATTGGGAAGCAGTCGGTCATTTTCCCTAGAGGATCGTGTCTTATTTCATTCCCAACTGTCTCACATTTTAGGGAAAAAAATGCCAAATTTCGCTTCCCACGTCTTCTAACTAATAGACGGACGTGAGAAAAAATGTCGTATTGCGATTGATTTTTCTCACCCAATATACTGATTCCTAATGGCGGGATCAAGGCTTTATGCCATCCCCATCCTCTGCTCAACCTGTCAGCTCATCTCCGTGCATTTTTGTTAAATCGGCTTTGAATGACAAATCAACCAGTGAGGCAGGCCTTCTCTAATCCTCTGTGGTGGCGGACAAGGAGGCGCACGTGACACCAGCCGTCTCAATCAGCCAGATGAAGTCTGACTGACAGCTGAATAAGTCTCGGTAGTTTGTCAGTACAGCATCCACCGATCTCTATATGCTGCCCGCTAAACACAGCATCGAACTATTTCTTGTCTAGTCAGAAAAGTATTTGTAAAAAAAAGTCTAAAAAATTTTTTACCATTCCACACCTGCTATGCTTTGCTTTGCAGTTCGAATGCAGATGAAGCTGAAGCGTTGAGGGAGGCGGCCAGGCCGCAAGAAAACAACCAGAGGCTACCAGTGGTGCCTCCAAGGGAAGCAGACAGATCAAAATAGCGGATGCAAATAACTAGATAGATAAAATAGTTTTCTGCCTAATGATGATTTCGCATTGAAAATGAGGCCAACAGAAGCGCTGCAAGCCTTGCGTTTGCCATGGACTCTCTAAGTGTAAGTCAATCAAGGTACAATCAACAGATGCACAGGGGTTTTTTGAGTGAATTTTCAAAGCTAACCCTTGCCTGCCAATGCTCGAATGTTTCTAGTTATTTGCCCAATCCTTAATAGATCTCCCAGAGCGTCCAATTATCCCACTGTGTTGTTCGGTGTTCTGGCTGCTGTACAGGAGCGATGTGGCTGTGGAGGAGACTGGAACCTTGCTTTAAAATATTTTTACGCATCAGAACTTTCAATTAAAGGAAGCGCAACCGCAGCTAGACAAGTCGACTGTACACATCCGAGGGTGTGTACAGTGGCTCAATTTTCTTAGCTCATATTGGCACTCGAAAATTATCAATACGAGATTTTTAAGGGCACAAAGATAAGTGAAGATCAAGTGATTTTCAGAAGATTCGATACGAAAATTCATTATTTAAGGCTCGTTCAAACTGCCATCAAATGAGTTTAATTGTGCGTACATTTCACGTGCTTATCAAATGAATGTTCAGAGAACTCAGTGTACATTCGTGTGATTTGGTGGCAGTGTGAGCGAGCCTTTATGGTTGTAATTCCAACTGTTTCCATCTGACAAATCTTCCTTAATTTAGCAATTAGAATTAAGAATAATGCTTTATTTATATTATGCATACACACGCTCAAGGGTTACCGAGAGCACATTATATCAGCTGGTCAGAGCGGAGCATTCAAACAAAGAGATTTTGTATTGTCATGGGATTAAGACGCGTCACGCAATTCCATTCCACATATAATATGCACTCATGACAACATATATATAGGGAAGGTGCGTGAGCATCGCTCTATATAGGCAGAATTTCGTGCGGTTCAATGATTTTCAATAAAAAGAATCCAATCTTCACAGCATTATAATGAGCATTGAATGCTGGTTTGACCTCAGTTGCACGCCAATCTAGTTTTCAACCATCGCAAGAATAAAATAAAAAAATACAAATTTGGGTGGCACTGAAATATCAGGGACTGGCGACTGGTGCTGCCAGATGGTGAGAAGATCCTTTTCTTCAGCTTTTCTTCAGCTTTGGGCAGCTTCATCAAGTTAATAATTCACGACCTCTCCGACTCTGTGGGACAGCAGGCGATTTAAGTGGGGATTAGAAAAACCTGGCAGCGGTGGCTGGAAAAATCCCACCGAGAGATGTTAGCATTCTAGGATTCGAGTTTTTTGGCGCTCAATTGTTGCTTGCATGTTTTATTAATTCCAAGCGCTCCGAGAATTTTTTTCGAAAAAAAGAACTTAAGTAAGACTTGATTATAGGGAAAAAGGAATCTTCATCTTCTTAAGCATGTTGTCACACTGGTGGTTTTTTCTGTCTCCGATTTGGTTCTCTCTCTGGGCTTGGTACACGACAGATTAGACCATTAGAATTGTCCTAGTTTTGGAGCCGAACTCTGCAGACTCGAGGCAAATCTCCTTTCACCGTTGAATAAATAGTTTCAATCCCTCAGAATCCTTGACAAGCATAATCCGTTTACAGGACAGGTTGATGCCATCACCTTCGCCGAGTGCAGCGAGGCAGAATTTAACTTGGAGATGGACGAGTGCATCAACCGTCTCGGTCCCGGCACGCGAAGTCACGTGTTTAATTATTCGTTCGAATCAAAGACCTCCGGATTGGTGTCGGTGCTGCAGCTCAGCCTGCAGATGCCCGCCCAGCTCATCACCATCTGTTCGTGAGTAGGGGACCGGCGCAGCCAAGCATTTATGATGCATTGACACGGGACATTTGAAATTAATGACTGATTGCATCTCCCGCCTGCAGAAATCTGCGCGTCTACAAGGACTGCCAGGACATGGCCCTGCGCCGCTTCTATTCTAGCTGGTCGCGCTGCGACTGGTGGCAGGCCAAACAAGACGAGTACTTTTATCGCTTTGATGGATTCTTCAACGGGGTCTGCGAGTCTGGTAAGCCTATGTGTACATAGAGATTAATGCAAAAAAATTCTCTGAGCAAAGAGAAGCAGCGACACGTTGTTTACAAATCCTGTTGAGCGCTCTTTCTTGATTTATGAGCCACGTGGACAGAAAGCGACCCCTGATAACAATAAGCCCAAAGCGAATTTCTAAAATACTTGGCACTCTCTATAGATTACAGCAGCTACGCGTACTGCATCAGCAAGCAGCTGGACAGCTACCTAGCCAGGCGGTGCAACCAAATGTTTTCAATTCGCAATAGGCTGATGGTGGCGGATGAGTGCAGCCTCAGCAACGAGTACTTAGGCTGTCTCAACGCTCTGGTCGCCACTGGCTGCAACAGGCAAGCCGGTGCCGAGATGCGATTTCGCGCAGTTGCGCCGTACATGCTGGGCTCGGCAGTGTGTCACAAGCAGTACAACTTTACCAGGCCTTCGTTCGGTACGTTGGGAAGCGATTCTATTGCGCTAAGCCACCTCATTTCAGCCGATAGCTAGCGCATTTACTTCTAATTTTTATCTTTGCAGCCTTTGCCTTCGACCATCCCAAGTGCGTGCCGGGATTTCAGGAGATGCTGCAGAAAATTCGCGAGGACTTTTTGATCGCCATCGGCGGCGACCCGTTTCAGCGAGGCGGCTACGCTTATCCGATCCTGCGCAGCGGCTACAGCAGCGACCTCCGGACTAGCATTTGCCCGTGAGGATCATGGGAAAATGATAGCCATTTTCTCGATCTATTAATACCATTTTCTAACAAGAGAGAACGATAATAGAACAAATAAATATTGAGGGATATAAAGTATAAAGATTTTACACTGTCCAACTGTCCGTTCCGAATCTATTCATATAAACAAACGGATCCATTTCTTCCTCTCATCAGCATCTGAAACTACTCGTATATTTCATCAGCCGCGTGTTAAGTCTGCATCTGCAATAGGCGCCATTTCCCTTTCGAATATGCATCGCTGATAATCAATCTAAATGCTCCTTTGTTTTTCGATGCCATTGTCAAAATTCGCGAAAAACATGCTTCAAACAAATTGGCCCGCCTCCTTTACCGTCTAATACAGCGCTCTGAAGAGGTACGAGAGCCAGTCAACCTTGGTGAAGAGCAGTTGCCAGGATGGGTACAATCTGATTCAGGGCACGTTCGACTGGAAACTACTCACCAACCAGCTCGAGTTCATCTGCGACAATGTTGATGGTAAGTGCGCAGGGGTTATCTATCTATCTATCTGTCTATCTATCTATCTATCTATCTATCTATCTGTCTGTCTGTCTGTCTGTCTGTCTGTCTGTCTGTCTGTCTGTCTGTCTGTCTGTCTGTCTGTCTGTCTGTCTGTCTGTCTGTCTGTCTGTCTGTCTGTCTGTCTGTCTGTCTGTCTGTCTGTCTGTCTGTCTGTCTGTCTGTCTGTCTGTCTGTCTGTCTGTCTGTCTGTCTGTCTGTCTGTCTGTCTGTCTGTCTGTCTGTCTGTCTGTCTGTCTGTCTGTCTGTCTGTCTGTCTGTCTGTCTGTCTATCTATTTAGCTATATATCAGGACAGCTGTGGATTAAGATAAATTAAGTGAAAACAGGACATTGTTTATAGATGAGGTGGACCACTTTGACTGGATGGAATTAGAAAATTAAATTCGAACAAGAACGCCGAAAAGCACGCATCAAGAGACAGGGAGGCGGAAAACTAAGTGTTTTTAGTCAAAGCGATCTGCAGGGATGGACAAAGACAGACACACACACTCAGAGTGGGCAGCAGCCTGGACCGGAGCACCCAGCAACTCCCCAGAGATCGGGGCGGCGCAAGTAGTCTCAGCCAAAATAGGCCAGAGAGCTGCGCCGGACCCGCAAGTGGCGGGGGCGGCTCTGCAAGGCCATTTAAGATCGAGCGAGATTGAAGGCACAGACAGCGGCAGCCAAAGTTGCGCTCTGGGATGCGATGGGGCAACAGATGAAGCTGATAGTGGAGGCTGCATCTAATGCCAACTGGCTCTGATTAATATTGCATTTCGCCTTTCCGAGAGCGCCCTGTCTCTCCGCGCAGTCCATCTTCCTGATAGGCTCGTCCGTCTTCTGTTTAAATTGCCCCCGATCAAAAATGAGCCAATTTTGGCCGCCTCAGTCTGATTTCACTGCCGCCATTCCGCTCCATGCTTGAGTCTCAGATCAGAGCCTGCACGAGGCATAAACTCGGCCTAGAAAGACGGAGCAGCTCTTCGAATAATCGAATCGGTTGGAATTGCAATCGGTTTGTCTGTTAAGCGCCCAGCATGGCTAGATTCGTTATGGGGTCCGCTACATATAATAAGGGGCTTTAAGAATGCCCTTGGCAGTTGATGGTGTGTTTCCAGAATTTGAAACAAAAAAATCTACTCTCTTTGTTGTTAAAAATTAATGATCAACTAACTAAGTACTTTGAATGTGTCGCGGAAGACCTCTAGGCTTCATGATCTCAATTTTTAGACCTCTCGTTTGCGTAATATGTGCTTACTAATAGTAGTACAGTGAGAAACACTCGCTATCGCTACGAACCAACCTCAGGCTACTCATCAAGCCTGGCGTGCATGCACTCGGTAAACCTGCGCGGCTGCGAGCACCGCATTGACGCTGTTAACCGGTTGCTGTTCAACCACTGGCAGATCCGGTGCACAGCCTACCTGCGGCACAGGCGGGAGGCCCTGCGCCGCGAATGGCAGGCTGCAATCAGGTGCCTGTCGGAGGCCATGACTGCACAGTGCGGCAGAGCTGCCGGCCAGTACTTTGGCGTGCTGGTTGCCATGCAGTATTCGGAGCGGCGATACGAAATTAACTGCTCGGGTGACTATGAGCCGCTGAACTATACCGTCAGCCACTTTGTTGACAAGTACATGCCGCCTGAGCAGCAGACTCAGCAGCAGCAGCAACACCGGCTGGATCCAATGCTAAACGATGCGGCTAAGCATGATTCTGAAAGCCGACAGCGCCAGCAGCAGCAACATCGCCAGCAGCCTCATCAGATTGATGAAGCCACCAGTGTAGCTTCTGTTGTTAATCAAAATCGAGGAGCTCTTACGGCGCTTGCTGTCTGCACTGTTACAGTTTCATTAGTTGTCTGGCAGCATTGCTGACCTCGTCCCCATTATGCCTCGCCCACAAAATTTTAATCTTTTTTTCGAGATAAACAAAAATGTCTGGAAAAAGCATTTGAAGTTGTCTGTTATGATTCATTCAAAGATAAGTTTTGTTTGAGCCTACCATGCGAATGCAACCTTAAAGTACAGTAAAATTTTGTATGAGCATAACAAGTAGCCGTGCAGTGTTTTACTTAAATTCTTGAGTGTGCAATATGTTGCGCCAAGGGCTTTCAATCAGTATAGTACCGTTATCTTTATCATTTATCGCATAAGCTATACGTCATTTTCATAAGCTCTGTCAACTCGATACTTCTATTAACTTGCTATTAATTGCTTACACGGCCCTCTATTAATGTAATTAAGTAGCTCAATCAACTAACTGAAGATTTCGGCTGTCGTTTAATCATTCAGCAGCTTATCAAATTGACCAAAATTGCCTCTTTTTCCCATTAGTGCAGTGCCGCATAGTTTCTTTTCAACAATTTTCCTCTGCAAATATCATAATGCTGTCTCATTCATCAGATAAGAAACTATTTTTACTTTTAAAAATGGTATTTTCTTTTCCTGACGGCTTGACAGGCTCTCGCATGAACTTGACTATGACTTATGTTTATTAGATTTTCTTTACTATATAGTAGAATGTACAGAGAAGGCATGCACATGACGCAGAGCTGGAATTCAGTCACGTGTTTTCCTGTTTTTCAATATAAAGCTTCACTTCGCTGATTTTCACTTGAAACGTATATTTTATCTACGCCCGGTAAGTGGCGGATTTTGGAAGCCCGATCAAGTACGTCGATTTCCTAATCAATTATCATTGAGCTATCATGGTATAAACAGACTCAGCCATATGCGAGCGTTGATTGTAAGTACAGCCTTTCCTTGCGTAGGATAACCATCGGACTCTCTCCAGTCGGATTCACTATTTGGGGGGCTGGTGTTTCTATTTTTAGACCAGATGAGTAAGTATAAGTCTGCGAAAACAGATCGGGGTGTTAAGATGACAAATATGCTATATGGGGTCAAATAAGCGCAATTTTATCATTGCGTATTGCTGTCAATATGAATTTTATGAATTTGGGTAACAGAGCACTTTTTAGATTAAGAATGCTTTAATGTGTACCTGAAATCTTGATCATCTATGTAGTTTTACTAACGTACAGATGAAGGAAAATACTTGTAGCGCATTCTCAGATAAATCAATCTTGTTTTTACTGCTAAAGCCATTCGATTTTCCATTTGCTTCAATTGTTAAATCATTTAAGCTCGTATCTAAAATAAACTGGCCACCTCCTTCCCTCTTTAGTTAAGCGCTTTCTCCCATTTCCATGCTTAAGAAAACGGGGCGACAAGGAACAGAGGGGAACAATGCTCAGAAGTCCCATAGCTAATCGTGGCTTAAAAGAAAAATTTTGCGCCTGCCAAATTCTCCCCTCACCACCCGCCCCCAGCAAGCGTCTCGTGTTCCGAAACGGTCAAGAATGTTTTTTCCCAACTAGGCGAAAAAAACGCCCTTGCCTGACTCACTCACTCAGGGTGGGAGGTTTGACTTGTTTTTGCACGCCCTCATGTACGAGCGTAGTTCAGAACTCGGTTCTGCAGTGCGCCACGGTATTCAGAATTGCTATATGCGCGCGCAGCCGGCCCTATGTCAGCTCCTTTTATTCGCCCTTATCGGCCTGAGGAAACGGAGAGAGGCAATGGCAATGGGGACGGGGAGAAACGTCGAGCTCAGGACAGGGCAGAGGGACAAGGCAAGTTAGTGGCCTCAGTGCGAAATACCAAGTTAAGGCTAAAGCAACCTCACGCCATAGAGAAAATCGTGCGCATGCAGCGACGTGCAAGCTGAATTTTACGATTCCGATAGAACCCATATAGACGAGTTCGGGCCTCTTGCCAAGCAAGGTGCTACAGTCGCGAGTGAAACATTGGCCTGGCTTTTCATTGATAGTCCCACTGTTGGCACGTTGACTGCACTCACTCAGCCCACACACCTGCTCAGGCCTCGCTGGGCATGGCACGCTAGGGGTGTCTAGTTAGATAGAATCACATTGATAGTGACTGATAAGTAAAGAAAACGATTTTGAGTAGCCGACAGATCTGAATCTAAAATGGCATTCATAAGCTCAAATTGCCACTTGAAATTTAACTAAGTGGCAGTGCAGCTAGGAGTCTTGAGTGAAACATTGTTTGACGTGAGCCAAGACAGACTTCGGCGGAAATTCTAACTCTCGCATCTAATTCGACTCCATTGTTAGGCGAGAATATCTGAAGTTACCTGACGTTACAGGATGGCGCGACCGCACGATACGACGGGTTTGGCTAATCCACTTGTTGACCCTTTTGAGCCAGCTTTCAACGGTGGCCTATTGAATCCTCTACTGAGGTGGGCGGCGGCAGCGCTGCCTGACCGTCTGTCAATGCTGGACACTCCGGCAGGCGTTTTGCACCGCGTGGTCTCGGCTGACGTCAATCGGACCGGACCGGACAGCCTCGAGTCAATTTTCAAGGCCTGGTTGAACAGTCGGCTGCAGTCCCACGTGGCTTATTTTGTTCTATCCACTGGGCTACTTATAATCTGGCTATTCGCCTGCTGCGGCCTCTTGGGCGCAACTCTGCGCAGAGAGCGGCACCGACGTGCACGTCTGACGCGAATTTTACTAGCCGACGGAGACCAAGTCGACGGGAAAAACGGCAGCCGCGTTGGTGGCAGGCCGATGGCACGGTCGCAATATCGGCGATTCGGCGCCATGCTGCTTCGGCGAGTGCACGGTTTGCGAGCGCGAAGCCGTCTCCAGATTGATAAAAACGTCATATCAGCGAATGGGAAGATTCCTAATGGGGACAGAAGTATTCAGATTGAGAGCAACAATAATCATAGCACTTTTACCCAAAATACTCGAAACGACATCAACGGAAGCTGTGGCTTCGACATGATCGACAGCGGTGATCCGTGGTCGAGGTCAGTCACACAGACGAACTCCAGGACTTCGTCATCAGGGAGAACAGCCGCAACAGAAGTTGTTAGAGCTGCGCATCTTTCAACAAAGACGCTTTCAAGCAGAGACCGCAAACTGCTCGCTCAAATTGGTACTGCGTCATTTGCCAGCTTGCTGTGTGTCGGCCTGCTGGTTGCTTACTGCACGCAGGTCGGAGGCATCGTTGCCTTGGCTTCCACAGAGAGAGGCCCCAACTCGGCGCATTCGATTGTTTCTACAACAGTCGGCCACCTCGACCGGTTCTTGACTCGAGCATTAGTAGAGTCCAATCGTACCATCATTGACGCGTTTGAAAACGCCTATCCAGCTGTGGAGAAGCTGTTCATGGATTTTGGCACTGAACTGCTCGACCTACTGATGTCGGATTACGGTATCGATAAACTGATTGGTAGGTGAATTCGGATTAGACTTTGACCTTATTTTTTATTTTAGCGTCTTGAACCGATACCAATAACATACACCAATGAATTTTCTCTCCTTCAGGTCACCTTGAACATTTTCTATCAACAGTGAATGGCACCGTGAATGCCATGCGGGACATTGCAAGCGCCAGGGAAAGTGTGATTAAGCCACTGCAGCAATTCGCCGCCCAACTGCAGGTCCATCGGGACTCCCTAAAAGATCCGCTGAGGGCTCTCTGCAACCGCTTTGGTAGCAACTTGCCCCCTGGACGCTGCGCTGATCTTGAGGCGCGCCTGGCCCAACTAAAGCTAGGCGTTAACGATACTAAATTGGAAACAGACTCCAGTGTTGCTATAGTAACGCTTCTCAATAAGATGGTCAAGCTAGACATCGATAATGTGCAAAAGCAGGTGCAGAAGGCTAAGGAATCGCTTGCTACTGGCCTCCAGGCTATCTCTGGCGTGATCCGCAAGCTGCTGAACGGCCTGGTGGGCACAGTGTCATCTCAGTTCGCCCAGGCGGAGCTAACGATCGCCGAGGTAAAGGCCGGCTTCGACCGGTTAGCACGCGATCCAGACCTTTGGAATGCGGTGGAGGCCGCTGGCAAGGCGGTTTTAACGCTGGTCATTCTCTCCTGTTTGGTTTTCTTACTTACTTGCATCATCTGCTGCGTCCTCCTGTGGGCGCTGGCGCGCTACTTGCACACTGCGTGCCGACTTGACCGGATGCCCTCAGCCGTGGTCATCGCCGTACCAGCCCAGCGCCGCGCTCCAGTCGAGTTGTCCACCAACTCATCGCCATTAAGACGATCGACTGACTCATCAACGACATCCGGTATCTCCAGCAGTGGCTTCTCTAGCCCTCGCTGGTCCCCACGCTTCACAAGTCCTGATGGCCAAATGGAGGTGGTCGAACGCGAAGATTCTGTTGTTCGGTTCTCGCATCGGCGCCAGAAACTTCGTCGCCTGCAAGATAGGGAGTGGAAGGGCTTCACGTACTGCTGCACCTTCGACTGCTCAATAGCTCTTCTCGTTGGTGCGATAGTCCTGCTGCTACCGTTGCTATTCAGCCTTGTACTGTTTTATGCGACTGGTGAGCTGCAGGTGGACGTCTGCCGCTACCTGGCCAGCCCGCCTGGCAACAGACTGTGGGACGTCCGCTTGGACGAATTCATGGAAGCTCGTTTGTGGCCGTTGGTTCAAGACGCGCTAAATCAGCGGACTGGGCTGCCAATCTCACTGCCGGCTCGTCCGCCTGGCAGCCTTATTGCCACGGTGCGTGGAAGCTGCGGTGATCCGAATGCCACACTGTTCAGTGTTTTTGGTCTAACTGGTAAGGAAAAGTTTGAACCTTTGAATGCCAACCCGCTTGTTGTTCGATTGCTGATTTACGAGCGTATTATTGATTTGATTGATATGATTCATAATTGAGGTCCCAAAAATTCTCCCAGGCCTTCTTAACGCGACAGCGCTCCTATCAAGCAACCTCACGCAGTCCCAGTTCCTTAGCGGCGCCAATCTCATCAAGGATCAAATCAACTCCACCGACGCAAACGCTTTGATTCCGCCGGAGTTGAATAGCTTGACGACGGTGCTACCACAGCTAGCGGGCCTCCTCGATGCTGAAGACTACGCTGCCTCCATAGCCGAGCTGCGCAAGCCGTTGCTCGTCATGCCGCGAACGGACGTCTTCATTGCTGACCTGGCGAACCTGGTTTCCGTGGCAACATCAATGGAGCCGGGTAACAACGACGCGGCTATTTTGCGGCACTCCTTGGAACAGCTTAACGCGTCCCTGCGCCGGTCAGCAGGCATTGAGGACCGTCTGGCCGGCCTGTGCCTGCGCTACCAGCTGCTGCAGGACTCGCGCAACTACACGGGCCTCACCAGCAGCCTGCTGACTGCCCTGAGAGCGGTGCAGGCCATCATTGCTGACAAGCAGGGCATGCTGGCACGCGTGGACGCTCGTTTCGGTCCTTCTCTAGCCCGTCACCAGCCCCTGTTTGCGGGCTTTCTCGATCCTCTGTCTGCAAGCCTGCTCGCTAGCGTTGGCCACTGCGACGACCTTCGACTGGCGTTGGAAACTCTGTCCGTTGATCTTTGCTCCGAAGCGGCTCCCAGGGCTAACTTGGCCTCTTTTCTACTGCTATTGACAACGTGCTTCTTCGCTGTGCTGTTTGGCCTGAACTGGTGGTTGCTTGTTCGTGTTGGGAGGCACCAGGCGGCAGTGCTGCAGTTCGAAATCGAAGCCAGTTGTCCTCGAGTTGACAACAAAGCGGAAGCTGACTGTACAACCAAGCGGAACGTGTCGCCAGTTTTGGAAATGCCGTCACCGCCAATCCCGGCGCCGAGGCGCCATCATCGGGCAGCGCCCAGCCAGCAAACATCGCGACTTCGATATGGCGAGTCGGAAATTTGAATACTCCATGCCCGGAGAGAGTCTTTCTGTACCTAGCTTGCTCATTTTCTTCTGCCATTAAAATAATGCAAATTGCGCGTCAAGATAAAAAATTATCACTTTTTTAGCGATGACTTTCACCCACTGCTTGATCAATCAGCACCTATTGCATTTCGAGTTTTTGATTCAATTTACTTATTGGTTGTTGGCTATTAGTTTGCTATCGAAGATTAGCAAGCAAAAAGCAGACGCGTCCTTCATTAAAGCTTTGATTTTATCATTTTTTCAGATATTTTAGCGCAACGTGCTGGAATTTGGCAGTGCCAAAAATACTGAAAAACTTTTGTAAATTGTAAAAGTAAATTTGAGGTCACAATATAACGCACTTCGAAATGATTTTATGCTTCGTGTATGACGAAATTGATAATTTTTATTGATATTTAATCATGTGAGTTAGCTGTGCATTCATTTCAATCGTATTTTCTATAAAAAATACAAATAAAAACCTTGTTTTATATTGAATTCCATTTAAGCATGTACAAATCTCTGCGTGCATTGACAGGTGGAAAAGATTTTGCAGACAAAAATTTATCAAAGTCCTGATACAGCTCTCATGTGACGCGCCTGATGTGCCATCAGGCAATTCTGTGCTTCTAATCTCTAAGAGATGATTTCAAGATGATTTGAAAGATTACAATCGTTTGAAATCAACTAAAACAACAACAACAACATTGTGCGCCGTCAAGATGAAAAAACAGCGTCACACGGTGCGCCTCAGGGCCTCGGCCCGAGCGAAGGCCGCGCCATCGGCAGAATCGGGGGCGCCGACAGCAGCCAGCAGGCAATCGGCGAAACGTCAAGTCGGCTGGAGTCGCCGACGGCGCAAAAGTTCACTTGGACGGTCCAGGCCGGCGCGGCGATAAAGTGCCGCGTTGGAAACTTGCTCGTAGCCGCCGCGTCAACTTGCTGCTCGAGCGAGTCCGTCAGCGTCCAGGTCTCGGCGTTGTACAGCAGGACAGTCTGGATCACTGCCTGAAACAGCGCCGCCCTCTGGCGGTCTGGCAAGGCCTCGCTTGGACTGCTGGTCTTCGCGGACGTCAGAGACAATACCGCCGAGGTAGACGAACTGCTGACAGCGCTGATGCGCGGTTACAAATTAATTTGAAACACATTTGCTAACACTGCTATTTAGCTAGCGGTACTCTCTTTGTTAGTCAAGTCTGGCAAAATGCGTGTTCGCAAAAAAATCAGAAGATCGAAGAGCATAAGATCATAGGAGCCTCAGTCGATCGCTAAAACAATGTTTAAAATATTATACAGCTATGTAGCTAGATATTTACGTAAGTAGTAAATGTCTGTCATGGTCGAGCAGGGGTCGGCAAACTTTTTAACCCTAAGGGCCTGAGGGGTAAAAATATTATGCTGCTTTAGATTTAAAGGGAAGAAAAGAGGTGAAAAGAGCGAATGGGAGATGCGAGCAGAGAATAAGAGGGGAGGTAGAGGAAAGGACGGGAGAGCAGAGAGGATAGAGAAAGTAAAGGAGAAAGAGAGAAGAGGGAGAAGAGACAGCAGAGGGAATAATGTGCATTGTCTCTTCAATGAGCATTTCAGACTATTGTCTTTGGGCGGGCCGGATTGCAATAGTAAACTTTCAAAGGGTCTGGGTGCCAGATGGAGAGCACTCGACACTCGCGCGCCGCATCAGGCCCACGAGCCGGAGGTTGCCGACCGCTGATTTAAAATCAAAGCATTTAAAATCCAATTACCTCTGGATTATTTCCTCCTGT
Organism: Macrostomum cliftonense; assembly: GCA_950096795.1. Classification (NCBI taxonomy): domain Eukaryota; kingdom Metazoa; phylum Platyhelminthes; family Macrostomidae; genus Macrostomum; species Macrostomum cliftonense. The sequence goes on along the minus strand of CATNEM010000396.1, from coordinate 366,118 downwards.
GCTGGGGATCCGAGCTAAAGTGAGATAAATTCAACCAGCTAACCGTTCAGAGACAATAGAACCGAAAGACAAAGGGGATTTTAACGTTTTTTATAGGATAATTAGCGGTTCAGCTAATCTGCAGCCCGGTTCACAATACGTATTATTCAAATAAACTGAGATCTGACTAATCTGGTTGCCATAGTGATTGTGAAACGTATGTGCAAAACCGGGGCCGGAAAAAATGGGCTTACAGCCTGTTTCGAATTTTGGTTGTCATGCAGGGAAAATAATGCAACGTTTGTCTTCCTATACGGCAAATGAAAAATATATGTATTGCAGACGTTTAATAAGAAATGCAATACTGAATTTAAAGCTACAGGCTCAGTCAGTGAGCGTACTAGTTTCTGGGGAGACCAATTAAAACAAAATGAGACTGCACCGCGCCTCGCTGATGTACTCACAGAATGGATGCAGACTGGTGCATTTTTGTACACTACGAGATGAGTAGGGTGAAGGGGCTGAAAAAAAGAGGAACAGATCCCATCTGGCAAAAGGTAGCTCCCCGAGTATCGCCTTGTTTTTTCTCCTTCATTTTTGTTCTCCAACCAATCGGTAGCTAAAAAACCTTTCTCGGCGTTTCTTCCCCACAATGCCCGCTCTTGCCGACCACTTTGTCTATTTTTCCCAGTGTCCATGGCAACATAGGGCGTCTCCGCGCATCTGCCCGTCAGACTGGAAGGTTGGAAGAGCTGGGGATGAGAATGTGCAAAGCATTTTTTTGTTTTTGGGTATAAAGAGGGCATGGAAAGTGTAGTTGTAGGTCAAGGGAGACAGAGATAGTGGAGACCGAATTCTACATCGAAAGCTTTTCCAGCTAGGAGAAAAACCTTGCCCGAAAACCGGCATCATGCTAGCAATCCGTCTAGGGCCGGCTGTTTTAGCCATCGCTCTGTGCCTTCTGCTGCCGCTGCCGTCGACATCGCAGAGGCCGCCGGAACCGCCACTGCCGCTTGATCCAATGCTAAACGCCCGCTGTCCGAAGCCTAGCGGTGATTGCATCCGGGGCCTCTCACTCCAGGATGTCTCCGGCACCTGCTGCCCGTCCTGCTCGGCCTACTCGGAGTCCGCCAGGTGCCCCTCGTCCTGCTTGAATCTCAGCTTATCGGCTACTCCTTGCTTCAGCTTCTGCGGCGAAGCTGGCTGCCGTCGGGCCCGCTGCGGCGAGCCACTGAACGGAGGCAGCAGCTGTTGCAATGCCACGAAAATCTTCGGCTGCCAATTAGACAAAATCTTTCTCGATGCCGACTGCTGCCCGGATTGCAGCGCTGGGTCCCCGCCGGCCAGCCCGGCGCACTGCCGTTTTAACCAGACACGCGGCGTTGGAAAGCCGGAATGCGACTCGATTGGAAACTGCCGACTCAAACCTGTTGAAGATCGACGCGGTGAGTTTGATCGATGAACAATTAATGAAAAACTACAATAAAGGAGCCTTAGTAGTTAAAAAAAATTATGGACATTCAACTTTATTGTCACTGTAAACTTTATTGTCACTGTAAATCCCAGACGATAACAAGTTCAGTTACGATCTGCTCCACCGCGTGTGCTCTGCGTCTGATATCGACCTGCTCAAGCGCTACCTCACTCTTGGAGCGGAAAAAATGACCGGCGAACCGAAGATGCCCCAGCTCGACGGGATGACTTTGTCCGGCTCCGTCACCATGCCGTCTGCCATGGGCTCCGTCACCCTGCCGAGCATGAGCCTGCCCCAGTTGAAGGACTACGTGGAAAAACTCGGAGGCCTATTGCGTAACATGACCAGCCTGACGGATTTAGTGAGGCAAATCACCTCCCCGACCTGCCGGGAGCCGATGGCTTGCATTGCAGGATTTTACAATAGATCTGCTAAGGTCTTGAAGACCGATTTAGACTCCATGTTAAGGCTGCTGAATAACCCCTCGTCGCTGACTGGACTGCCCGACATTAATAAGTTCATGGTGAGTTTAGTTTACCATTCTCTTGACACTTTACAGTTTACAGTAGTACAAGCTACTCGTCATTTCCATATGGGGATCATCCCCTATGATCCCCGATGCTATGAAAGGCCCACCGTTGCTCAGACCTATCGATTTTTATGTAATTCTGAATGAATGATAAATATAACCTAATTAAATCTGAACGAATACCGAAAATGCGAATATTTGACGCTTTCAGGGCCTATTAAATTCCAATCTAAGCAAAGTGATCACAGAGGGCGCGTCCTGCATGGCTAAAGTACAGTGGCAGACACCCTGCGTTACCAATGTGCGCTCAATCAACATCGAGGAGCTGCTGCATCGCAGCCGATGCAACCGGAGCTCCACTTTAGAGTTCGGCCTGCTGCAGAGCATTGCAGACAAAGTGGCGAACGAGACCGCCGAAAATCGGCCGCCAGGTTTGGAGATCTTCCGCAACATGACTTGCCGGGAGTTAAGGAACCCGTGCGCGTGAGTTACTGTTAAGTCGGTTTTTTTGCCGCTGTTGAAAATTTAGCGAGACTGCAGAATTTTCCAAAAAGTCTCCGTTCCGTCCACCCGCAGTGTGGACATAATGAATGCCCTGATGAAGCGAGTCGGCTCCGGCTGCGGCAACGCGAAGCTTCTCACCATGACCAGGGAGCGAATGCGCGCCGACCTCATAAGGTGCAGTGGCGGCTTGGACCGGCTTACCAATGAGGATTTGGCGAATGCTCTGTCCAGCTGTCAACTCAGTCCGAATGACGTGATGAGCATTTCGCAGGCGGCGGTGAGTTAATTTGAAGTTCATTCATGACTGCAATGATTATAGCTATTGTCGATGAGTATTGGTCTAAGATGTCTATCACCTCTGCTAACGATACTCACTGGCAGCCTACGAAGCTGCAGCAGGTTCTTTTGGACGGCACATCAGTGCCAGAAGCCGCTTTCACTGCTAAAACCGGGTCACCCACGCTGGGAGCTCTGGTGCAGGAGCGGCTCAAAGACTGCCCAGACTTGAAAGCTGCTGTCGATCGAGAGTTTGCGAAGAATCTGGACATAGCTGGTTTGGCTGCTAGCGCCGCTCGGTGAGGTTTGCGAATGAAAAATGAGTAGGCAGGTAGATTGCTAATGAGTAACGAGTAGACAGGTAGATTGCTAATTAGTAATGAGTAGACAGGTAGATTGCTAATGAATATCGAGTAGACAGGTAGATTGCTAATTAGTAATGAGTAGACGGGGTAGATTGCTAATTAGTAACGAGTAGACAGGTAGATTGCTAATTAGTAACGAGTAGACAGGTAGATTGCTAATGAATATCGAGTAGACAGGTAGATTGCTAATTAGTAATGAGTAGACGGGGTAGATTGCTAATTAGTAACGAGTAGACAGGTAGATTGCTAATTAGTAATGAGTAGACAGGTAGATTGCTAATGAATATCGAGTAGACAGGTAGATTGCTAATTAGTAATGAGTAGACAGGTAGATTGCTAATTAGTAATGAGTAGACAGGTAGATTGCTAATTAGTAATGAGTAGACAGGTAGATTGCTAATTAGTAGCGAGTAGACAGGTAGATTGCTAATTAGTAATGAGTAGACAGGTAGATTGCTAATGAATATCGAGTAGACAGGTAGATTGCTAATTAGTAATGAGTAGACAGGTAGATTACTCTGCTATTGCTTAATCCACAAGACACGCAAAATAATTTTTAAATAATTTACTATGGCTCTGCCAGGGATCTGATTGGCGCACTCAGTCCCGCTGCTGTCAGTCGTGTGGGTGCCAAGTGGGATGAGCTGTTGCCAGCAGACATTTTCAAGATTTCCATGAGGCTCGAGGGAGATCCTGACAGGGAGGCCAAGGTGAGATTTTCCTTCGACTGTTAGGCTTATTTCCTTGCTAGTGCTAATTTGGCCTGGAGTGAATTGCTTCATACGGGTAAAAAAGCGAAATAAAAGCACGATTTTTAATCCAGAAAACAAACTAAACAAGCATTTCCAGCAATTGAGGTGGCCTTCCTTTGTTTTTGCAGTGCCAGGAGCTTGTGCCCCGGCTGAAAGACGCCTCGCTGAGCAGCCTCTTTGCCTGCATCGACAAGATTCCAACGCAGAAACTGCGCACTCTGTTCCCCTCCGGAGCCAACCTGCAAAAAGCTGCTCAAGCTTTCAACTACAGGGCCATGTCACCGAGGGATGTGAGTCAAGCGTGCATCCATTCTGATCATTAGCTATCTTTTCAAACGCTTTCGAATAGTTTTTTAAAAAAATCATAAAAAACGATTAAAAGATTGCTCGAAGCGCTTCCGCCCTTCGCGACATGCTAAAAGATGTGACAGCAACTTCGTCCAACTGCCTGATCTACATGAACAGCCTGTTCAGCTTTCCCAGGAACCGGATCGAGCGTGGCCTGTGCCTTGACGACACCTGCTTCAAGCAGATGTGCAGCCTGATGCCCAATCATCCCAATACCGCCTACTGCCAGGGGCAGGTCCGTTAATAATGAAAATTTGCCCATTTATTCAATCAGTTATTCAACAACAGAAATTGTACACCCCGCTTACTGCTTCAGCGGCCGCCACCATCAGCCAGCAGCTTGTCGAGTCTGGGCGCCAAAGCCATGGCTCAGCTGCCCCCAGCCGATGTGCGCAGCGCTCTCAGCAACACCAAGGACAAGGCTTCGTTCCTATCGCTGATAAGCCAGTTTTTTGACTCGGGCAGCAGCAGCAGCGCTGCCTTGAGCTCGTCAGCTAAATCGGGGATTGACCACAGGATCAGCGCCAAGGTAGGCAATGAAGCTGAAAGCACCAATCAAGGCACCTCAACGAGTTTAAATAGCAATCCATCCCTACACTAAAGCGATTTCCACCGTAATTTAGAAACGTCGCACCACCATCGGCGCAGTGATGGACGAGTTCCAGAAGACCTTCCTCCAGGGTGCCAATCTCAGCAGCTTCAGCGCAACGGAGACAGACGCCTCCCTGCTGTCACAGCTGAACTCCGAGCAGTTGAGACGCCTGCCATGCTCGCAGCTGCTGGTGGTGGCCTACAAAGCCAAGGTTTACATCAGCAACGTTGACTCCGGATCTGGTAGCGCGGTCAGTAAATGCGTGTGCGACTCGTACGCCAACTGTAGCAACATCACGTCTGCCGCACTGAGCGAAATTGGCGGCTACGCCATGTTCATCTCGTAAGATACCTTGGTTAAAGCTTTACGTGTCAATCCTGCCTTGCTTTTTGCCCAATTCATAGAGAGCTCTCATGCTTCCGGATTGTAGCACCGAATTGGTTCGAAGAATACCAACTAGCGTGCTGCCAACGTACTGTCAGGCGCTACAAGCTGTCGACGCTTATGAGAAGAGCATCAAGCTGTCCATCGCTCACCAGCGCCTCATCCACGAGCTCTGCACTGCTCACGGTGACATGTCCGGCTCTGGCGGCTCGAACGACACAAATCTCGATGCCTTGACATCCTGGAATACCACGGTGGTCAGCGCCGTCATGCCGTGCACTTTAACCACCGCTCAGATTGACAAACTGGACCAGGGCGCCGTTGAGAACATTATCCTGCGGCTGGTCCACTGCCCGCCAAACAGGGCCTACCTGAGCCGCATCTGCACCAGATACTTTAAGCTGTACAAGTAAGCCTTTTATTAAACTCCATTTTAAAACAAACGTTCAATGCTTGAAGAAACACGCGTAGTTAGTTGAGTACAATTCATGTGGATAAATGCATGCAGGAAAGTACCGAATAGTTTAGGCACTTCCTTAGAAAGTAAAGTTGCTGATTTTCCAGCATTAAACAGTCGTTTTACGAGTAATTGGGTATTTTAACGTTGAGCTGACTAATTAACCTGCCTACTAACGTACCTTTGATATAATTCATAATTCCTAAAAAAACCTTGAAATTCTTGAAAAAATTCGCCAAATTCACTGTCTCCTCACACAGCGACAGCGCCACATCCGGTAACTACAGCACCAGCTCGGTGCGGATGTGCTTCCAATTTGCGGACACACTGGTCAACATCACCAAGGTGAATAGAGACGACGTGCGCACCGAGAGCGGCTCAATTGCCACTGACGCGGCCCAGATCAATGACTCGTGCACCGAACGAGCTTCTCACGGGCACAAGGCCGACTGTGACAGCGCCGAGATGCTGGACAACGCCATCGCCACTGGCCGAGCGCAGCGATTCTTCATCTCGGTTATCGACGGCAGCGCTGGGGCTGGCGGCAGTGGCGCGCCTGGGCGACGCAGAAAGAGATCAACTCCGGCTCTCACTTGCAACGATATTCAGAACCTGGCTAGCGGCGTTGCTCAGGTACAGCTTGTTCGCCTGCCTGTCTGTCTGTCTGTCTGTCTGTCTGTCTGTCTGTCTGTCTGTCTGTCTGTCTGTCTGTCTGTCTGTCTGTCTGTCTGTGTGTCTGTCTGTGTGTCTGTCTGTCTGTTTGTAAGTCTGTCTGTCTGTCTGTCTGTGTGTCTGTCTGTCTGTCTGTCTGTCTGTCTGTCTGTCTGTCTGTCTGTCTGTCTGTCTGTCTGTCTGTCTGTCTGTCTATCTGTTTGTCTGTCTGTCTGTCTGTGTGTCTGTCTGTCTGTCTGTCTGTCTGTCTGTCTGTCTGTATGTCTGTCTGTCTGTCTGTCTGTCTGTCTGTATGTCTGTCTGTCTGTCTGTATATCTTTTAAAGAATCTTCTGAAGTGGTTTAGCCGACTTATTCAACATTGTCCACAATCGTCTTTCATTCGTTGCCAGGTGACGGCGGCGCAGATCCAGGCGATGGCGCAGAGCGAGTTCCTGTCCTGCTTCAGCACCTTCGGCATGGCGGACACACAGTGGAACAGCGAGCAGTGCGCGCAACTGAAAGCTAAGACTGAGCTCGCCTACAATGTCACCAGCAATTGGACCAGCAGCGTACTGCTAACAATCGGATGCCTGACGCAGTGCTGGAGCAGCTCTGAGATTGCCCAGATTCCTTACTCAGACGTGGCCCACATCAGCGACACTGGAAAGTACTGCAGGCTGATGCCCAATGCCGCTGTGAGTGTCGTGATGCATCCATCTGTTAAAATTACTCTACAAAACGTATATAGAACTTGGTCAACGGAATTAAAAAAATACTGGCGTGTTTTATTTAACAATTGAAGTACTATTGACAGATCCGTAAACACACTTATCTGATTTATTCGGATAATTTTTGTTCAATCAATAATTACTTGCCGTGTCATTCTGGTGTTCCCCGCCGACAAATATTTTCTGCCTAACAACAAAGTCGTTCCCCCCTGCATGCCAGGCCTAATCCCTGTCCCATTATCCATCCACAACCCCTCAGAAAGCCGCCATTGTGACAGCCTACATCGCCAATGCCAAGGCTAACGACTCCGGCCAGATGACTAGGAGCGAGCTGAGCTCACTGGGCTACCTGGCCTGTGATGCGCCGACAGCTCATATTGGCAAATTTAACGAGACCAACGTGCTGTGAGTCCAGTGGAAGCTTGGCTTTGGGGGGGGGTAAAGAATCGTGCCTATAGCTGCCTATCATCGGTAGCATTTCTCGCTACCCTTCTGTGTAAAAAGCCGTTGTAGCAGCGGCTGCCTCGGGTGATTCACGGTAAACAGAACGCAAATAGCTAATACACGCGGGCAAGCCAGACAATCCATTTAGCTAGCACGGCCTTTTTTTAGCTTCCCAGTAGCTCAGTCAGTGTGTTTCGATAAACAATGCCCAACTGAAAAAACGTCTAATCCATTGAAAAACAATTTAGCGGAGAGATGCTCAGTAATTGATTTGCTGTAGAATTTTCCGCTAGCTCCATGCTTGGTTGCTAATGGCAACCATCGAGCAGTCAGACAGACTCTTTACCCGGTAGATGAACGATACATATGAATAATAGCTAGAAGGGGAACAAAAGGGGAATGCAGAAGAGGAAAACATCAAGCCCAGAAAAAATGGGAAGGCAGTGTGAATGCAGTCAGTCGCGAGTTGCAAAGCGCCCAAGGAGAGAGAATAAGGAAACTGAATGCCTCTCTCTAGAAATAATAACAAAACACAGCAGTAGCTAGTAATTTTTTGCTGTAGCTCCAGCCATCCTTTACTAAATTATCTGGAAGCTTTTGAAAGAAACCCTTCGCCATCTGTTTACTCTGCTAATACTCTGCTAAAATTCATTCTTTGCACCTTAGCAACTCGATGACGGAGTTGGGCACCCCCGGGCCCTGCTCTGAGGAGGTGATGACAACCTATGTGAACCGTCTGAAGGCCTCCTCACTGGGCAGCACCGTTGTCACCTGGCAGACCAGCTACTTCACTAGCATTTCCAACCTGATTGGTGAGCTAGATGATAGATAGATAGATAGATAGAAAGAAAAAAAGAAAGAAAGAAAGAAAGATAGATAGATAGATAGATAGATAGATAGATAGATAGATAGATAGATAGATAGATAAATAGATAGATAGATAGATAGATAGATAGATAGATAGATAGATAGATAGATAGATAGATAGATAGATAGATAGATAGATAGATAGATAGATAGATAGATAGATAGATAGATAGATAGATAGATAGATAGATAGATAGATAGATAGATAGATAGATAGATAGATAGATAGATAGATAGATAGATAGATAGATAGATAGATAGATAGATAGATAGATAGATAGATAGATAGATAGATAGACAGATAGATTTGTTGGCAAGCTGACTCAGAAAATCGATAAATTTTCACCCGCAGGTGGCCTGTCGAGCTCGGACATCCCCACGCTGTCCAGCAGCCAGATTGGCTACATTGACGCCTCGGCCATCTCGGGCATGTCGGCCACCAAGTTCAAAGACTTCACCCCAAGCCAGCTGTCGGCATTCAGCGCTTCGCAGAAGTCGGCTGTAACCAGCGGTCAGTTGGCCCTGCTGTCCGACTCTCAGAAGCAGGCGCTGGGCCACTCTGTGACCTCCGGAGCAAGTAAGACGATTTAAAGAGTGGCTGAAGCTGTTATTCAAATAGTTAATCTCTAGCTGAACTATATTCCCTTTAGCTAGAAAGTATAGAAGCGAAATTGCAATTTTCTAGACTGGCTAACTGAGAATCTGCTTCTGCTAGTGGCCACAACTGCACTGGGCGCCGCTGCTGGGGGCTGGCAGCTCACAGTGTGAGCAACTGCAGAATGCGCTGACAAGTCCTAGAGTGAGAGGCACGTCATCAAGCCGCTGCTTCGTTGAATCAACAACTCAATGTTTTATTTTAGGACCCAACTAAATAGAGAAAAAATGCAAGGTACACCGTAATTTTCGGGGTGAAAAACAGTTGAAAATCATTAAATGTTTATTTTGTTTAGGCAAAACAAAAACTGCGTAAAATCCTAGCAAGCAGATTTGTTTTTTTCGTTTGTTTATTTTCTATAAAGATGAACCGTAATTTTTCTATATGACATATCAATTTTTAACAAATTTTTTTTTACTTTTCTATTTTTAAAATAGAATTATACTCAATAAGCTAAATTTTAATAATATGCTTGAAGTGTAAACCTAAAATTTTGTAGATCGACTGGTCAAATTCCTGTACTTTTTAATAATATTTTCAATGAAAGCAAATTTTTGTTTTGTTTATTTAAGAAATGGATAAAAATTGGCCACAATTTAAGCGCTCCGGGGATTTTTTTATTCATATTCGAATAAATTATTGAGTTACATATACAGTACCTGCCTTGCCTCTACCCTCCGTATCAATAATTATAACTCTTAATTTCTTATGAGGCTGTTTTACTTATTCAAAGATTATTTTAAACTGGCACAGGGTACGATCTCCGCTTATTTAGTCGAGCTGTGAAACTTTATTCGATCTTGATGTTATTTTACAGATATAACGAAAACAATTTTTTGAACTGTCAAAAAACTTTTTTCTTAATAATGTATACGAGCGTATATTTTGATCAAAAAATATTTTTTAACACCGAAAAATTCTTCTTTTTTGAAACAGTCGATGGTAAATTCATTGTCAATATTATTTATTCTTAACTTATTTTTACTGGTGATTTTCCTTGTGTCAAAAATGTGGGCCGTATACACAATGAGTAGCATTGAGACCACTAGAGCATCCTTTAATTCCTCCAGCTGAAAGTCGGGACCATTTGAACACCTTTATAGCCCTCGGCCCCCTACCGCGCTGGCCAGCTCCTACCGCCTGCAATCTCGATCCTTTCGCCAGCGGTTCAATAGATCAGCAACAACTGCACTCAAAGGGCTCACCACCTTCATTAGTGACGAGGTAGCATAGCTGAATCAACGCTAGCTTTTTTTAGCAGTCGGTCAATAGAGCGTTTGAATCTGAGCGGCCTCCTCGAAATCGAGACGTCTCAATGCCTGATCAACAGGTGGTAGGTGGAATTCCATCTCAGCTCTTGAAGGAGGAGCATCTGAAACATCTTCCTGCCTCTCCCGGTAAGCCGTCGACTGGTTGCATCATCAGCTACTAGCAGAATCCGAAGATCCTTGGGGTCGATTTTGATCTTCTGTTTCGTTTTCATGAGCGCGTCAAGGCCGTCGCTATCGAAGCTCAAGCTAATACGTCCATTCTGAGCGCCTTATTGGGACAAAGTTATAGGCCAAAGACAAAGAGACTCTTACCGCCACAATCAAACGGTTCTGCAGCTCAATTACTGCGCGAATTTTTGGTTACTTTTTTTAGACTCCAGCTGGGCCTGGAGGTTCCAAAACGGCTCAATTTTTTTCTGTTAATACAGAATAACTGCCTCTTAGCGGGGTACCAGTAGATCATCTTGCTGGATTTACGAAAAAATACAAAAATAAAAACTGGTTGCAACAGATAGTACTCGTATAGATTTGTTAATGCTGATATATTTTGAAAAAAAACTTGGTTCCGTAAGTCTATGCCTGCGCAGTGCAAGTACACGCATGTGCAAAAGTGGCAGTCAATCACTATAAATTTCATAAATTGCAAAAAATAACAATAATGTTTCTTTTCAATTATAAGAAGCTTACAGCCGCTTCAGGCATGTAAAAATCATTCAACAAAAATAAAAAAGCGAATCTGAACAAGAATGCATATCTGAATTAAACAAATTTTACTCAGTTCTGAATACTGTAAAATATTTGTATGAGGTAAATATATTCTTTACTGAGGTAGCATAGCTTCAGGACCAAGTTTTTAAATACACATTCGGGATTAAAAATACCGAAAATAAATTTTGACCGTAAAACTGAATAAAAATTTCTTAATAAAAGACGATAGTTATAAAAAGCTTGCGTTGGATGAATTATAGAAAATTGAATTCCAACCAGCAGCAGCAGCCCAGAAGCAAACAAGCTCTAAATCTAAATAATACTGAGACGACCCGAGCCGGCAAAAGACTACAGATGGACCAGCAGTTCAGCTCGAATTGCGGCCCTGCAGATGGGACAGGTGCTGAGGCTGCGGCTGCACCGGCTGCAGCTGCAAAAGTGACCGCAGTCTAGAAGCAGCACGTCCACCAGTCGGTCCAAGCAGACCTTGCAGCAGCGCCAGGCCGCGTCATGGTCAGTGACAGCCGGCGCATCAGTTGGCCAGGCGGAGCGAGCCTGGAGCAGCCGTTCAGCCAGGAAGTCCTCGGGCTCCAGAGCTCTGCTGAGGCGCTCAGAGCGGAGCGTCAGCGCAGATGCCAGCAGTTGCTCCGGACTGGAGAAATCGTCTCCGTGAAGTGTCAGGCGCAATTCGATCAGGGCGCGAATCTCCGACGCGGCTCCGAGAGAGGCACCCAAAATTCGATGCGCGTCGCGAAATGTCGGCCAGTCGGCGCGGGCGCGAATGTCGCGCGGCCCGTTGCGAAATCGCAGCACGGCAGTTTTAGCTGAGCAGTCTGCCTCGGTGAATGCTTCTTCGTTTGCTACTCGGAATGACGATGAGGTAGTTGAAGAAACAATGATGACGTCAGCAGCAGCCTGGATAGTCGCGAGCATGGATGCTCGAGCAGCGCGGACGAATGCTGCGCCACGGCTCAGAAGAACGTGCGCGCAGCGAGGCGACCAGGCGGCGTGCAACGCCAAGGGGTCTTCGCTGGCTGCACAATGCGACAGTTGGAGGCCGCAGCTGTAGCAGACGAGCCGGCGTCGTGCCGACAGAAAAAATCCAGCGCCTGCCAGCACGTCTGTCGACGGCATGGGCAATAGAAAGCTGCAGTCGTGTCCAATATTACAGAAAGACTGCAGACGAGCAGTCAAGCTTTGAAGCGCTGGCCAAAGCGGGGGAATGGTTGCTGCGCATGCCTCGAGTGTCTCCAAATTGTCTAGAGCGTTCCGACTTGCTGCTGCTGCGGCTGTGGCTGCAGGAACTGGTGACGGTCCATGATGTGTTAGCAAAGCTGCAGCCTCTGCTGGTTCGAAGTTGATTAGCCGCTGACAATCAGGCACTGCTTTCTGGCCAGAAGCCTCACTACACTGTACAGCTGATCGACTTCTACGTGTTTGATCTACTGAGTTATCGCAAGTCGCTGGCACATTTCCAACGTCCAGCTGCAGAACAAAAGGACAGGTGCTAAACTGGCGCCTGTGAGCGGTCATCGCTGATTCGCCCGGCTGCCGGGGTCCAAGAATGCCGCGGCAAAACGCGCAACGGGCGCCGCTGTCACCGTCCGAGTGGAACCCGGCGACAGCCAGTTCGACAGCCTCAGCATCAACTGTTTGAAAGGTCGCTAGCCGAGCAGCCTCAGAGCGCAGCTCAACTGCTCGAGGATCTGCTGACGATTCGTTGAATCTCAACTGCTGCGCCAGTCGCGGCACGCCGGCTCCGCCACCTGTGTAGTAACGAAGGGAGCGAGCGACCGCAGTTTGCGTATCGACATCAAAGGCAGCTGTTGGCTTTGCCGGAGTTGGCGGTGCTCCAGCTATGATTCTGGCTAGCACGTTTGAACTGAAATTTTCTGCTTCTGCCAAGGCCGTCCGGGTCTCACTGACCGCGGCCTCGATGACCGAAATTTCAGCGATCTGTTTAGCTGCCCGTCCTTTGAATGATCTGATCAATGATCCATGCGTCATAAAAATAATGCCTGAAGATACAGACTGGAACAGACTTGGAACGATAAGGGGGTGAGTGACAGATGCAACATTCAGGCTTTATATTCCAATAACTCTAAATTTAGGCCTGATGCAGATGCCCCTTCTTAGGTATAGGGAATAATTATTTGGCCAGTAAAGAAAACCCTTTGTACAGAGGGTACAAACGTACAACGCGCGTTGCTGAGTGTACTCTGCCGCGAGAATGTACACTTGTACTCGCTAAAACTGGATTTGTTCCACCCTCTCTCTCTTTTTCTCTCGGCTCTCGATGAAAAACAAGCATTCCAGGCGAGCAACTTTCGTACATTTAGGGTAGCTCGGGGAAACCAATAATTGCGTAGGCAGATGCAATAGAGAAAGTCGGCCTGTACGAGTCGGGAGTAAACAATTTTTTAAAAAATAAATCTGACGCATGGTTCCATTTTCTGTTTAAAGAGAAAGGTCGATGTTCGGTCCATGTTTATTTCCGATTGTGGCTATCTGTGTGCAAAATTTTATTTGTTTTTTATCCAGGCCCAAGTTACTGAGCCAAAATGAAAATTACGACACCCGACCTTTCGACCAGATCAATGTACAGTCCACGGCCAAGGACCACTGCAATAATTAATATAGTAGTCCTTGTCCACGGCACAGCCGCAGCTAGATGCGCGACGCATCTGAGGCCTGTGTACAGCTAAACTTGACGGTCATAACTACCTTACTAGAAACAATACTATTTTTTGTTTCCATAGCAACTGTTTAATTAGCCGTCTGTTTGAGCTACAGCAGCAAATGATGAACTCAAAAAGACCAAAAAACCCAATGCTGCTTAATAGTAAAATAGGAAATATTCACACACATCGTTAATCTTGTCGTCAAATTATCCAGGTTTCATTTTTTTAAATACGATTACGAAGGCAGACAAAAATAGGAATATAAAAATATCAAAATCTATGGATTTTTAAGGTCACTCGCGCTCATTTCAAAGAAAATATAAGCAATAGCAACTCGTTAACTAACACAGAATTACCTGTGCAGAATTAACTGTGTTACCTGTGCGCATTCAGCCATACGAGCTGGCATCAAATGGAATGATTCAATTTGCGAATTAAATTTCATTGAGCAAATTAGGGCAGCAATCAACGCGATACTGTCTTCATTTGGGACGCTGTCTGAATTTGGGGAATGTAGCTTCGTGCTTGGGAAAATATATTCAATAACTCTTAATTGTGGCAAAGCCTGTCCAGAAGTAACAACCCCTGTCTTGAAGTAAAAACCCATCTTGTAGTAACAACCCCTATCTTGAGGTAAAAACCACTGCCTTGAAGTAGCTCTGTCTAGAAGTAACAACCCCTGACTTAGATTAAAAACTCCTGTCTTGAAGTAGCAACTATCTGTCTCAAACTAATAGCCCCTGTCTTGGAATCGGAAAATTTTCTTTAATTAGCTTAACATGGGAAAACCCGTCAGCGCAGAGTGCGGCAAAGTTCTAAATCAAAGACGAAAATAGTTTCTACAATATAAAGCATTTCAACAGGCGGTTCTCTAGTCAATTTGCACTGATTCTGTGGCGCGTTGCTCTCTGTGAGCAGGTGAAAACCTGCGCAAGCTCCGTTCGAATCAGACGAGACTAAATCCCTCAGTCTCGTCGATGGCTAGCAGCAGCTTCTGGCGCAGGGTCTCCCTATCCGGGTAGCGGGGCAGGTCTAGCATGTTGTAACAGGTGTGCGCCACTGGGAGGCACTTGGGACTACAGTGTACCACCTGGATGCGTACGCAGATGGCCGACATGCCCTTAAGAGTGGGGAAGACAGGTGGGCAGGTTAGGAAGCTGGGATGGAAATTACCTATGATGCGGTTTTCTAACGCTTTCCTAGAAAAAACGGCTGTAAAACTTGAATCTCGAATGCTGCGTCTCACCTGTACGGGAACCCGATCGCTTCCTGTTAAAAAGCGCAAGAAGCGTCGCTTTTTATCCTCGTCCAGATCCTGATGGAAAACCGACCAGAAATTAGCTATAAGCTGCTGATAATCAGGACTCGGATTTACGTAGAGAGCCCCGCGCTCCAGCTGGTCCCAGTCGAAGCAGTCGCTTTCACCGTTAATGATCGCCTGCAGCTCCTGCGGTTCCAGCATCGGCAACACGGGGCTGCCGCAGGCGCGCTCAAATCCCGCCTGGAAAGCGTCGAATGCGTCCCGGCAGCTGCGGTTCAGCACAAAGTCCACGTAGGCGGACACGTAGGACTCTCGGTTGCCAAGGGTGACGCGATCCTCCGGATTGCCGGACAGCGGCACGCGCTGCACGTGATCAAACATTTTGGTCTCAATCTCGAAGTTCAACTCGAGCTGCTCAATAGATTCGGCAGAGTCCTCGTCTAACAGCGACTGCAGACTGTTGCCCACCGTAGGGTCCAGCTCCTTGAGGTCGTCAAGAGCGACTGGCTGTCGCAACAGTTTCCTAAACAGAGCCATTGGGAACGGCACGGCCGCCAAGATGCTGTTGTAAATTGCGAGACCCAGCAGAGTTCCAATCAGGCTGAAGTTCTCAGGACACTCCAAGGTGCTGTGGTTGAACCAAACCAGGTTGGAATCAAAGCTGGTAAACATGCCGTACACAGGATCAAGGATTTGACGAAATATGAGTAGGAAAAACTCTTTTGTTAGGCCACCCTCGTCCACAGCTTCTTCCCCTTTGAAAGTGATGCGCAGCGGCTTTTTGAGCTCCGCCGGGTGGCAGCTGCTGAGGCTGACGACAGCGTCTTGGATGAGGGCCTGACGCGCCACGCGCAGCACCAGGAACGGACTGCGCATATCAAAAATGGCGCCAAAAGTGAAGCCCTGGAACAGATTGAACATCATAGCCTCGCGGAAGGCCTGTTCCATCTGCATTCGAGCGTCAACCTTGAGCAGCTCCATCTTGGCCGGCCCGTCGAACACAAAAGGATATTTGAGAAAGCTGAAGCGGTTCCGGTTGTCCGTCCAGGCGCGGTAGTCTGTGTCAAGCGACACTCTGTCCCGAATTTCTGTCAGATGGAAAGACGACGAGGGCAAACGGTCGCGCCGGTTGGAATTGAGCACGTGCAGCCGCTTCAAGAAGTCCAGGCACGGCTGCAGCCGCTTAATTCGCTGCTCTTCTGCGTCCGCTTTTTCCCTATCTGTTGCCTCGCTATTTACATTGTACTCGCTCGACATCAAGGCGTAATTGGTCGCACGAATCAGGCAGCGCACCAGGCGGGCAAAGTGGCGCAATCGGAGCTCACCTAGCCAACTCAACAAGACTGCTATTAGAGGCCTCGGCAGCCGCAGGATAAGATCCGCCAGTGCCGGCTGTAACAATCCGGGCGATTCGAACTCCGGACTTAACGGAAGGACCAGCAACAGTCGGACGCATTCAGCATCCGCAAGGCGAGCTTCCTCGCGCTCAGTCAAGTCTGCTAGAAGCTCCATATGCGCTGCCAACAGCTCCTGCTGCCTGTTCGTATCAGTGACAGCAGCTTCGCCAAGCCGCTTCTGCAGGAATTCCGCTGCCGCGTCCATATCGAGGCCGTGCCAGCCTGGCCGAGGATTTTCGTGCTCAACGCCGGGCAGCAGGAATGCGCGAGCGTAGGCTGCGGGACAAGCCGCCGCCGCCATGCAGCCTGGCCAGTCGCTCTCCGGATTGCAATTGTCCAGCGATAAAAGTCCCTCAGGCACGGAAGACATAGGAGACATCGGAGGACCGCCGACTCGAAGGTAAGCTCGCCTGCTACCAGCCGACACGTCAACGTCCACTTGGCCACTTGCGCCTAGGGTCACCGGCCAGGGCCGGCTGCGGACACCGCCCGAGGGTGCTACAGAGCCGAATGCGTACACGCGGCCTCCTTGGCAACTGGCGTAGGTAGCCGAGCTGCCGCACGCAGCGCTCACAACCCGTGAGCCCATCAGGTCTGCAACTTGACGCGGCAGAGACTCGCTAGAGGTTGCGCCATGCCCAAGCTGACCAGACTCGCCAGCGCCGAAGGTGAAGAGGCCGCCATCAGCGGTGACAGCGGCGGTATGCTCGGCGCCGCAAGCTATTCGACGTACTCGCCTACTGCGCAGCGCGGAGCACTCCACCGGCAGCGGCCTGTTGGTGCCAACGCCGTCCTCGGTGCCGCAGCCCAGCTGGCCGCTCTCATTGCAGCCCCAGCCGAGCAGGACGGCGCTGTGCGACAGCGCGAAGCTGTGCCGGCCGCCGCAAGCAACCTGGCGCACCGGCAGTCCAGCCAGGTGGCGAACTGGCGCCAGGCCCGAGCCCGGCTGGCAGTGGCCTCGGCCCAGCTGCCCGTTGGAGTTGTCGCCGAAGGCGAATACCTGATGGTCTGCGGTTAGCACCAAGCTGTGCCCGCCACCAGCTGACACCATCACGGCCCTGTGCCCGAGGAGTGGTGCTACGGGACCGACGCCGAGAGCGCAGCTCGACGAAGAGTCTTCAATTCTCGGGCCAAGCTGACCAGTGGAGTTGCTGCCCCAGGCCAAGACCCGGCCCTCCGAAGTCAGCGCAAGCGAATGGCTTCCACCAGCTGCGAGCTGTGTCACTCGACCCGACGAAGTCACCGCCTCAGCAAGGCCTGGCACCGGTGCGAACTCCGACTCGTCAGTGTCGCGTTCACCGCAGGTGAAGACGCCGCCGCTGGTTGTTAGCAGTAGGCAGTGGTGGTCGCCCGCAGCCACAGCTGCAGTAGAAGCCGCCAGAGCCGGAGCCAGGGCCACCTCAGTTGGCAATGCGTGAAAGGAAATCCGCGAGTCGTCGTCAAACTTGGACTTCAAGAGCGGCTCGCCGATTAGCAGAAGCCTCGGAAGCTGCTGCTGCTGCGTTGCCGAAGTGGGCTTTTGCTGACTGAGTTGTTGGAGCTGAGGCACTCCGCCAGTCTTGCTGATCGACATATTGGCCGGTGACCTCTTCAGAGTCGGCTGCTGATTGTCGCTTGTTGCCTGCTCTGTTGAATGCTTCTGCTGCAATACAGTTTGCGAATTATTTTGCCGCTGCTTCAGCGGAGACTTGGCATTATCCATGCTCGTAAAATGCGCAAGAGAAACTGAGATGCACTTAGTCAACTCTCTTATGGCTTTATGTACCGTGTTGACTAGAGGCGGTGGGCCGCAGCTAGCCTGAACAACTAAGGTAGCAAAATGTTCTCTGCCGTGTGTACAGCCAGGCCTGCCCTCAGCCCCAGCTGAATTCGCTCTGTACACGCTCACCCGCCTCTCCCTGTACTCATGCACACACACCCCAGCCTAAAGTCCAATTGTATAGGACACGCATATTTTCATGACTTCTTCCTGCAGTCTTTAGGCCACACTGCAGAGCTATGGACACGAAATAAATAAATAGTACACAGCTATTAGAAATCTACATGTACGTACATAGCCAGTGCATAGCAACTCAAATCAAGGAAGGAATTGCTGATAGTGCAGTGTGTAATAAGCCTCTGAGTACAGTTTAATGTCTCTGGAATTCTTTTACGAATCGCATTGAATGTGATCCGAACACGGACATAATTTATCCCTGCGTGTGCACATGAGCCAAGCAAGTTATAAAGTGTGCAGACAAGTTTTATGGCCGGTTAAGCTGTACGAACTTTTACAGATATATAGGCTTTAACAAGCCTAAAATATTGTCTTTGTTTATTTACCTTTTTAGTTTGTTACTTAGACATTAAAATGTGTAACTGCGACTGCCTCGAATTACTTTTTTATGACAATTGCTAACTATACTGCCTGCAACAGACAGAAGTGCACAGTACATCGACTTCACCTGTCACAGCCTTAATATTAAGAATTTTTTCACACTGCCTACGGTTTAAAGCTATTGCCACAGTAAAGGGATTAGAGAGAAAAAAACTAGTTCTTAGAACAAATGAATGAATGACAATGGGAGACAGTGTGAGGCGCACAAAACACAGGACAGAGACCAAATATATGAATACAATAGGGCATGAACATGAATGTGCACACTTCTGTCAAGTTCAAGCACGTGTCAGTCAATTAATATAACTAGTCAATAAGCTTCGGCTTCAGGAATTCAACGAATTCGTCTATGAGTGACGGCCAAGCGCCTAAAAAAATAAAAAATTCTATGTAGCGTCGATAGTTATGCTTATAGCCAATAAAGTACATACCACGGCTCCCCCCTGTCAGATTAGCCAGATTTGGAGACAGACTCACTCACGTTGGGGTCAGATTTGGAGACAGACTCACTCACATTGGGGTCAGATGAGCCAGATTTGGCGACTGACTGACTCACATTGGGGTCAGATTAGCCAGATTTGGCGACTGACTGACTCACATTGGGGTCAGATTAGCGAGATTTGGCGACTAACTGACTCACATTGGGGTCAGATTAGCCAGACTTGGAGACTGACTGACTCACATTGGGGTCAGATTAGCCAGACTTGGAGACTGACTGACTCACATTGGGGTCAGATTAGCCAGACTTGGAGACAGACTGACTCACATTGGGGTCAGACTAGCCAGACTTGGAGACAGACTGACTCACATTGGGGTCAGATTAGCCAGACTTGGAGACAGACTGACTCACATTGGGGTCAGATTAGCCAGACTTGGAGACAGACTGACTCACATTGGGGTCAGATTAGCCAGACTTGGAGACTGACTGACTCACATTGGGGTCAGATTAGCCAGACTTGGAGACAGACTGACTCACATTGGGGTCAGACTAGCCAGACTTGGAGACTGACTGACTCACATTGGGGTCAGATTAGCCAGACTTGGAGACAGACTGACTCACATTGGGGTCAGATTAGCCAGACTTGGAGACAGACTGACTCACATTGGGGTCAGATTAGCCAGATTTCGGGCCTAAAGACCCGCACCCTTAAACACTAGGCTTCCCAGTTTCGGTGCACAGGCGCGCTACCACCTACCGTCAGGGTCGTAGTCAGTGAGATTGTCCGGATTGCTGACAAAGTCCAAGTACAAATTCCAGGTGTCGCGAGAGACGCCGCGCACCTTGGCCTCGCGCAGGAATTGAAACCACAGCTCCAGCAGCTGGCCGTGGGGCCCGCCCTCAAGCAGCAGCTTCCAATAGGGTATGGCAGTCTCCACGGCTGCAGTGTAACAATGTGACTAGACTGGGTCACTGGGATTGAGAAAGCTTGTAGAGACGCATTGGTAGCACAGGAGGCTTGCTAACTTACGCAGCACTTTGGAGTCGCGCGACTCTCTGGCAAAGTCGAACGTAAAGGCGTGCAGGTCGCGCAGCTGGCTGGCGTCCTGCGCCAACGCGCGCTCCGCCTGGACTAACCGGGAGCGCAGCTGGTCGAGGCTGTCGGCGCCCAGCCGGCTCAGGCCTGTAAAAAACTCGGCCCGCGTGAACTCGCCCTGCACCGCCGCCTGCAGCTTCCAGGCGAGCACTAGGGCGGTCAGCGACACCGGGTCGATGCGCAGATCGTTTAGCAGGCGGCAGACGCCGGCAGCGGCGATACGGTCGGGGTCATCCTGTGAGGCCGGGTTGAGAGTTGCGCATACTTTAAAATCTTTTGCGGTCTGCTCCGCTTCTAATGTCGGGTTGCTTAATTTCTTCTGCCTAGCCTTCTTCTGTTTATCTATCTATGTATGTAATTATCTACTCATCTATCTGTCAGCTTGGTTCCTTGAGGTAGTCACCCTTGGATAAAAGCACTCCCAGCATGTATTAGCTTTTCCAGCCTTTAAGTGTCAAAAAACCTTTCTAGTAATTTTGTGGGAGTGCCTTGGAATATGCGATAATCCAGCGTGGACAAGCAAGTTTATCTATCTATCTATCTATCTATCCATCCATCTATCTATCTATCTATCAATCTATCAATCTATCTATCTATCTATCTATCTATCTATCCATCTATCTATCTATCTATCTATCTATCTATCTATCTATCTATCTATCTATCTATCTATCTATGTATCTATCTATCTATCTATCTATCTATCTATCTATCTATCTATCTATCTATCTATCTATCTATTTATCTATCTATCTACACAATAAGCAACACAATAATGCACACCTGCGACCGATAGGAGTTAAACAGGGCTGTTAATTTTCTTTTGTCCACAGCAGGCCTGTCGCTGTACTTTTCGATATTGCTTAAGTAGTCATTGACTGCGATCTCAAGGCGCCAAGCATTCTGGCTAAGGCACAGAAGCGCCACGGGTTCCTGCGCCTCCGTGCATTGCACGAATCGCTGGATCAGCTCGCGCTGCTCTCGCCGCAGTCGGTTCTGAAATAAAAGACACTTAAATAAATAATTTATGAAAGCAAAGCAAGCTGCAAAAGAATCACTATAATTTTATAGCCTTTCTCAAAGACTGACATGTCAGCTTATGCATTCGTTTCAACACGCGAAGTGGCTGCACAAATGGATGAGTGGTTGAGGCTTTATCGAGAGCACCTACATTGATTTCATTGAGATGACAGCAGGATTGTGACAGGGGATGAGACGCGAGTCTATGAATGGAATCCTATATTGAAGCTCCAGTCAGCGAAGTAGCTTCTAAAAGAATAAGCACACCCAGAGTGCAGCATAATCAAAGTTTGAATTTGGTGCCATCATCCTTGACATTGATGGCATTCAGGAGACTGGCCTATATTGATTGGTATTAAGGGCAAGGCAAATGCTAAGCACAGTAGATAGATCTTGCAAGACACATTCTGTGATTCCTGACCAGAAGGAAATAATCCAGCTTGCTAGAAAGAGGGATCACAATGTCCTAGTGAACTAAGGCAAAAGAGTTGACAGAGGACAAGTTTCTAGAGTTTTGGGATTAAGAAATCATAAGACTAGGAGATCTTGTCTAACAATATAATTTAGTTAATTTGGCTCCAATAAACTGCTACATAGACATTTAAGATAGTATTCTACAATGATTGATATAGTTATAGACAATGCTAGCTATATTAACTTGAAAATATGTAATTTGCCAAATATACTCTGACCATAAATAAACAATAAATATTTTGAATAGATAAGACCTAAGAATTAACTTGCCTTCATATATTGCTTATTAGGCCCTATCCAAAAAATATATAGTTACAATCTCCAGTTAAGAGTCTATCTATACTATATTTATCCATAAATGAATTTAGTCTTTAAAGCAAAAGATGCATATAACTTGTATGAGTATCCTGAAATAATCAATGAATAATCAATCATATAATCAATGAATCATATAATCAATAATCAATGAATAATAGCAAATAAAAACAATCAATAATATATATTCATCTAAAAAAGCATAAAATATACTTATGTATGTGTTTTATGATTTTTTTACTTTGAAAAATTTGGTAAAATGCAATTCAAATCATAATTTTTACTATTTTCAAATCTAGATTATGTGCTATAAACTAGGTCTAACTAATGGGCCTATATAGCATCAGTTTAAATGCAAGCTTGCTTAGTTATACTTGCTAATAAAATTAAAATAATTGTATTAATTTGTCATATCATATTACTATATTAGACATAGACAACATTGTATTTATAAATACAAGACAACAAAAATAAAAATATTTGAGTTTATAATATCAAGGTTTATAATTATATTCCAGTTCAATTCTTAATTTGTGACATCATTGTTCACGAATCTATTATCTAAATCTTACAATTTTACTTTGCACAAATTTTTTATTTCATTTACTAACCAAAATGAGAAGGAAGGCTTTAATAGTGGGAGGCTAAGCTTAGCTAGTAGTTGGCTAAGTAGTGTGAAAGAAAGCCATAATAAAACATAAACAAATGGCAAAAAAGTGTTGCTATGTTAAAAATAAAAAATCATAAAATAATGAACAAACGGAGCTAAACCTGTGCCATAATGTACTTGATTAATAGCAAAATAACTTTTTCTTTTATAAAAAAACAACATTTATTTAAAAAAGTGGGAGGCCAGATTGTATGCTGGTTTGGCCACTTTCAAAAGTGGGCCGTGGATCCACTGGCCCAAAATTCTAACACCTTAGTGTTACTTAGGCCCTACTTGTTTATAAATAAAGAAAAATTTGGTTTTTAACGGTTTTTTAAAAAAATTCTACAGTCCTTCGAACATACAGTAGCCGTTCATAGTAGTACATAACATAACAGTAGGACCTAGCCAACCAGGCAAATTGCAAGTGCAAATTAAGTCCAGTTTTCTGCGAAAATTGAAGTTTAACATCAATTTCGTAATAAATGCGTGGATTTACTTACTTTTTAAATTTTCATGCTAAATTTTTTTAATTGAAAATTTAATTCATCGGCGCAAAAAAATTAATTTATTATAAAAAATTTTTATTATACAAGCTATTTAAAATGTTTGGCTTTTTCATGGAAAGTTAGACAACCTGCTTCTGCTAAAACTTTAAACTTGAAACCCTTTAAAACTACTAGATGTCAGGGATGTCTCAACTCTCAACTAAAGTTATTTCTCACAACAATATGACACTACGCTTAGAATTCTGCTAAAAAATGCATTCTGATGTTTTTTTATTGTCACTTCTTAACTTAAATTCGAAAATAACTAGTTTCTCGTCTGATTGTTTATTAAAGTCAAATAGCTATTTAGGGGCTAGGCCTTGTACAGATTACAAGCTTAGCTATATCCTGGTACCTTACTAAAAATCCAACTCTTTTGATAACTTTTAAGGAGCTTTCTACAGTCCTTATCTATTTCCTTTTATTTTCAGGTTACATGTTCTGTAAAAATAAGATTTTTCAAAACTAGACTAGAGCTTTGAAATTTCTAAAAAAATTAACTACTATGTTTCTTACTCATCTTCTTAGTAGAGATTTAGATAATATGATAATGACAATGTTTATTGCCATACTATAGTAGAACCTAAGTACTCTTTTATTTGACTGGCACACTAAGACTTTACCCTCTGAGTTATTGGAGGCCTAACCCTGCCCCAAAGTTTTTTTGAACATAGTCTATTTCTAAAACTTTTTGCTATGTGGCAAACAATCTAGCTTTTTGCCACATTTTTGGCACAATTTCAAACTTCTCTTCTGTTCTGAAGGTCTTATATATTCTAGGCCTATTATTAGCTATTATCATTTTAAGTTTTTTTGAGCTACTACTATTTGTTTTCAAATAAAAAATTGATGAACAAAATTGCTGGAAGCTATATTAAATACACTTAAAGTTTCTAAGTTATTCCTAGTCCCATAGGGTTTTTTGCTAATAAAAGTATATAATTGCATATTAGGCAATCTTTCAGTTTGTTTTACATAATTATTTTTCTTCAAAATAGTATAACTTGATATATAGGATCAACTTTTTTATATCCTATTGATATTTGGAGCTTTTTTACACAGTTGAAAGTTTTAACAGTTTGGTAAACTAAACCTAAACCTAAACCTAGTTATTCCCTAAGATCATTGTATAAATTGCTAGAAAGCTACAATTCCTTACTTCTTTGTAATTATGCTATTGTATAATTTTTTAGTAGTAATTGTAGCTATTTATATTTTTATGTGCGATTCTAATCTATGTGCATTTCTATATCTTGCAAAAGCTATCTTTCAATTTATTTTTCAATGATTACTCATAAATCTTATTAAATTTCTATCTAGAATTGTGTATATCTTTTTATACCAATTTCTAAATATTACTCTAAATGATTCTTAGTATTCAACCATTTTTAGCATTTAATTTGTTTTTAGGTTTATAGGCTCTTATTATTAATTAAATTGGGATCTATCATATTAAGTAGTCATTAAATAATGATACCATAGCTATTTAGTTTTATTGGCAGCATGATATTTACCAAAATTTCTTTATTGCCAAGTTAGGCCTAAGAGATATTTTTACATTCTAAATTAAATTTATCAAGTTAAATTGACTCAGAAAATTGCAAATAATTTTTTTCAGTCTGGATTAGCTAACCAGTAGCAGATGTCAATGCAGGACTCTCAATATGGAACTGTTAATGGGGCTGAAGCCCAAGGCCAATCTGCAGCTGATCTTAATAGTGTAAGCCTGGTTAGCTAGTAATTAGTGTGCATTCAATTCTTCACTAGTTTATATGCTTTACTTAACTTTTTACTTAACTTTTTAGATTGTGTGTGAAATGCCCAGTACATCGCAGCAGAATTCGGCGGCACAAGAATTGTAAGTCAACTTATAAATATTGTTAAAAGATCCTTGTACAAGATGTTACAGAGTTAAATAATCGCATGATATGTTTTACAATTTTCCTTAACGATAATGCACTGTAAACATTGCGTCCTATATGCTTTTGACAGCACTGAGCCTGACTTCGGCCCCATGCCTAGCATGAGCTTCAGCTTTCAGCGCAAATCCCATCGAAGAACCGGTCCATCGCGACTTGACGCCATCAAGCAGCCCCTGCTTAAATATGGACCGAAGTAAGATTTTAGATTTAAAAATATTTTGGTAGAAATCAATGCACTATTGTGGCTCCCCCACAACGTCAGTAGTATGATAATTAATGGCTTCTAAAGAATCTAGATATGAGGGCTCTTTGGGAATGATATAGGTGCTTCTGCAGAAGCAGAATGATCTGGAGGTGAGGGCTCCTGCAGACTGATCTGGAGGTGAGGGCTCCTGCAGACTGATCTGGAGGTGAGGGCTCCTGCAGACTGATCTGGAGGTGAGGGCTCCTGCAGACTGATCTGAAGGTGAGGGCTCCTGCATAATGATCTGAAGGTGAGGGCTCCTGCACAAATGATTTGAAGGTGAGGGCCCCTGCAGACTGACCTGAAGGTGAGGGCCCCTGCAGACTGACCTGAAGGTGAGGGCCCCTGCAGACTGACCTGAAGGTGAGGGTCCCTGCAGAATTTAGGGGGCTCAAGTATCGTAAAGGGTACAAAGCGAGCAAAATATATTTGCTTTTCAGCTGGCTTTCTCATCCTGAGATCCAGCATCACTGCCGCCTCATCCTGTTGTCATCATTCTTTTGCACGTTCGGCATTGGTAAGCTAAAACCATTAGCTTTAGTTTTATAAATTGACGTCATTTTGTTCCTCAACCTCGATATCCGCCTGTCTCTGCTACCTGTCAATCATGCAGTGCTGCTGATAGTCGGCGTCTACATCCTGAGCGCGCCGCCGCATCCGAATTTCAGCGCCATCTTCATCGTCGGCGGAGTTATTATTTTCATTCCAGGCAGTGAGTTCCGTTTTCGCATTTTGATCATATTCGATAGTTTCGAATATAATTTCAGTTTGGTTGCCTCTAGCAACCAGCTCTAGCGCTGCAGTTTGTTTCCGATCTGTTGCTACCTCTGATCTGTTTATCGCCCCTGCAACAACTGTCTCAATTATTTCTTAGTTGTCCCTAGCAACCACCCTTATTATTCTCAATTGGAGCACGAGATTTTATCACAGGAAGTTTTCCCGCCGAGTTTTTAACCGTAGCGAGGTTTTCTTGTAGCGAGTTCTCTTGCACAAAGTGTTTCCATGAAATTGAAATTTTTTGCTAATCCTGTATAATTATAGCTAAATATAAATAATCCTGGAATTCTTAAAGCCCTAAAATAAATTCTATGGCCAACATATAATCCTGGAAAAAATCGATTACTTTGCCATCTACAATCCCGCATACCGGAATATCATCTCGGGAAGCACAATATCTATGGTTTATATCAATATTTGTATATTTTTAGGACAGGCAAGCGGTCTTGCTTCTTTTAGCTCTGCCGTAAGCTACTACAGTACTTATTAAGTAAAAGAGGTACGGTGGTGGTGTATCAATGGCCGAATCTCTGAGCCAACTCACAGCATTTACGACGCATTATGCCTCAATCCTCAAACAGCTCAACCCTCAAGAGTCTAAACAGTGCATGACAGCACAGCAGGAAAGCATTTCCACCTACCGGGCATGTCTGCAAGCTACAATTATGCAGGATGGACAGAACTACCCCGATAAAAAAGCTACGTCGTAAAACCTCGTGATGATAACTCGCTAGGGAAAACCTCGCTGTGGTGAAAACTCGGCGGGAAACCTTCTACGGGAAAATCTCGTGTGGGTAAAGCTCCGTGGGAAAAATTCCTATGGTAAAATCTCATAAATCGCTAGATATCAATAGTTGATTGGTTGCTATGAACAGCATGAAGCATTAATTTATGTATATTTTCTCTTAAAAGATACACATTTTCTGTGTGTATTTCCATGGCAACCATCCATAGCGTTTACTATCACTATTAACAAATTAATTGTTAAAGCCGTTTCCTATAAAATAAATTCTCAAAGCCACAAGTCGCAAATTCTGCATCTTGTTCCAGAAACATACAGCAGTATCGAATTTCAATTTGTAAGTCTTGCCCTAACATTATCCCACAGTTTACCACCTGGTCTACGTTCTGCGAGCCTATCACGCCCACGAGGGCTACTCGTTCCAGGACCTGCCAATCATGGATTAGATATTTTGTGTCATTCACGTATTATTAAGGTATATACCTATGCTGCAGTGTAAAAAGTAAAGCACTGCCTTGCTGTTTGACTGATTCGCCATCTTCATTTGTTAGTCAAGTCTGTATAATTGCTATTATAACTGATCTAGTCAATGTTGTCTGTAAATTTTGGTATGAACGCAGTTCTTTTTGTTGTGTGAATCACTATTTTTTTAACGTGTACAGTTGACCTTTTTAATGTTTTAAACAAACAGTTGAAAGCTGATTGTTTTTATTGAACCTAATTAACTTTGCTAGTACATACGGTATCATAAATTGATTTTAACTGCAATGACAATTGCCTTGTACTTACCTATATTTATCGTTGTTTTTTGTTCAATTTCTACATTAGTTATCATTCAATTCCTCTATGAAATGCGAGTTAAATTATTGATTTTTCCGTATCGACTTTAAAATTGTTTTTTTATAAATAAATTAATTTTAATCGACTGAATCTCATTAGCCTTCGATTCCTTCGATTTATTTATTCTTTATTAAACAAATCACAGCATCACAGTATCACATATTTAAGCAAGTCAATTAAAATACCGTAGAAATGTTAAAATACGAAATATAAAAAATTATGAATGCATTAAGTCTGAAAGAAGGCTCTGCTTAATAAGAAATCATGCTCAAATGATGCTACTGTTTACGAAATGTAAGTAATGCAGCAAGCATTAATTATCCGAAACTATTCGCTATCTCGCGCACCAATCCGACCGCCATTTGGCTTGAACTTCACGCCCGGAAAGCAATCGGGATGCTCGCCTCTGAGCAGCGCTTTGTCCTCCTCGAATAGTTCAGTCAGACCTGGTTGAAAATAAATACCATGCTACTTAAAGTAGGGTTGAAAAGAATTTTTGCACCTAAAAACAGCCAGCAAATCCACTCACGTTCGTGTTTGACGATGAAGGCCCGGCAGATGCGGGCGGTGAGCAGCAGGGCCTCGCGCGGATGCAAAGAGTCGGCGAGGCCCATCCGTCGGGACAGCCAGGCCGACAGGTACAGGCCTGCGTCCGTCTGGGCGGCATGGTTGGCGCCTCTGAGAGGTGAACATTTTGGAGCACTTATAAGGATGTGGTGGGTCATTTTCATGGGTTGCGGAGTGGAGGTGCGTTGGACGGGCAATTTTAATAGTGTCTAAATTCCGATTCTCTGAGAGTGTGGTGGACTCGTGCAGGTCGACTCACATGGGATGTCGCCGTGTCGGGGAAGGCGATTCTAATGAAATATCATGCAGGGCGATTCTCATGGATTATCAGGGGGCGATTCTCATGGAATATCAGGGAGTGGGATTCTCATGGAATATCAGGGAGTGGGATTCTCATGGAATATCAGGGAGTGGGATTCTCATGGAATATCAGGGAGTGGGATTCTCATGAAATATCAGGGAGTGGGATTCTCATGGAATATCAGGGAGTGGGATTCTCATGGAATATCAGGGAGTGGGATTCTCATGGAATATCAGGGAGTGGGATTCTCATGGAATATCAGGGGGGCGATTCTCATGGAATATCAGGGAGTGGGATTCTCATGAAATATCAGGGAGTGGGATTCTCATGGATTATCAGGGGGGCGATTCTCATGGAATATCAGGGAGTGGGATTCTCATGGAATATCAGGGAGTGGGATTCCCATGGAATATCAGGGGGCGATTCTCATGGATATCAGGGACTGGGATTCTCATGAATATCAGGGAGTGGGATTCTCATGGAATATCAGGGAGTGTGATTCTCATGGAATATCAGGGACTGGGATTCTCATGAAATATCAGGGAGTGGGATTTTCATGGAATATCAGGGAGTGGGATTCTCATGAAATATCAGGGAGTGGGATTCTCATGAAATATCAGGGAGTGGGATTCTCATGGAATATCAGGGAGTGGGATTCTCATGGAATATCAGGGAGTGGGATTCTCATGGAATATCAGGGGGCGATTCTCATGGAATATCAGGGAGTGGGATTCTCATGGAATATCAGGGAGTGGGATTCTCATGGAATATCAGGGAGTGGGATTCTCATGGAATATCAGGGGGCGATTCTCATGGAATATCAGGGAGTGGGATTCTCATGGAATATCAGGGAGTGGGATTCTCATGGAATATCAGGGAGTGGGATTCTCATGAAATATCAGGGAGTGGGATTCTCATGGAATATCAGGGGGCGATTCTCATGGAATATCAGGGAGTGGGATTCTCATGAAATATCAGGGAGTGGGATTCTCATGGATTATCAGGGGGGCGATTCTCATGGAATATCAGGGAGTGGGATTCTCATGGAATATCAGGGAGTGGGATTCCCATGGAATATCAGGGGGCGATTCTCATGGAATATCAGGGACTGGGATTCTCATGAAATATCAGGGAGTGGGATTCTCATGGAATATCAGGGGGCGATTCTCATGGAATATCAGGGAGTGGGATTCTCATGGAATATCAGGGAGTGGGATTCTCATGGAATATCAGGGAGTGGGATTCTCATGGAATATCAGGGAGTGGGATTCTCATGGAATATCAGGGAGTGGGATTCTCATGGAATATCAGGGAGTGGGATTCTCATGGATTATCAGGGAGTGGGATTCTCATGGATTATCAGGGAGTGGGATTCTCATGGAATATCAGGGAGTGGGATTCTCATGGAATATCAGGGACTGGGATTCTCATTGATTATCAGGGAGTGGGATTCTCATTGATTATCAGGGAGTGGGATTCTCATGGATTATCAGGGAGTGGGATTCTCATAGAATTTTAGGGACTGGGATTCTCATGGAATATCAGGGAGTGGGATTCTCATGAAATATCAGGGAGTGGGATTCTCATGGATTATCAGGGAGTGGGATTCTCATGGATTATCAGGGAGTGGGATTCTCATGGAATATCAGGGAGGGTGATTCTCATGGAATATCAGGGAGTGGGATTCTCATGGAATATCAGGGAGGGTGATTCTGATGGATTATCAGCTAGGGGAGGGCGATTCTCATGGAATATCAGGGAGGGCGATTCTGATGGATTATCAGCTAGGGGAGGGCGATTCTCATGGAATATCAGGGAGGGCGATTCTGATGGATTATCAGCTAGGGGAGGGCGATTCTCATGGAATATTAGCTACGGGAGGGCGATTCTCATGGAATATCAGCTAGGGGAACGCGACTCATTTAATAGTCCTGGCGATACATTTTATTAATTTGTAGCACGGTTCTTAGAACACAGAGGACAATTATCGGGTTCGGGATGATTCTCTTAGTGTGTGGATGACTATTCTCATCATAGAGCGGGTGAATGACAGGTTAAATTTGGTCGAACTGTCAGTATATTTACCTGATGCTGAGGTTGGCTTTCATCTCATGGCTTTCGATGGCATCCAGCACCGCCTGCAATCGCTTGGCATTGGTCTCCCAATGGAAAATCTCGTTGCTAAGGCATAATACTGGTATTTTTACTCCGCTGTAGTGCTCAGGATCAACTGGGTGCATCCAGATGTCTAGTAGGCAGCAGGTTCTACGTTAGCGTTGCGGTGTGAATCAATGGAGAGATAGTGCACTTGCAAGCCGTGCACTATCTCTCCATTGTCATATGGTCTAGCCAACAAGAGAGACGAAATAATGATGATTTAATATAGACAAAACGAAATTAGCGTGTAGCAATGCGATTGTCACGCACGCTTATTTCAACTAGGGTGACAATCGCATTACCGCACGCAAATTTTGTTTTGTCTATATTAAATCATCATTATTTCGTCTCTCTTGTTGGCTAGACCATATGACAATGGTTGCTATGCAAATTAAATTCGTTAATTTATGCCATGTCTCGTCACCTAGGACTCACTTGTAGACAGCGTCAGGCTTCTTGGCCAGTGCAGTCAGGCAAGTTGCCGCGCCGAACGAGTGACCGACTAGATGTATTCGATTGGGATCGATCAGACCCTGTTTGATTGGACATTTAATGATGTTGGATATTTAGAGTAAAGTGTAATTGATTCAACAGTATATTGTCTCTTAATTCGTTGCATGAGTCCACAGACCTCAATTTTGGCTTTTGTACGGACTTCTTCGTACAAAAGGTGCTTGCTTCGTAATGTACGCTCCAGGATAGTTAACATTGTGTACGCAGCCCAAAGTAAAAAAGTCTGGGCAGATGTACATCCAATTTTCTGTGAGCCTGTGTCTGCACTGTACATTACAGGGCTATCTAGATGAAATCTCTGGGGATTCCCTAGGGCTTATTCATAACGTAAACTAAGTTGCGCTTTCAAAATGCCAACTTTATTGTCAGCATTATTAATAATAGACTAGGATTCCGCTTCTGAGCAGTGCAGTGCTGTGGTATAATATTACACAAAGGCTTTGACGCCTGGAAGGCACGTAAAACTTGGTTTAATGTATTAAGAAAATTTGTAAAATTTCAAACATCTATGACTGACAGCTTTCCTGCTAGTACGAGTACGGTTTATTAATCGATAGACGATAAAACATTAACTTCTAATGACCCCTTAAGTGCCAGTTTTTTAATTGAAAACTATTCCAGAAACGCGGGTAGTAACTACAGATGTACTTAGATTGTAAGATGCCTCGGCATCTAATAAGTCTTCTGCGCTAGTAATTTTAGGATAAAATACAGTCCCAGTTCCTAATCCGCGGGGAATGGGCAATAAATCTTATAAGAAGCAACGAGACCCACCCGAAAGCTGGCCAGCAGGCTGTCTGAACAGCCGCCAAACTCCTCGGGCAGACGGTTGGCAACCGACGGCTCGCCTCGCCCGAGCGCCAGCACTATCTCAGTCAGTTGAAGGCACTCGCCAGCTCGCCGCAACGCTTGGCCATTTCGTCGAGGAAAGTCGTTCAACTGTCCGAACTCCATGGGCAACCAGCGGCGAATGCGACGACCGTCTGTCGTTTCATCGATGCTGAACGACATCGAGGCCGAACCGTCCCGATGTTCAACAACGGCCACCAGGAAGCCGTGCGAGGCCAGCTCCAAGCACAGTGACGAATAGATGTGACGCTGGCCGCCCAGGCCGTGCGAGAAAACGATGACGGGCAGAGGCTGGGCAAGACGGAGCGGCTCAGCCTGCCAGGCGCAGCAGAGTCGGAGACGGCCGAAGCCCCAGCAGATGAAGGCGGTTAGCCAGGAGCCCCACCTGGCGAAGGCTAGCAGGCCGCGGACGTACTCCGGCTCAGTGTAAGGGTGCCCGGCGCCCACCTCGGCCAGTGTAGGATAGAACAGTCTGGCCAGGATGCCGCCAGAGTCGGCGCTGCCTGTCAGCAGGTCGAGCGCGCCGACCCGGTGCGGCCCGCTGGGTTGGAAGACAAACTGGAGTGAGGTGGACGGTCAGTGGGCTCTCGGCGTTCTCTTCATTCTGTTTTCTTTGAAACCCCTTTGTGTATTGCTCAAAGGCGCAATCTTTTTGCTAGGCTTTGGAGTCGAACCCATGACCTTGCTTGATCGTAAGCAAGGACTACTGAAGCAAGAAAACCCTTTATTTGTAACTAATCTAATGTCTTTAAGGCACTCCCTTATAGCCATATTGCTTAGCGGTGCATATTAAAGTCACGTTCGACAACTATTAATTTAGAGACTTCTAATGGATGTAAAAAATGCATAACCTACTTTATGCTATCGATTTCTGAATGAATGTAAAGACCTGAGTCGTAAAAAGGATTGTTTAGGCCTTAGTTTATAATTTGACTAATTTATTGCACTTGAATTAATTCGTTCACCTCATAAGAGCTATAAAGCATAAAGAATTTTGAATGACTCTAGCCAGTACATCATTCATTCAGAGGAGAGAAGATCAGAAGAAATTCACGTCCTTTTAAAAAAAGTCGGTGAAACTTTCCAGCGAGCATGTGAAGATCTTTAGCCCTAGGTAAACTTCCAAGAAAGTGTCTTACTAAATGCACTGGCAAACGATAAGGTAGACGATACGATAAAGAAAAATAATTGCAAAAGCAAAAAATGCGTCAGCAGAATGTGCGCTCCATTGCAGTGCTGTGTTCTCAACAAAATCAAGAATTTCTCCCCTTCTGCTTGAGAAATGCTGTCGGAGAAGGGACTAGGAATAAATGGAACGGGTAGAGAGGTCTAAACGGAAGGTGAAAGAAAGTAAGTGCAAGGATCAAGGAGGACCAAAGGGTGTTGCGCAGAGCTGGCTGGGTAAAAAATCGATAATCCGCCAAGTGTTGCCAACACAACAACCCCAAATCGGGCGCTCACACACCGAAGGCTTTTATAACATCGCAGCAATAAGTTTGCAAGGCTTCAAATCCATATAAACTGGCCTTCGAATTTGCAGAGGCGAGAAGTTCTAAAAGACTATCAATATATGCGTCAATAGCTACTGAGAAAATGAACTCGATTAGCTCCAAAGCAGCACCCAATCAGTCGCAGCAAGCAGGCCTCCAAGAATTCAATGGAGCTGCTAACCAAAATTGCTTTTCATTGGACGAGTCGAATAAGAATCTGGCTCATCATGATCTGGACAACTAACCAAAACAGATGGCTGCGCCTGAGGCGGTTGCAGGCCCAGCTCATTGAACTGGAGCAACGTGCAAGAGCTGCTCGGACGCTGCCAATAGCGTCGCAAGGTTGCTAGGATACAAAAGCTTTATTTTTGCACATACCAAAAACAGAGTTTTTACTCATTCCAGCGCATGGTACCATGTTTTTCTAAATTCCTCCCTTGTTAAATCTTTATTTATCAATAGCAAATCTCACTTGGTATCCTAACTATTATGGCAAATACCTTCCTATAAATAAAGGGTTTTAAAATGCTCATCGAATTTTAGTAAAAAAACGAAATAACTGCTGCACATTGTAATTTTTTAGGTGGAAGCAGAAGAAAAAATATTTTTTTCCAAATTTAGGTGCAACTGCATGTAGCACAAAGTTGTGTATAAAAACTTACTAAGTACTTTCCTAATTTGTGAAATATAATTGCTACTTGAATAGCCTACAAAAAATTATTAAAAAACCTTTTTTCAACAACTTTATAATTTCACCATCATTATCACTTTCAGATAGGCTATAGCTACCAAAAATGTGCACGAAAAAGACGTTTGTCACGCAAAATTTAAGCAAGAAATATAATAGTAAAATAGTTTAATCAAACTTTGCTTTAGAAAAAAAGAATTCAAAATTTTAGACACGTTGCACTATATTGAATTAGTTTTGTCTAATGATTAACAGTAAAGGACTAAAGACCTTAAATAAACTGGGTTAGGTCCATTGAAGTAAAGTGAAAATATTAAAACATATTGAATTGTAGTATTTGAAGAGAGAACCACTAATTACAGTCTCGCTGATGAAATTTTATAAATGTAGGCTACAAGAAAGAAAAAATTATTGTTACTATGAAAAATGCGTTGCAGTGGTTGTATTTGTACTGGTACTATAAGGATAAGGTAGTATCGAGCGCAAGCCTAGTCTGCGCGCAGGCAACTCGGAAATAGGCAAGGACACTTTGAGTAGAAGGACAGGAACCTTCTTGGAAAGTTTTTAGAGTCCGATTTTCGCGATAAAAATTAAAATACACTACGGAGATAGGTGTTCTTGGTCCTAAATAGTGCTCCTTAACTAAACTAAAAATCAAAGACTCAAAAGTTACTCAAATCAATTCATTTATGTTCTACCAAAAATTCTTCTTCCAAAAAAACCTTCAAAATAAAGTGCATACTATTTGCTATTATAGGCCAAAACTTATTATCAATACTATTTTTTGTTAGTCTTACTAATTAAAACGAAATCTTAATCTTAATTATTTTAATTTAATCGTACTCGAGTAAGATGATAGTACAAATAACGTATTTTTTATGGAACCAAATGTAAATCAATTTATTGCTTAAGTTTTACTGATTAAGCTGATTCTAAGTATTTTAGATAAAAACAATACTTCTGGTTCTGATTGCTGTAGTCAGGCAAAGATCCCCATATACTTATGGTTTTCAAGTTATGTCCCCGAGTTTTCTTAGAATCGTTGACGAATTTTGCGCTTCAACAGATTGTAGGCCTAATGTAATATTTAGGAAGTGCAAATCAAATACAATGATCATTCACGTCTGCAAAGATGACAAAATTGTCTATTTTTCAAAGGATTGGCTTTAAAGCCTAGATCTTCCGATTCAAAGTGATTGAGGGCTGATATTCAAATTTTGAAGAATCTGACATTTTTTGCTTAGATTAAATTCACATTACATTAGGCCTGCACATAGGCCTATTCCTAATGTCTAGCTATTCTGTAATGGGATAGGACATAATAAATGCATTAACGATTTACAAGTATTTTTTAATGCATTATAACTCATGTACAATGGCTCTTTCTAGTGTAAACTACTTTAGAAATTCCAAATTTTTCTGAAATTTATGATGATAGGCCTATTAAATGAAAAGTGTTATAAACTTTAACTTGACTTAAACTATGCTAATTGTCTTAATTTGTTGCAAAAAACCAAATATTTATCTTTAATATTTTATATATACTAATGAAAGGCAACTAATTATTTGGCAATGAATTAACTACAATTATAGTGAAAGTACAAAATAACATTTGATATATATTTTTAGGCAATTGTTATTTTACCAGTGCCTAGACAATTAGCTTTTAACAAACAAAGACATTACCTTTTGTCAATAGACAACAAGCCTTTTTGTTATTTTTTCAATAATTTGAGAAAAAGCTTTTGTTGCATAAAGGTTTACCTTCTAGTGATTCCTATTATATTAGCTATCCTATGATTATTAATTTTATTATCAAATTAATGCTTTTTTATTAAAAAATCCTATTCCTAAGTTCTGTATTACTATATATGCTGCATTTTGGAATACTAAGGAAATATATCTAGTAAGACCATCTAGTATGCCAAAGAATAGCCTTGAAAATTAGTGAACCTTGCAAGATCATGCAGCTAATAGATTTTCTAAGATTTGAATTAAATAAAAGTATTTTAGTAAAGTATTAAGAAGGCTATCATAATAGACATATTATGAATACCTATATTTGTACAATATATTGTTACTTCAATAGCTAAGCAAGAAGCAAATAAAGATTCTTTATATAGAATTACTGGACCACTAGCTTAATCATTCTAAATTGCTATTTTTTAAGTGACTAGACAAATAGCAAAAAAGGCTATTTGTCCAATGAGTAGACAAATAACTAATTAGCATACTTTGAATATGTGATAACTAAAAAATGGAGGACTAAAAGAGTTTTTACTCTAATCTAAATATTTTTATTAATTTTAGGAATAACTTTTATTTGTTTGGCTATTTTAATATCCTCCACTTTTCGTCCTAAATGACAAATTCTCTTACCTCTAAGATAGAAAAATTAATCATCAAAAGTACATTCAAGTATTTTTTAAAAGGAATAAGCAGTGGTGCAACCAGAAATTTGTGAAGAGGGCAAACCCTGATAAGTTTTGTTTAAGATAACTCAAATATTTTTCATGCTTAAATTATTGAACTAGTAGCTACATGTATATAATATTTTTATATAAAAGTAATACAAAGAGGCCTCTAGTTAGCTAATATATTCTTTTTTAATTTATGATACTTTTCCCTTTAATTAGCCATGGCATATACCTATTTAAAAAGTATTTTAGTATAGGTCTATTCTTTTTTTAATTTAATATATCAAGAAAAATTTATGGTCAAAGTATCAAGTATACTAGTTTTTTATAAAAGATACACTAGTAAAAGAGGCTATTTCAGGTTTTTTATTACAAATTAACGATTGAAGTTGCTGCAGGGTAGTTATAGGGCTAAAATTCAAATATTATATGTGGTTTTGTTTCTTTATATTTCTTTACACCTTTTTTATACAATATTTTTATAAAGTACAAAGTTTTTAATACTCATAATTTTGTGTATGGAAAATATTTCCTATAAGCTAAATTTACTATAGACTCATATGCAAGCATAAATGATCTAGGTAGTTCTACTGAATTATTCATATTTTTGCTATATGTTTACATTTATAAAGTTAACTTTAATTTAAAAAACATCAGGCACAAGTTAAGGTACATTAGTAAATTGGCCTTAAAAGCTTGTACTTTAATATGGGAGTTTAGTGTCCATGTATATTGCCAGTGGTTTTGCATAAATTTATTATGGAGGCAGGGGGCTAGCTAAGAGTATTTTTAATTAGGCAATTCTTATTTCCATGTTCATATCCCAATAAGTCTAGTTGATCTATATTTTATCATGCCAACCATACCAGGCTTATTTGCAAGACAACTTACTAAACTAGGCCTAGGAGGCAAAAGCTTATTTTGGCTCTAGTTAATTCTATACAGTTTTGTATGGCATTAAATTTCATGCTCTTGCAACGCCAATAATCTTGCAGCTGTCTCAGCTGTGACTCACAACATGTCCTCTATGCAATGCGACAGTGCGTCTGAGTCTGACGCCTCATCAATTGACGGCTCAATGCCAACTGGCATGAGCATGGAGTCCCTGCGGCGTCGCATCGACTCTCTGCTGCAGGTGAGCCATCGTTGATATTCATCAGACATTTGCCATTGCATTTGAGTGGAGTGAAAATCACCAGTGCTATGCCACCTAATGCGCTTTTGCCAACCTTGCCAATTTTTTATCCTTTAGTGGGAAGAAGTTTCCTTCAGTCAGCCTCCAGTTCTGTCCTTTTGCGTGAGGCCGTTTCAGCTTTGCTCCCTCCCTCCGTTTTCCTATAGTAGTAAGATTCCGCTTTCTTTGATCAGGAAGATGGTTTTTCCTTTCTGGCTCCGCCTTTTTATCAGGAAGTGGCTCCGCTTTATTTTGTCAGGAAGATGATTCTCCGTTTGTGGCTCCGATTTTTTATCAGGAAGATTATTCTCCATTAGTGGCTCCACTTTCTTTATCAGGAAGATTATTCTCCATTTGTGGCTTCGCTTTCTTTATCAGGAAGATGATTCTCCATTTGTGGCTCCGCTTTCTTTATCAGGAAGATTATTCTCCATTTGTGGCTTCGCTTTCTTTATCAGGAAGATGATTCTCCATTTGTGGCTCCGCTTTCTTTATCAGGAAGATGATTCTCCATTTGTGGCTCCGCTTTCTTTATCAGGAAGATGATTCTCCCTTTCTGGCTTGGCTTTCTTTTAACTTCCCTTTTTGCTTAGCGCACTGATTTTAGCGATTGGATGCTTCTTACCTCTCTGATTTATCTAGTTTTTTTACCGGGAAGCTAGCTATCCCCTTTTCCACCTATACCTTAAAAGTATCTCTTGATAGCTAGAAAGCAAATTCACCCACAACTTCGCCTTCAACTTCGCAGGAGAAACGCGTCCTGCGCATGGAAGTTGAAACTTTGAAATTTCGCGTGAAAGCCCTTCAGCAGGAGAATCTGGAATTGCGTCGGGCCAGCGTCAGCATCCAGGCCAAGGCCGAGCAGGAGGAGGAGTACATCACCAACACAATGTTGAAGAAGATTCAAAATCTGCAGAAAGAGAAGGAACGCTTGGCGCAGAGCTACGAGCAGGAGGAGGAGCATCTAACTAACGATTTAACCCGCCGCCTGTTCCGGCTAAAACAGGTTTCACTAGATTTTATTTGACTCGATACATATCGGCTCAAGATTTCCATTCTTATATCAAAATATTGGCGTTGATTTTTTTTTATTCTTACAGGAGAAAGTTGACCTCGAGATGGAGCTGGAGCGGGAGCAGGAGGCCCAGGTGAACAAGTTGTTAAAACGCATTGAAAAGCTTGAGAACGACGTGTGCGCCAAACAGGCCTCGTTAGATCAGCTCCGCCAGGAGAAGGTTGCGCTGGAGAATGCGCTCGAGCAAGAGCAGGTGAGTGCGGTTGGTTCGAGTTCTGAGTAAAAGAGTGACAGACTAAAACAGATCCCGAGTGATTAAGAGAGTGACAGACTACAAAAGATCCCGAGTGATTAGGAGAGTGACAGACTACAAAAGATCCCGAGTGATTAGGAGAGTGACAGACTACAAAAGATCCCGAGTGATTAGGAGAGTGACAGACTACAAAAGATCCCGAGTGATTAGGAGAGTGACAGACTACAAAAGATCCCGAGTGATTAGGAGAGTGACAGACTACAAAAGATCCCGAGTGATTAGGAGAGTGACAGACTACAAAAGATCCCGAGTGATTAGGAGAGTGACAGACTACAAAAGATCCCGAGTGATTAGGAGAGTGACAGACTACAAAAGATCCCGAGTGATTAGGAGAGTGACAGACTACAAAAGATCCCGAGTAATTAGGATTAACAGTCTAAAAGATCCCTGAGTGATTAGGATTGACAATCTAAAAGATCCCGAGTGGTTAGGATTGACAGTCTAAAAGATCCCTAGTGATTAGGAGCGACAGACTACAAGAGCCCGTGAGTAAGAGAGTGACAGACTAAAAGATCCCGAGTGATTTTAGTAGTGACAGACTACAAAAGATCCCGAGTGATTAAGAGAGTGACAGACTAAAAGAGCCCTAGTGATTAAGAGAGTGACAGACTACAAAAGATCCAGAGTGATTAAGAGAGTGACGGACTACAAAAGATCCGGACTGATTAAGAGAGTGACAGACTACAAATGATCCGGACTGATTAAGAGAGTGACAGACTAAAAAAGATCCCGAGTAATTAAGAGAGTGACAGACTAAAAAAGATCCCGAGTGATTAAGAGAGTGACAGACTAAAAAAGATCCCGAGTGATTAAGAGAGTGACAGACTACAAAAGATCTCGAGTGATTAAGAGAGTTACAGACTAATATAGATCCTGAGTGATTAGGATTAACAGTCTAAAAGATCCCGAGTGATTAGGATTGACAGTCTAAAAGATCCCGAGTGATTAGGATTGACAGTCTAAAAGATCCCGAGTGATTAGGATTGACAGTCTAAAAGATCCCGAGTGATTAAGAGAGTGATAGACTAAAAGAACCCGTGTGATTTAGAGAGTGGCAGGCTAAAAGATCCCGAGTGATCAGGAGTGACAGACTACAAAAGATCCCGAGTGATTAAGAGAGTGACAGACTACAAAAGATCCCGAGTGATTAAGAGAGTTACAGACTACAAAAGATCCCGAGTGATTAGGAGAGTGACAGACTACAAAAGATCCCGAGTGATTAAGAGAGTTACAGACTACAAAAGATCCCGAGTGATTAAGAGAGTGACAGACTACAAAAGATCCCGAGTGATTAAGAGAGTGACAGACTAAAAAAGATCCCGAGTGATTAAGAGAGTGACAGACTAAAAGAGCCCTAGTGATTAAGAGAGAGACAGACTAAAAAAGATCCCTAGTGATTAGGAGCGACAGACTACAAGAGTCCGTGAGTAAGAGAGTGACAGACTAAAAGATCCCGAGTGATTAAGAGAGTTACAGACTACAAAAGATCCCGAGTGATTAAGAGAGTGACAGACTACAAAAGATCCCGAGTGATTAAGAGAGTGACAGACTAAAAAAGATCCCGAGTGATTAAGAGAGTGACAGACTAAAAGAGCCCTAGTGATTAAGAGAGAGACAGACTAAAAAAGATCCCTAGTGATTAGGAGCGACAGACTACAAGAGCCCGTGAGTAAGAGAGTGACAGACTAAAAGATCCCGAGTGATTAAGAGAGTTACAGACTACAAAAGATCCCGAGTGATTAAGAGAGTGACAGACTACAAAAGATCCCGAGTGATTAAGAGAGTGACAGACTAAAAAAGATCCCGAGTGATTAAGAGAGTGACAGACTAATATAGATCCCGAGTGATTAGGATTAACAGTCTAAAAGATCCCGAGTGATTAGGATTGACAGTCTAAAAGATCCCGAGTGATTAGGATTGACAGTCTAAAAGATCCCGAGTGATTAAGAGAGTGACAGACTAAAAAAGATCCCGAGTGATTAAGAGAGTGACAGACTAATATAGATCCCGAGTGATTAAGAGAGTGACAGACTACAAAAGATCCGGACTGATTAGGAGAGTGACAGACTACAAAAGATCCCGAGTGATTAGGAGTGACAGACTACAAAAGATCCCGAGTGATTAGGAGAGTGACAGACTACAAAAGATCCCGAGTGATTAGGAGAGTGACAGACTACAAAAGATCCCGAGTGATTAGGAGTGACAGACTACAAAAGATCCCGAGTGATTAGGAGAGTGACAGACTAGAAAAGATCCGGACTGATTAAGAGAGTGACAGACTACAAAAGATCCCGAGTGATTAGAAGTGACAGAGTAAAAGAGCCCGTGAGTAAGAGAGTGACAGACTAAAAGATCCCGAGTGATCTTAGTAGTGACAGACTGCCCAAGAGCCACAATACTTTCGGATCCAAATGATTAAGAGAGAGACAAAGTTAAGTCTTTAGGAATCAGGAGTGAAAAAGTAACGGAAAAGCTTCTTCCCTATGCTGATCAGTAATGCTGAATAAATCGCTCCCTTTCTTAATTGTTATCGCCCCTAGGAATCGCTCGTTAATCGTCTATGGAAACGAATGGAAAAGCTCGAAGCGGAGAAGAAAAGCCTGCAACGCCGTTTAGAAGGCTCCATGGCGGCTGCCGCCGCCGCCGCGGCCACGTCCAGCGGCGAAGGTCACGACACTGCGCGACGAAGTCGACAATCGTCCAGCACCTCCGACATGCAGGTGAGAAACTTGAATGTCAATCAAGTAAGGAATATACTTTTAGTGTCCCAAAACGTTGACCTCGCCGGCGCAGGTGGAGTGCAGCCTCACCGATCCCGAGGCCATGGCCAGCCACATCAGCCAGCTGAAATCCGACTTGGACAGCCTTCGCCAGCAGTTGGACCAGAGCCAGGCGGATCACCAGCTGAAGATGAGCAAGCTGGAGCAGGAGGAGCGCTGCCTGGTGCAGGAGAACACCCGACTGAAACGCCGCCTACAGGTTGAATCGGACAAGCGGGACCGGCTGACCCGCAACCTATCCGAGTCGGATGCCGGGTCTGACGTTGAGCAGTCGCCGTCTGAGCAGCAGCCGCGCTGTCAGGAGTGTCGCCAGGCCATTGTAGTAAGCGGCGCGACCGGCGCTCCGCAGGGCGTCATGGCGCCGCCACCTCCCCCGCCGCCTCCGCCTGCCCACCATCAATCGGCGTCATCTTCAGCGCTGCATCCCCCTCAGTGACCTGGCGGCTAAGGCGGTTGTAAACTGAAATTATAATTCTGATTAAGATTTGAAATTTGACGATATTTTGTTATTTCGCGCCAGGCAAACCAGTTATTTCTTTGTTGTTGTGTGTTTGGGCTATCAGGAGCTGCTGCTTCTTTCCCTCAGCTTCATCAATGTTAGTTGCCCCATTCTTCCCCTCATTTTCTTTAGTGGTAGCTATTACATTCTTCCCATCAGCTTCCTTACTGGGATCTATTACATTTTTTCCCTCAGCTTCCTTAAGGGGATCTATCACATTATTCCCCTCAGGTTTTTTAATGGGATCTATTACATTCTTCCCCTCAGCTTCCTCAATGGGATTTATTACATTCTTTCCCTCAGCTTCCTCAATGGGATTTATTACATTCTTACCCTTAGTTTCCTTAATGAGATTTAATACATTCTTCCCCTCAGCTTCCTCAATGGGATTTATTACATTCTTACCCTTAGTTTCCTTAATGAGATTTATTATATTCTTCCGCTCAGCTTCCTCAATGGGATTTATTACATTCTTACCCTTAGTTTCCTTAATGAGATTTATTACATTCTTCCCCTCAGCTTCCTCAATGGGATTTATTACATTCTTACCCTTAGTTTCCTTAATGAGATTTATTACATTCTTCCCCTCAGCTTCCTCAATGGGATTTATTACATTCTTACCCTTAGTTTCCTTAATGAGATTTATTACATTCTTCCCCTCAGCTTCCTCAATGGGATTTATTACATTCTTACCCTCAGCTTCCTCAATGAGATTTATTACATTCTTCCCCTCAGCTTCCTCAATGAGATTTATTACATTCTTACCCTTAGTTTCCTTAATGAGATTTATTACATTCTTCCCCTCAGCTTCCTCAATGGGATTTATTACATTCTTACCCTCAGCTTCCTCAATGAGATTTATTACATTCTTCCCCTCAGCTTCCTCAATGAGATTTATTACATTCTTCCCCTCAGCTTCCTTAAAGGGATACATAACATTCTTCCCCTCAGCTTCCTTAAAGGGATACATAACATTCTTCCCCTCAGCTTCCTTAAAGGGATACATAACATTCTTCCCCTCAGCTTCCTTAAAGGGATATATAACATTCTTCCCCTCAGCTTCCTTAAAGGGATACTATAACATTCTTCCCCTCAGCTTCCTTAAATGGGATACATAACATTCTTCCCCTCAGCTTCCTTAAAGGGATACATAACATTCTTCCCCTCAGCTTCCTTAAAGGGATACATAACATTCTTCCCCTCAGCTTCCTTAAAGGGATACATAACATTCTTCCCCTCAGCTTCCTCAATGGGATACATAACATTCTTCCCCTCAGCTTCCTTAAAGGGATACATAACATTCTTCCCCTCAGCTTCCTTAAAGGGATACATAACATTCTTCCCCTCAGCTTCCTTAAAGGGATACATAACATTCTTCCCCTCAGCTTCCTTAAAGGGATACATAACATTCTTCCCCTCAGCTTCCTTAAAGGGATACATAACATTCTTCCCCTCAGCTTCCTTAAAGGGATACATAACATTCTTCCCCTCAGCTTCCTTAAATGGGATTACATAACATTCTTCCCCTCAGCTTCATTAAAGGGATATATAACATTCTTCCCCTCAGCTTCCTTAAAGGGATATCATAACATTCTTCCCCTCAGCTTCCTTAAAGGGATACATAACATTCTTCCCCTCAGCTTCCTTAAAGGGATTACATAACATTCTTCCCCTCAGCTTCCTTAAAGGGATACATAACATTCTTCCCCTCAGCTTCCTTAAAGGGATACATAACATTCTTCCCCTCAGCTTCATTAAAGGGATACATAACATTCTTCCCCTCAGCTTCCTTAAAGGGATACATAACATTCTTCCCCTTCAGCTTCCTTAAAGGGATACATAACATTCTTCCCCTCAGCTTCATTAAAGGGATATATAACATTCTTCCCCTCAGCTTCCTTAAAGGGA
Source organism: Macrostomum cliftonense (assembly GCA_950096795.1). NCBI lineage: Eukaryota > Metazoa > Platyhelminthes > Macrostomidae > Macrostomum > Macrostomum cliftonense. The sequence continues at coordinate 321,679 of CATNEM010000396.1, read as the reverse complement.
TATATAACATTCTTCCCCTCAGCTTCCTTAAAGGGATACATAACATTCTTCCCCTCAGCTTCCTCAATGGGATTTATTACATTCTTCCCCTCAGCTTCCTTAAAGGGATACATAACATTCTTCCCCTCAGATTCTTAAGTGGGAGCTGTACAATGGTCTCCTAAATTAAATAAGAAAATAATCTCATAGAGTAAAAAATTTTTGCTATTGTTTTCTTTATTTAATTGCTAACTCGCTTCTGCCCTATACATCCCAGTATCTGGTTTGACTTAACGATTTATATTATAATTATTTTTGTGTATCCATTCTATCCAGTTTATTAAATTAAGCTTATACCCCGAAATGTCATACACTGTGTGAAAAAATCTTTCAATTGTGCAATATACAATCTAAGTTTTATAAGCTTGATAGTAAAGGAAAAATAACGGTTCTTTTTTGGTGTCCTAATTATGCGCAACTACTTTATTAAGGCATGCGTGTAACTAAAGTAAACTAATTGTCTATTAATAAATTTACTCCCTTGTTAATTTGTTGCATTTAAATATGAATTATTTATTAAATTTCTTGTGTCAGTTTGATTATGCATATTAAATCCTATGTGAAACTGGTTCAATATTGACTTTACTTAGTTTGCCGCTTGTAATATTCTTACTACATGATTTTCTAAGGTTTACGTTCAATAATCTTTTTAAAACTCCGAAAGCACTAATCGTGATGGTTGCACAATCGTTGCTTAACTTATTGTAGTGTGATTCGTCGCTAGTTTTATTTGATTTTTGACACAGATTCATAGTGCCTATTGTCTAGGAAGCTCATGACTGATTCTTAAGAAAAGTTTGTGGTGATTCCATAAGACAGTTTATATTGATTCTTAACGCAAGTTTATAGTTATTCTTAAGTAGAGCATATAGTGATTCTCAAGGACAGTTTGGGGTGATTCTCAAGTAGAGCTTATATTGATTCTCAATGAGATCTTATAGTGATTCTCGAGATCAGTTTATAATGATTCTAAGATTTAGTATATTGATAGAACAGTTTATAGTGATCCCCAAGGTCAGTTTATATTTGTTTATATTGATTCTCAAGGACAGTTAATAGCGATTCTTAAGGTCAGTTTATAGTGATTCTCAATGAGATATTACCATGATTCTCATGGACAGTTGATAGTGTTTCCCAAGGTCAGTTTATAGTGATTCTCAAGGACATTTGAGGTGATTCTCAAGGTCAGTTTGGGGTGATTCTCAAGGAGAGCTTCTATTCATTCTTAATGAGATCTTATAGTGATTCTCCAGGTCAGTTTGTAGTAATTCTCAAGACGAGTTTATAGTGATTCTCAATGAGATCTTATAGTGATTCTCAAGGCCAGTTTATAGTCATTCCGAAGCCCAGTTTTTAATGATTCTTAGATTTTGTATATTGATCGAACAGTTTATAGTGATCCCCAAGGTCAGTTTATATTTGTTTATATTGATTCTCAAGGACAGTTAATAGTGATTCTCAATGAGATATTACCATGATTCTCAGAGACAGTTAACATTGATTCCCAAGGTCAGTTGATAGTGATTCTCAAGGAAAGTTTATAATGATTCTCAATACGATCTTACAGTGATTCTCAAGGAAAGCTTATAGTGATTTTCAAGGACAGTTAATTTTCCTTCCTTTAAGTAATCAAATATGTTAATGCAACTCAACTGAGCGACTAGCCTAAAGCAGAATTTTGATTGCGCAACTTTCAGCCAAAGTACCCCGCACTCCGCCAACCAATGACGCAACCGTCTCCAGCCGCGGCATGGAGCGAAGCTGACGAAACCGCCAACCAAGTCGGCAGTCCCAAGCTGGCGGTGGCCTCCTCGCTCAGCCGGCTGTTGGAGAAAATTCGTCAATTAGAGAGCGAGAGAAACTCGGCGGAAGCGGACATGCGCCAGCTGGCTAGCGAGACCGCCCGCTTCCGCCACCTGCTGTCCAGACCCGCCGGCGTCCAGCCCCGTCTGCCGTCCCCGCCCGCAGCCGAGCAGTTCGGCCGTCAATCTGCGGACATCGAGGCCCGCTGTCGCAGTCTGGAGCACCAGCTGGAGTCGTTGCGCCTGGAGATTCTGGCCTCGCAGCGCCAATCAGCTGAACAATCGGCGAAGCCGCGCTCTAACAACCGGGGGCCGACAAAATCGACAACGACAACAACGACGACGTCAAAGCCGCCAGGTTTTCTTGCCGGCCGTCCGGGTTCGTCGCACAGCCTGCCGGCTAATCTGCAGACCGTGCTTGGCCTGCTCAAGACTCAGCCTTCGGCGGGCGCGGCAGCTGCGGCGGCTACAACTGTTCGAAAGGCGTCAGTGGATTCGGCTGCTACTAGCGTCAGCGGCAAGGCCACGCCAATATCGACGTCCTCAGCTGACAATAACAATTTCTCCAATGATAGATTAACGGCCTGCGAGTTGTTGCACGAGATGCACTGCGAATTGCTGGAGCTCACCAGACGGTACGCCGAGCTGACGCGTCGGATCCGGGACCTGGGCGATCATCACACTGAGCCTAAGATTATAGAACGACGCGAGAGGCTGTGCCGCAAGATGGAGCAGCTGGCGCAGCGGGTGCAGGTCAGCTGGATTATCATGGCTATTTATGAGTTACAAAGAAACTGAGTGTGATTTTATTTATTTTTTTTGTTTTGCAGGCCAAGAGCGCTCAGATCGCTCAGTTTGAAGCGCTCAGGTCGCGCCTTGAAGCTGCAGAAGCCGCCGTTTCTCCTGACTTGCCGCATTCGCAGCCGCGGCCGCAGCCGCCTCTTCCGACAACGACAGTGATATCGACGCCACCAGCTGCTTTTTCCAAGGAGAATCGTCGGCCGGTGGCTGCCCGACGCGCCAAGTCGGTTGTTGCCTGTGCCGGCAGTAGGGGCGGCGGCGGCAGTGGCCTAATGGACAAGCGGGAGTTGTTGAGATCGGCGAGAACCTGCCAGAGGCGGCTGCTGACCAGGGAGGACATTAGCTGGGTGTGAGATGGCTGCAGCTGGCGTGTGTGTGAGGTGTGAGATGGGTGCAGCTGGCGTGTGTGTGAGGTGTGAGATGGCTGCAGCTGGCGTGTGTGTGAGGTGTGAGATGGGTGCAGCTGGCGTGTGTGTGAGGTGTGAGATGGCTGCAGCTGGAGTGTGTGTGAGGTGTGAGATGGCTGCAGCTGGAGTGTGTGTGAGGTGTGAGATGGCTGCAGCTGGCGTGTGTGTGAGGTGTGAGATGGCTGCAGCTGGCGTGTGTGTGAGGTGTGAGATGGCTGCAGCTGGCGTGTGTGTGAGGTGTGAGATGGCTGCAGCTGGCGTGTGTGTGAGGTGTGAGATGGCTGCAGCTGGCGTGTGTGTGAGGTGTGAGATGGCTGCAGCTGGAGTGTGTGTGAGGTGTGAGATGGCTGCAGCTGGCGTGTGTGTGAGGTGTGAGATGGCTGCAGCTGGCGTGTGTGTGAGGTGTGAGATGGCTGCAGCTGGAGTGTGTGTGAGGTGTGAGATGGCTACAGCTGGCGTGTGTGTGAGGTGTGAGATGGCTGCAGCTGGCGTGTGTGTGAGGTGTGAGATATTGCTGCAGCTGGCGTGTGTGTGAGGTGTGAGATATTGCTGCAGCTGGCGTGTGTGTGAGGTGTAAGATATTGCTGCAGCTGGCGTGTGTGTGAGGTGTGAGATATTGCTGCAGCTGGCGTGTGTGAGGTGTGAGATGGCTGCAGCTTTAACAACAGTGTAATCTCTAAGTCCTTGTAAACTTCGTGGATCTTTAATTTTTCTGCTACTTTCACCTTTATTTGGCTCGCACTACTTCAAGTAGTATGTACTTTTAGTATATCTTTAAATTGATTTGTAATGCGTAAATGAGTTATATATAACAGGTGCGGTTCAATTGTCTTGAATTTGATTCTAGTGCCTACGGCCAGGTGACAGTTTGTCTTGAAAATTCTAGTAATTTTCCTTTGTACTACAAGTGTAACGCTGTGCATTTAGCCTGCTACTTTTTCGTTTTATAATAACCGTCCGAATTACATCGCTCATTAATTCATTTTTACTTAACAGTAGTAGCTCTAAAGCCTTCATACTTTTGGTGTCTGTAGCTTTAAATACATTAGCCAAATTTTAATGGTGGGCAAAGCAACTGCTAAATAGATTTTTTGTTTAACAAAAATTGCGACTAAGGTTTCATTTAAAGTTCATTTAAAATAAAAAGTACAAACAAGTAAGGGCACAATTTTAGATTGCTTCACGTCCATCGCACCAGTTTTTTGTTTTTAAGCAAGCGCGCTAAAAAATTATTGGCTTTTCCTTTGATTTTTTTAGTTTTTTGCAAATATCGTAGATTGTAGACTTGCCTATAGCATATCAAGCATAATATACTTTATTAGTCATTAACAGCTCTCTTACTGTGTGTTGTCCACTTGTTTCCCTAGGTTGTGCTTCTATCCCCTAACAGAAGTTCCCTAGATTGTTTTTCTATCTCCTAGGTTGTCCTTTTGTTCCCTAGGTTGTCATTCTATCCCCTAGGCTGTCCTTCTATCCCCTAGGTTGTCCTTCTATCCCCTAGGCTGTCCTTCTATCCCCTAGGTTGTCCTTCTATCCCCTAGGCTGTCCTTCTATCCCCTAGGCTGTCCTTCTATCCCCTAGGTTGTCCTTCTATCCCCTAGGCTGTCCTTCTATCCCCTAGGTTGTCCTTCTATCCCCTAGGCTGTCCTTCTATCCCCTAGGTTGTCCTTCTATCCCCTAGGCTGTCCTTCTATCCCCTAGGCTGTCCTTCTATCCCCTAGGCTGTCCTTGTATCCTCTAGGCTGTTCTTCTGTTTCCTAGGCTGTCCTACTGTCCACCAGGTTGTCCTTTTGTTTTTCCTTGGTTTTCCTCCTATTCTTAGATGCTAATTTTATTCCCTAAACGAACTAAGTAGTCTCTTTAATAATTTAGATCCTTGATTGTCCTCCTTGTCCTTTTGCTGGCCGCCGTTTTGATTACATTTTAGTTCCTTATTGGCCACTTCCTTCCAGTTTCCCTGGAGCTTCTCGCCTGTAGTTAGTGCCCTAAATCCCCCAATTAGTTCTTGTGTCTCCTGTTGCCAATAAAACTGATAAGAAAGGCCGCTGTTTTGACAATTTAGACTGTGTCTTGAAAGTGCCCGCTTGAAACTCTATTGCAGCATCGCTCGTCAGTTTAATCAACAACAGCAGCAGCAGCAGCGCCACAATGCCCTCCGCTCTGGCAGGCGTTCGAGTTGTTGAACTGGCCGGCCTAGCCCCGGCGCCATTCTGCGGCCTCCTGCTGCGCGACCTCGGCGCCCGGGTTGTCCGCGTCGACCGGGCCGACGCCGCCTTCACCGTTGACCGTCTCGCGCGCGGCAAAGAGTCGCTAGCAATCGATTTGAAATCCTCAGCCGGTGGCGCCGTGTTTCGCCGACTCTGCGCCGTCTCGGACGTCCTGATCGAACCGTTCCGGCCAGGCGTCATGGAGAAGCTCGGCTTCGGGCCCGAGCGCCTGCTGACTGACAATCCCCGCCTGGTGTACAGCCGGCTCAGCGGCTACGGACAGTCCGGCCCGTTGGCCCAGCGGCCCGGCCACGACATCAACTATTTGGCCGCCTCCGGCGTGCTGTCCCGCCTAGCTGACGGCGACTCGCCGCCTCGCCCGCCGGTCAACTTGCTGGCCGATTTCGCCGGCGGCGGCCTGCTTGCGGCGCTTGGTAACGCTATTAACCTAGATCCCTAAAATTTGATTCTCCTATAATTGAAATCCCTAATCACTAAGTCCCATATTCAAATTAATCCACAATTACAAAAAACATGCAAATCCGTAATCTCTAATTTATGTTTACTCTCATAAGATCCCAAAATTCGAATAAAAAATTCCTAAATTCGAATATCCAATATGTAGTTCCCGTAGTTCAAATCCCCAGGTCCCAAAATTCGAATGGGGGCGGCTTCACAAGCACGACATTTCACAACGTCGACACTGCCTAGAATCTACTGCATCTAACGAAATTGGCTGCTTTGTGAAGTTTCGTGCTTATAAACCCCCCCATTCGAATCCCCGAGCCCAGCATTCAAATCCCTATATCCTAACATTCAAATCTCTATATCCCAATGTTTAAATTCCAAGATCGCAACATTCAAATCGCCAGATCCGACCAAATTTCGGATTTCCCGATCTTAATATTTAGTCCCCAGATCCCTAAATTAGAATCCCTACTGCTATAATCTAACATTCAAATTCCTAGATTCCCAAAAAATTGAGTTCTCAAATCCCAAAATTTGAATCCATTGGCTCTAGTTCCCATAATTCCTAATCCTCGGATTTCAACATTCGATTTCTAATCCCTAATTCTCATATTTGAAATCCACAGATTCCAAAATTCGAATGCTTCATTTATTCCCATAGTTCGAATCCCTAGTTCCCAAATCGCCGCTGCAGGCATAGTCGCCGCCTTATTCGAGCGACAGAGCAGCGGCCGCGGCCGCGTCCTCGACGCCAACCTGACGGAGGGCGCCGCCTACCTGGCCAGCTGGCTGTTCGCCTCGCGCGACCTGTTCGTTTGGCGCGACGGCGCCCGCCCTGGCGAGAACGTCCTGGACGGCGGCGTGCACTTCTACCGCTGCTATCGGTGTCTGGACGGGCGCCATCTGGCCGTTGGCGCGCTGGAGCCGCAGTTCTACGCCGCGTTTGTCGCCGGCCTCGGCCTCACCGAATCTGAGCTGCCGCAGGCCACCGAGGATCCAGCTGCTGCCATCGCCACAGTGGCCAAGATCATTGCCACCAGGACTAGGGACGACTGGCTGGCCAGGTGGGACAATCAAGGGGGCTGGGGCAGAGTGGGAAACGACAGTGGGAGAATTCAGGGGAGACAGTGGGAGAAGGCAGGGAGAGACAGTGGGAGAGAGCAGGGAGAGACAGTGGGAGAGGGCAGGGAGAGACAGTGGGAGAGGGCAGGGAGAGACAGTGGGAGAAGAAGGCAGGGAGAGACAGTGGAAGAAGGCAGGGAGAGACAGTGGGAGAATGCAGGGAGAGACAGTGGGAGAGCGCAGGGAGAGACAGTGGGAGAAGGCAGGAAGAGACAGTAGGAGAGCGCAGGGAGAGACAGTGGGACAGCGCAGGGAGAGACAGTGGGAGAGCGCAGGGTAGGGAGGGACGGTAAGTCACCTACTATAAAATAACATTCTGATGAAGCAATATTTTAATGGTAATTTCATCGTTAGACCCTGTTGGTACAATTAAGGCTCCATTGAGAAGGCTTAACATTCTTCACAAGCCATGTGCCTTCGCGCAGATTCGGCCCGGACGCCTGCGTTAGCGCCGTGGAAGACCTGTCCGAGGCGCAGGCCAATCCGCACGCCGCTGCCCGGGCCTCGTTCTCGCCTTCTGCCGACACGCCCGGCCACTTCTTGCCAAGGCCGCCACGCTTTGCCAGCGTTGTCCAAGACGGCCCCGATGGCGACGCCTCGGTCGGTCCCGACGAGGCCTTCGAGCCGGGCAAATCGCCGAGAATCGGCCAGCACACGCGGGGCCTGCTAGCTGAGCTGAACTATTCAGACGCCGAGATTTGCCAGCTCCTGGCCGACGGGCACGCCGTCCAGAGCAACGACGACGGCCCGTCCAGTCGGCTGTGATGCCAAGCCCCGTAGTCCGTCTGACTTGTCTGCAATTGCCCTTTGTTAACGCTGTTTGAATGACTTATCTCATCTTACTTATCCCACCCTCGATGATTCCCTTATCCGCCCCTCGATTCCCCTATCCGCCCCTCGTTAATTCCCTTATCCGCACCTCGATTCCCCTATCCGCCCCTCGTTAATTCCCTTATCCGCACCTCGATTCCCCTATCCGCCCCTCGTTAATTCCCTTATCCGCTCCTCGATGATTCCCCTATCCGCCCCTCGTTAATTCCCTTATCCGCTCCTCGATTCCCCTATCCGCCCCTCGTTAATTCCCTTATCCGCCCCTCGATTCCCCTATCCGCCCCTCGTTAATTCCCCTATCCGCCCCTCGTTAATTCCCTTATCCGCCCCTCGATTCCCCTATCCGCCCCTCGTTAATTCCCTTATCCGCACCTCGATTCCCCTATCCGCCCCTCGTTAATTCCCTTATCCGCTCCTCGATGATTCCCCTATCCGCCCCTCGTTAATTCCCTTATCCGCTCCTCGATGATTCCCCTATCCGCCCCTCGTTAATTCCCTTATCCGCACCTCGATTCCCCTATCCGCCCCTCGTTAATTCCCTTATCCGCTCCTCGATGATTCCCCTATCCGCCCCTCGTTAATTCCCTTATCCGCTCCTCGATGATTCCCCTATCCGCCCCTCGATGGTTCCCCTATCCGCCCCTCGTTAATTCCTTTATCCGCTCCTCGATGGTTCCCCTATCCGCCCCTCGTTAATTCCCTTATCCGCTCCTCGATGATTCCCCTATCCGCCCCTCGTTAATTCCCTTATCCGCTCCTCGATGATTCCCCTATCCGCCCCTCGATGGTTCCCCTATCCGCCCCTCGTTAATTCCTTTATCCGCTCCTGGATCATTTCTTTACCGCTCCACCAAATTAATTTTGTCTAAAAGACGCACTGCAGGCTCTGCAGCACGTACTAGAGGGTGCTCAACTAGATATCCGTTTTGCTGCATTACAATTGCTTATTGTATTGATTTTTGTTGATTTCCTTGTCAAATAGATCAGAATGTTTGTAATTTTATTGCTGATGTTGAAAAAGTCCGTTAGATGCTTATGTATTTATTGCTTTTTGAATGCTTAACCTTGTAAGATTAGGTTACATATATCAATGTATCCTATATTTTATAGATAAATTTTATATCTATATTAAATTGAATTGAAATAGATTTAGTTAGATTTGAATGGCCTTTTGTTAATCTATCAGGATTTAAACAGCTTTCTTTAGATCTATTATGAGATTGGAACAGCTTTCTATAGATCTATCCTGAGATTGGAACAGCTTTCTATAGATCTATTATGAGATTGGAACAGCTTTCTATAGATCTATCCTGAGATTGGAACAGCTCTCTATAGATCTATTATGAGATTGGAACAGCTTTCTATAGATCTATCATGAGATTGGAACAGCTTTCTATAGATCTATCCTGAGATTGAAACAGCTTTCTATAGATCTATTATGAGATTGGAACAGCTCTCTATAGATCTATCATGAGATTGGAACAGCTTTCTATAGATCTATCCTGAGATTGGAACAGCTTTCTATAGATCTATTATGAGATTGGAACAGCTTCTATAGATCTATTATGAGATTGGAACAGCTTATCATGAGATTGGAACAGCTTTCTATAGATCTATCATGAGATTGGAACAGCTTTCTATAGATCTATCCTGAGATTGGAACAGCTCTCTATAGATCTATCATGAGATTGGAACAGCTTTCTATAGATCTATCCTGAGATTGGAACAGCTCTCTATAGATCTATCCTGAGATTGGAACAGCTCTCTATAGATCTATCATGAGATTGGAACAGCTCTCTATAGATCTATCATGAGATTGGAACAGCTTTCTATAGATCTATCATGAGATTGGAACAGCTTTCTATAGATCTATCCTGAGATTGGAACAGCTTTCTATAGATCTATTATGAGATTGGAACAGCTTTCTATAGATCTATCCTGAGATTGGAACAGCTTTCTATAGATCTATCATGAGATTGGAACAGCTTTCTATAGATCTATCATGAGATTGGAACAGCTTTCTATAGATCTATGATGAGATTAGAACAGCTTTCTTTAGATCTATCATAAGAATTGAACAACCTTCTATAAATAGATCAAACGACAAGAATAGTTTTGACTTGATGTATGGTGCGAGTAGAACTTCTGCATGATTTCTATTGATTTTTGTCAAGCGCGCTAAACATTATCGCCTAAACTCTGTAATTAAAAAACTTTTGCAGCCACGCAGCCTCTTGCAGTCATGACCGTCCTAGAATTTTTCGGCTGCTCTTTGATCACGTTCTCCCCGGCGCTGATCATGTTCATCTTTACGGTGGCCAACAATCCGCTGAAAATTATCATATTAACTTGCAGGTATACACTTTGGTTTAAGCCTGGCTCTATTTATGCTTTTTGATGCATTATCTCAAGTCAGTTTTTAATAAAATTTCAGCGCATTCTTTTGGCTGCTCTCCTTGCTACTGTCCTCAATAGTATGGTTCGCGGTTGTGCCACTCAGAAAACAGCTCGTGTTTGGCATGATTGTGTCAATCATATTTCAGGAGGCGATTCGGGTAGCCTTCTACTTTTTTATCAAGTGAGTAGTGGAAATGAGTTTCAGCTTCTGCACCTTCTTCATGTTTCTTTGCATTGGCGATTAGAAAGTCGCCTCAGTGAGAATCGTCTTCTAACCTAATGGAAAAATCACCCCTGCCCAATGGCAGAATCGCTCTCTATTCCCATATGAAAATTGTCCCTTAATTAGGTTATCGCCCTGGCTGATTTAAAAAATCATCCTTCAGTCATTAGACAATTGCTATGGAACCCATAGAAATCGCCTGTGATACAAAAATTCTTGACCACCTTGGAAAATCCTCACCTGACTACTGAGAGAATCCCATGCCTTCTAATTCCATAAAAGAATTCCTGCTTGACCTATTTGAAAATCGCCTTCTAACCCCATGAGAGAATCGCCCCCTAACCCCATGAGAGAATCGGCCCTGATCCCATAAGAGAATCGCCCTCTGAACTATGACAGAATCGCCCCTGATCCCATGAGAGAATCGCCCCTGACACCATGAAAGAATCGCCCTCTAACCCATGAGAGAATCGCCCCTGACACCATAAGAGAGGCCCTCTGACCCATGAGAGAATCGCCCCTGACACCATGAGAGAATCGCTCCTGATCTCATGAGAGAATCGCCCTCTGACCCGTAAGAGAATCGCCCTCTGACCGATGAGAGAACCGCTCCGTGACCCTTAACTGGTGGCCATCAGAGAATCGCCCCTGCATTATCTAAGTAATCCCTGCCTCTTCGCTTGCAGGCGAGCCGAGGAGGGTCTGCAGAAAATCGCCCTAGCCGAGGACGCCGAAGCTGAGGAGGCCTCGCAGCAGTCACTGTCCGACAATGCCGCAGGAGGCGGCGGCGCCACGGCCACCTCGGCGGCCGCATCTGAACCGCTGACGGACGCAGACAGAGTGACTCTGACTGCCGGTGCGGGGCGGCCCGTAAAGATTCTCCACCTGCACTCGTTGTCCTATGGTGAGAGCGTCTCTAAATTGCTCTAATGGATAGGAAACGTTTTCTATGCCCTTCTCAACGATTCTGTCAAGGCCTTTCTCGATCCTGTCAGGGCCTTTCTCGATTCTGTCAGGGCCCTTCTCGATTTTTTCGGGGCCTTTTTTGATTCTGTCCTGGCCCTTTTCGATTATTTCAAGGCCTTTCTGGATCTTGTCAGGGCCCTTCTTGATCCTGTCAGGGCCCTTCTCGATCTTGTCAGGGCCCTTCTCGATTCTTTCAAGACCTTTCTCGATCCTGTCAAGGCCCTTCTCGATTCTGTCAGGGCCCTTCTCGATTCTGTCAGGGCCCTTCTCGATTTTTTCGGGGCCTTTTTTGATTCTGTCCTGGCCCTTTTCGATTATTTCAAGGCCTTTCTGGATCTTGTCAGGGCCCTTCTTGATCCTGTCAGGGCCCTTCTCGATCTTGTCAGGGCCCTTCTCGATTCTTTCAAGACCTTTCTCGATCCTGTCAAGGCCCTTCTCGATTCTGTCAGGGCCCTTCTCGATTCTGTCAGGGCCCTTCTCGATTTTTTCGGGGCCTTTTTTGATTCTGTCCTGGCCCTTTTCGATTATTTCAAGGCCTTTCTGGATCTTGTCAGGGCCCTTCTTGATCCTGTCAGGGCCCTTCTCGATCTTGTCAGGGCCCTTCTCGATTCTTTCAAGACCTTTCTCGATCCTGTCAAGGCCCTTCTCGATTCTGTCAGGGCCCTTCTCGATTCTGTCAGGGCCCTTCTCGATCCTGTCAAGGCCCTTCTCGATTCTGTCAGGGCCCTTCTCGATCCTGTCAAGGCCCTTCTCGATTCTGTCAGGGCCCTTCTCGATTCTGTCAGGGCCCTTCTCGATTCTGTCAGGGCCCTTCTCGATCCTGTCAAGGCCCTTCTCGATTCTGTCAGGGCCCTTCTCGATCCTGTCAAGGCCCTTCTCGATTCTGTCAGGGCCCTTCTCGATTCTGTCAAGGCCCTTCTCGATTCTGTCAGGGCCCTTCTCGATTCTGTCAGGGCCCTTCTCGATTCTGTCAGGGCCCTTCTCTATCCTGTCAAGGCCCTTCTCGATTCTTCTGACCCCTTTTTTTAATTATGTCAGCACCCTTCTCCTTAATTCTGTCAGGGCTTTTCGTGCCCTTCTAATTTGACAGTCCATCCTCCATTTTTGAGTCAGCTTCTGATTTCTGTCATTACGGCACACTAAAAATCCCAACCCCTGCTATTCGTCTGTCCAACCCGCAGTCTGCGGCCTGGGCTTCGGCTTCATGGCGGGCGCGTTCTCCATGGTTAACCTGCTGGCCGACGTGTCCGGTCCCGGCTCCGTTGGACTGGGCGGCGAGCACGAATTCTTCCTGCTGGTGTCCTCGGTGCTGGCAATGTTGTTCATCTTGCTGAATATCTGCTGGACTGTCATCACCTTCGTGTGCATCGAAGACCGACGGCTTTACTTTCTTGCCTACGTGTGGGGCTCGCATCTGCTTTGCTCGCTACTGGTAAGTAGTGTAGTTAGTCTTTTTTCTGCTAAAAAATTGATGATTTACTTTATAAAAATCATGTAAACTCCGCAGACTCTACTTAACAGTAGCGCATCGCCGCTGCTCTCCCTGGTGCCAATAATGGTGTCGCTGAGCTGCTCCCTGATTGGCCTGCTACTGTCGCTTCACCTGGTCGAAGCCAATCTGGCTGGCTTCTTTGCTTCCTTGATTTCGCCGGCCTGGATTTTAAGAGTCTGCAGGCGTTAAATAATATTTTACGATCTCCCTGATTATCCTGTTTTATTCATACTCGTAAGTGAGAAATTTACATACACAAGATGACATGATAATAACCTCAATTCCCTATTCATTTTTTTGTCGGCAACTTGGTTCTTTTGATTTTACGTTTGGTCTCTTGTTTTTTATAACAGAAATTATTTAGCTGTACGATTGGATGTGTGCGTCTGACATCAAATAGAGATTTTTTTTTGAAACACCCCTGCCACTGAGCGCGCACAACGCGCTCTATTTGTTCCTTATTTCTCTTGGAGTTTTATTCCTGCACTGCGTTTTATCTCTTCCTACTGCCTGCCTGTTCACTTATTGTCCACTTATTACTGCTAGTAACTAATGCTTTTAGTTGCTATTTTTTTATTTTCTTTGATTCTCAATTGCGAAGAACAAATCTAACTCCATATGTATTAAGTACATTGTGCGCGTGATTTTCGCTGTACTTATTAGGCTATTGTGTGTGTGTTTAATTTGTGTATAATATTCAGCTGAATAAATTGTTTTGATTATCTACTTTCGTCCTGATCTTGTTGTCTCGTGCATAGCAGAAAAAATAAATTAGTGGCACCGTCTATTAAACTTATTGCCAGCTTATAGTTTTACTTGAATGAATCAATAAAAATATGCGTTTCTAAAGCGTGGGAAATATTGTTACAGCGATATAGGCAAAAATTGAGTGAAATGAGTCCACTCTATGTATTGGAGGACTTCTTAGATCAGTAATTGCTGCATGTTCTCACTCATCGGTACTGTTACCATTAGGTACCATGTAGTTAGCATATTATAGTGTGCAGGCGCGTGAATAATGTACATAAGAAGGCAGCCATTGTTTATTTGAAAATTAAAAAAAATTAAAATGAAAAAGTTTACCGATAAACTGGCCTTTGTGCAACGCAGTGCGGAATATTACACCGCGGCGCAGTGCTTAACGTGATTTTAACAACCGAACGAAAATGAACTAGAAAGGTCTACTGGTAGTAAAAGCACTTAAACGAGCAATTATGTATTTTTGCTATTTCAATATTTGTCTTTCTAAACACTTTTTGCCTGACTAAGGTACAAGATAAGGATTTTAGCTAACCTTGTTTAACCCGACAAGTGCAGCAGTAGCTAGTATTTTCAAAAAATAATTTACCGAATCTTTTTTTGAGCTTCTCTCAACAATTCTCTGAAAATCCTCTGGCAAAATTCATCCCTTTTCTATTCTTAATTATTTTCATTGAGATAAATTGTTATTGCTGCTTGTTTTCAGCAAAACAACTAGTACGGAGCTAAGTGTGAGGATTTAATAAAGAGCTTTCAATATTTTCGCAGTCAACGCATATTGCTGCTTTATCTATATACGTCACGTGTAATAATACTATTAGGCCTACTATTCCTATAAAAGCCGAAGTTATGAATTTTGTTGCTCGTTCACAATTTATATTAGCTAATGTCTGCCGTGCGTCAAATATTCTCAAGCAAAATACTGGCTTAGTACAAATGCGCACAATAACAGTGGTTGCATTGTCACAGTCCAATGACTCAGCAACTAGGCTGCACCCAAAATGCTCGGTAATTCAAGGCATTTTTCTTTAGAAAACTGTTTCTTGTTATTTTATTTTATCAATGATAGCTATTAACCAATTATTTTTAAATAACTATCTTCTGACTAATTTATGACAATAAAATAAATAATAATAGCTATAGGCTCAATATGCATTACCATTTTTATATCCTTATTAGGTCTCTATAAAAATTTATAGAGTACATAGTGTGCACAGTGTACCTCTCCCTAGAGTCCTTATCATAATTATGCAAGTTTCTTAGTTTGTAAAAGCTTTTTATGTTTGTGTCCAGTGATAGATACTAGGCAAATTATTAATTACTTTTATTAAAAAAAGGCTAATTTTTAAATAAAAAATTGAAATTCTATTAATTGAATTTTATTTTACTAACTAATTACCCCCTGGCACAACTTGCTATTAGTAGTACTGTTTCTTTTTAGCTGTTTCATAAACATTTATTCAAAGGATTTCCCACTAGTCACTATGGAATTCTTGTTTTAAAATTAGAATTATGCATTCCTGCATTGGCTAAAAATTGCAAAATTGTATCTAGAAACAATAGCAAAAAACATGAAGCAAAAAAATTATTGAGACATTTCTAGAAAGGGTAATATAAAACAAATTTGCAAGAAAAAAGAAATTAGATGGTTTCTATGGTTAATTGATAGCTAATTTGAATAGAAGATTAGATAAAAAGAAGGCAATCTCTTGGAATCTTGCTCTAAATTATTTTTATACTTTTTTGAACTTTTTAGCCCTTGCAAATATGGCTAGTTATTAAACTTTATTTGAAATATATATATGTAATTGAAGTTTAAAGCAATGGTACAATGGTAATGGTACCTAGGATAATACAATTTTGAGCAAAGTGTTACACATGCACAAGTTTTTTTCCTATGCTACAATTTTTTTCTAATATTAAGTGGCCCAAATTCTAGTGACTATCATGCAATTTTTTGTGACTGGGTAATAATGGAAGTCAGTATGCTTATAGTCAGATTATGCATTCTATAAACTTCTCTATGAAATATTGTATTACTTTTATCCATGTCCTAGCATGTGGGTGCATGTTTGGCATGAGGTTAAGTGAAACTGATGCAATTGCTTGCTTGAAAATATTTAGCAAGATTCTAGCTATGATTTTCCTTATTTCTAGCTGACTTAACTGACTGTGCACTTTTATTTTACTGATATTCACTTTTTATATTAGTTGGTATATTCACTTAGCTACTTCTACTTAGCACTTAGCTAGCACCATAGCAATGAGTTTTCCCTTGAATATATCTTTCCTTAAGTGGGCCAGCTGGTGCTGTGTATGCCACATGGACAAATGTTTGTGCCACCTTTTGATGCTGCTTTCATACTTTGAAGTTTGAGTGAGAATCCACTCAAATTGGAAAACCAAATTTTCCAATTATGAAAAGAAAACTGCTTTTTGTTATTTTTAAACTTCTACTTTCAGCACCACCAAATTTTTTTATCAATGCCACTTTTTGCCAAAAGGTGACACACATCTTTGTCTATTTGGCACATGCCATAGTGTGCCAGCTGGCACATTTAAGAAAAAAATATATATCCATATATATACACGCAACAGTCAGCTGAGTCAGCTGACCTAGCCAACTGATTTAGTGGCTGACCAAGGTAAGTCACAAAATTAGTGGTGCAAGTCACAAATTTGGCAATGTAAGTTGCAAAATCAGGGAGGTAAGTTGAAGTATTGGTAAAAATTGAGGAGGAAGTCATAAGATGCGCAGTATAAGTGTAAAAATTGGAGGAGAATTGTAAAAAACATAGCAATTATTAAGATATTGGGAAAATAAGTTTTTGCAAGACCTTTTTTGGTCCTTCAAATTTTTTCCTCAAGTAAGTTACAATTTTTTTGAGTAAGTCACATTGGCCAACCAAATTTTCTAAGTTGTGCACATTTGTGTATCCAAGGAAAAACCCTTGTTGCTATGGTGCTCCTGATGTTGAGGTGAAAAATACATGTCTATTGAAGTGCATTACCATAGAAGCTAATAGCATTGGCATCTTCTAAACTTTTGAAGCTTTGAGCTTTGAAGCCTGCAGGCAAAAATATTTTTATATTATTGCTACTATTGTTCTGCATAAATTCTAGCAAATTTTTTTTTCATGGTATGAAACATCATGGACATCACTG
>CATNEM010000396.1:235000-300000 GCA_950096795.1 Macrostomum cliftonense | reverse complement strand
AACTGGCCAACATCCACCCGCATAAATTCCCGCCCCAAGCACCTGCTGATGTGCGGCGCGGACGTGTCAGCCGCCAGCAGCCAGGGCTGGACAGCTTTGCACAGCGCCGCATTCTGGAACCAGACGGCCGTTGTGGCGCTGCTTCTGCGCGCTGGCGCCAATCCAAACGCCGTGACGGAGAGCGGCCAGACTCCGCTGCACCTGTGCTGCGGCGAGAATCGCGATCCAACCACTGCCCAGCTGCTGCTGATGCATCCGTTACTCGATCCCGACGCGGTGAATTCGGCCGGTGAGACCGCACTCACTGTTGCTAAGCGGTGCACGCCCTACGCGCATCTGATGGCATTTCTGGAGCCGGAGACCAGGCGGTTGGTTTGAAGCTGCAATTCTCGGCTGATTTGCTGACTGAAGGCTTGCTTCCTCATTTTGCGCTCACCTGTGTCCCTTGCGATAATTTGCCAGATTGAGGCTTCACAGAAGCTGTTTATGCTGCCTAGTAACTAAGGATATTAATTTTTGTTTAAAACAGCGTTGCTAAAGTAAAATAAGCCTGTATTATGTGCTACCTACCAAGTAAAATAAAGCATTGAACGCTGTTTTCTAGAGTTTTTTTGTAAAGTTTTTTAACTCGTTGCAAATTTGCATTTTATTCTTTAATTTATCTTCTTATTAAGAAAGAGTCTTATTCTTCATCACTTTTTAATTATCTCGTGACTCCTACAAGCCAATGACAATTACTTGTGCGTAGCCAATAGACAAACCAATGGTTGTTACGCAAATTGCCTCGGTTTAAAAATCGATTTATTGAGCTGTCTATCTTAGACTAGTGGTTTTATTAGTCTTATTTAACTGTAGAGACTCTGGCATACTGAGGGCGGATAACCCGTTAGCTAACTGATCCACCCTAGAACGATATTTAACAGCTGGACTGTCCGACCTTTCCACTATGAAGGAGAGGGGTGTGCCTAAAATTTGACTCGAAAACTCGCCGCTTGCTGTTCATTGGTTTCTATTTTTAGCTGCTCGTTATGCCCAAATGTACACTTCTATCCATGGATGCTCTAAAGAAAGAAACTTCATCTAAATTAAGGGTTAGGCGGGCTAAGTGGGGTAGGAAAAACGGGGAGGGGCGGTTAAGGGGTCAGGCTGGGTTGTGAAACCTCTACCCAATGAGCTTCAAGTGATGATTTTGTGAGGCAGAAATCGGCCTTAACAATCCAGTTGTTATATATCGTCCGTGGATCCACCAGTATCGAGGGAAATCCCACAGCCTAGCGGGGAATTCCCAATCCAATTATTATTGTACGCAGCTTGTGAGCTAAAAATAGCCTGCGCCTATGTCATTTCGTCTCTCCGCAGCAGCCAATCAAAAGCCGGCAGCCTGATTCATTCTAACCTCCCTACAACTGCCAATTGGAAGCTTAGATGGCCAGCGCTGGGCAGCAGCAGCAGCCGGCTGGGCGCAGCTGCGTCGCGCCGCAATCGATGCGCTGCCTAGCCGAAATGTGCGGCATCTCCAGTCTGTCCGACGAGGCCTGCCAGCTGCTGGCCGACCAGGCCGATTTCCGTCTGCGAACCCTCGTCCAGCAGGGCCTGAAATTTGCCAGGCACAGCAAGCGAAGGCGCCTGCGGCCAGGCGATCTGGCGGCCGTGCTTCGCCAGCGCCGGATTGAGCCGGCCTACGCCTGCGAGTACGCGGCCTCGCTGCCAATTCAGTGCGTCCAGGTGAGTCCGTCGGGTCCAGTGTTGAAACGCATCAGTGAAATTTATATTGGTCTATTGTCGGCCGCTATGATGGGCCTCCTTGGCCGCGTATTCGTACTGTCTGATTAGCTAACATAATCATGACTGATCGCACTGCTTGCTGAGCCCGACATTGCTAGTGCCCTACCGCCGCTGATGAGGGTTGCTTAATAGGAGCCTGGCTCGCTGCGTCCCATTCTGGGATCTTGGACTACTGCTGACATTCCAGTCTGGGATCTGTGGGGTCTTGAACTGGAATACTGCTGACATCCCAGTCTGGGATCTTTGGGGTCTTGAATTGGAATACTGCTGACATCCCCTTTTGGAACCTGTGGGATCGTGAATTGGAATACTCCTGACATCCCCCTTATGCGATCTGTGGAATCTTAGGTTGGAATACTGCTGACATCCCATTCTGGGTTCTGTGGGGTCTTAGACTGGGATATTGCTGGCATTCCCTTCTGGGATCTGCGGGGTTTTAGACTGGGATATTGCTGGCATCCCGTTCTGGGATCTGCGGCGTTTTGGATCGAGCCCGTACATCGCTTTATAAATCTAGAGACTCGAAGCACCGCATCCCAATCCTTGGTTCCCATCTCCGCGCTAACCAGGCTCCCGGCGGCAAGCGGCTGTTCTTCCAAGAGTCCGACGAGGTCGACCTCGCCGAGCTGGCCTCGCAGTCGCTGCCCCGCCTGCCAGTCGGCGCCTGCCTGAAAGCCCACTGGCTGTGCATCGACGGCTGCCAGCCTGCCGTGGCCGAGAATCCCCCGCTGCGGCCGGCCACTTCCTCCGCCGTTGCAGCATCGGCTGCAGCCCCGGCGCCGCCGTCGGGTTCCGCAGCGGCCGTCGGTTCCGCGGAATCGGCGCTGGCGTCCTCGTCTACGTCGGCGGCCGCTGGCCCGATGCGGCCTCGCTCGCTGTGGGAGCTGAGCGTGCTGGGCGGCGGCAGGCAGTCGGCGACGCGTTCCATTGCGGCCGCCGCCGTGCCCAGAGAGCCGGAGGTGGCCCGGCTGCGCGACGTTGTCTGTCACGAGTTGAGCCGCGAGCAGCAGATGTTCTTTAGGGAGATCTCCGAGGCCTGCGTCGGCAGTCAGGTGAGCCGCTTGTCTGATCGTGCCGCGGCTTTTAAAGACTTTGTGGAGCTCCTTTGGGATGTGAGAGGCCTAGAGAGAGGTGGGAGAAGAGCGAAAGAGAGGCGCCAAAGCGAATGATGTCGGATTAAACCTGTTGATGTGGGATAAAACCCCTGTAGAGAGGTGAGATTAGACCTGTAGAGAGGTGAGATAAGATTTGTAGAGAGATTTGAGATTAGAGCTGTAGATAGGCGGGGTTACACCTGTAGAGAGGTAAGATTAGAGGTGTAGAGAGGTGAGATTAGAGGTGTAGAGAGGTGAGATTAGAGCTGTAGAGAGGTGAGATTAGAGCTGTAGAGAGGCGGGGTTAGACCCTTGTACAGAGGTGGGGAGCAGACAATAGTGAGATATAGATTTTTAAAAAGTGAAGAGGACGGAGAAGACAGGCAAGTCTCAAAGATACGCCGCCCAATCTCCGCACCGCAGGAGGACCGCCGGACCGAAGCTCTGCAGAGCCTGGCCACCGACAGCGGCCTGCAGCAGATCCTGCCCCGCCTGATCGTATTCGTCGCCGAGGGCGTACGCGTCAACTCGCTGACCAACAATCTGGCGCTGCTGATCTACCTGATGCGCATCCTGCAGTTCCTATTGCAGAATCCTCATCTGCAGCTCGAACGGTATCTGCACCTCATCCTGCCCAGCATTCTCACCTGCGTGCTGGGCAAACAGCTGTGCCAACGGCCCGAGACTGACAATCACTGGGCTCTCAGAGATTTCTCCGCCAAACAGTTGGGCGCCGTGTGCTCCAAATACGCGTCGCCTAGCAACCAGCTGTACGCCAGAGTGTGCCGTCTGCTGGTTGACTATATGGCCAGGCCCAGGTTAGTGTGGGGATAGGTTTATCGCGTTTGTTGTACAGCTCTTTGGGTTATGTTTTACAGCTCTTTAGGTTCTGTTGTACAACTCTTTGAGTATGTTGTACAGCTCTTTGGGTTCTGTTGTACAGCTCTTTGGGTTCTGTTGTACAGCTCTTTGGTTCTGTTGTACACGTTTTAAATCTTCCTAAAATATTCCCTAATCTTGTGCAGGCTTCAAAGTCATGGCTAAAAAACTTTGTTCTGACAGCCTGTTAAGGACCTGTCCATGCCTGTTGTGTAAAATTACGTGCGAAAACGTCATAACTCAAGTCTTTATTCACGTCCAACCCAGGCCCCACCTGGCCTCTCTGTACGGCTGCATCGTCTGCACGCTGGAGCTGGGCCAGGACGCCGCCGCCAACCTGCTTCTGCCGGCGGTGCCCCGGCTCAGCCAGCGCCTGGACGCCGCCCACGGTCGCCAGGACAGCGTCAGCGCCGCTCACATCCGGCGGAAGCTGCTGGACCAGCTGCCTCCGCTGCTGCGCAGCCTGCGCGGCCCGCGCGACTCCCTCGACGAGTACCTGCGCGACTACGGCTCGCTGGGCGGCGAGCTGTTCAACGCCGTCCAGGCCCTGCACGCCAAGGCCCGCGGCTCCGCCGCTGCTGCTGCCGCGGCCGCTGCCGCCGCCTCCTCATCGTTGCATCATCATTGAGCGGTATTGACGTCTGGGGACTGACAGACTGACTGGCATGGACGATAAGAAATACAGACGGACTGACAGACTATAGACAGCGAGTTAACACTGACACTGTGTCTTGAAAGTGTACAGGGACACTGAAGAGATGGGCCGACAGGCGCTAAAGTACAGGCATATAGACAGACACTAATGGACGGGCAGACAGACAGACAAGGAACATTCGTACTGGCCGCATGTATGCACGTGCTACGTCGCACTGATTGACAAGCCCTGAATTAGCCAGTCTTCAAATCGATAATTCTCAAGACACTGCTCTAAGCCTTAAGCTATTCTTTTTTGCACTTGATTTTCTTGTTTTTTGTGTACTTCTGTGGAATGCGGAAAACTCTGTCTCACTATTCGCTCAGCTTGTTCGGCAGCCTTATTAACTAATAATAAACTGACTTATGAATTTTGACTGTTGTAAATTCGTTCTTAGCATATAAAATTATGCGTTTCCTATTTAATTTTGTTTTTATTTAACTTCCTACTGAAATTAAGTAGTAGTTTGTAATGAACAGCAATTTTCTTGCGTAGAGAAATGCTCACTAAAGAATGTATTTGGGGTTGCTGCTTTGAGGTATTTCATCTCGCTTTGAACAACATGCAATTCGATGGCATACAGTAAATCGACTAAAGCACAGACACTAGAATCTGTGGGTTCAAGTGACATCAAGATAAGCGTTATTACTGCCTCTTTCTGGTGCGTCGCTCCGGCGTCCTTTTGATAAGTCACTCTGAAGTCTTTCCGTTTTCGCTATGGCGTCTTTCCGTTGCGTCACTCCGGCGTCTTTCCGTTGTGTCGCTGCGGCGTCTTTCCGTTGCGTCACTCCGGTGTCTTTCCGTTGCGTCACTCCGGCGTCTTTCCGTTGCGTCGCTGCGGCGTCTTTCCGTTGCGTCACTCCGGCGTCTTTCCGTTGCGTCGCTGCGGCGTCTTTCCGTTGCGTCACACCGGTGTCTTTCCGTTGCGTCACACCGGTGTCTTTCTGATGAGTCACTAAAGGCGCCTTTCCAATGCTGCTTCATACTTTGCATTGTGATTGCAATAGATTTTTTAAAAGTTTTCATTTTCTCAATTTAAAATGCAAGTTTAAATTGAATCACACGAGTTTACAACACCGACTGACACAAGACAATGCGAGTGAAAGTTGAAACACTTGTGCGGATTGCGTCATCGGGAATCTTTGACGACAGATATGGTTCAGACGGTAGTGGTGAACTGTGCCACGTCCCACAGCTGCTGCTGCTGCTGCTGTCGTGGCGAACTTGGAGGCGCGGCAGCAATTACGCCGCAGCGATTGTCTTGGTTATCCCTGGACGTCCAGGGCAGCGGAGACTGTCGGCTCAGCGCCGCCGTGGAGGTGCCAGCGTTCGTGAACGATTTGTTCCTATGCACCCGGCATTCGCAGGGCTGCGCCCGCAGCGTCTGTTGCCGCCTGCACCCGATGGCGCCTCCTGGATCCGAGTTCTCGCGGCGAAGTTGCCTTCTAACACTGCTGCCGCTAGTTCCGCTGTTTTTGTTGGTAAAGCGACGAGAGACAACGGCCGATGCGGTGTCGTCCAGACAGCGGACCGCCTCTGCAGTTGACGCCGGCTCTACCATGCTGGCGGCGTCGTGTGGAATCGAACCTGCGGCGCCAGGAATGTCTGGGTTAAATTGATGCTTCGTGTGATTTTGCGTGTGATTTGATCTGCTTTCCTGACGGGCTCGAGGAGTCGCAACAACCTATTCTAGATTTTCCCAGCTCACACTTGGAACCCAATCTCAGCTGGGTGGACTGGGACTAAGTGACTCAACCACCATGCAGTCACTAGAGATGGCCTTCATCACGCATACACACCAGCAGCTACTCACTGACTGAATTGCGCAGCTCAACCAGCGAGTATTTGGCGTTGCTGCTGATGCCGCCCTGTGACCTGGCCCGGCACATGATCGCCTCCTTGGTGTTCTTCTCCGGCCTGGCCAGCACTGTGTACACTCTCGGCAGGAAAATTCCCAGCAGTACGGCGGTGGCCGACAGCTGCATGCCGTAGCAGATCACCACGCCTGTCTGCACCTTGTCGTATGGGAAGAATTAACGGTTGGATAGCTATTTTTAATGACTATCAAGCACGCCTGATCCCTTAATTATCATTAAAATAGTGATTTGTGTACATTTTTTCAAGAGTTCAATAAGCTAAAGTCACTCAGCGTTTCCTTCATTAAAAACAAGGCAGATAATCGTAAAGTGCAATCCCTCGCAAATCTTCGCCCGCAAGAAAACATTTCTGAAGAGTCAGACAGTAGAAGATCGCGGACGCAGATAGCGGAGCTGCGGGGCACCCAGACGTCTGGGTGGGGTCGCTGCGATCTTTCAAGCGAGTAAAATCTGTCTTAACACACGCAACACTTCATTACTCATGTAGGCCTCGTGCCAAATAAACGGATTAACAGCCTGGGGGACAGATAGCGGCGCTGTTGTGCTGCAGCAATGATGGTAGAATTCGAGTCAAACCCTGATTCGTTTTTAATTACTTTCTCCAGCAACTGGGCGATGGGGCTGGGGATTTTAGTTTGAAAGATTGTTCTAACTAATGTACTTCTGGTCTTGGATGCAACATTTATTCTGGGCTTAACGAAAAAGACATCCCAGATCCACTGTCACCGACCTCCTTGTCCAGCACGAACATGACCGGGATCAGGATGATCACCACCGTGCAGTTCGCATAGTTGACAAAGGCCAGCATGCGGCTCTCATTGAATCCGTCCGGCACTTTGCGAATCTTGAACGCGTAGAGCGTAGCCAGCAGCAGCAGCACAATAGGGAATGACAGACCGGTGCTGAGGTGCGCGGCTCGAACTCCGCTGCACTCGAGCGTTCGAGTTTCGTGAGACTCGCGCACCACGGCTCGAGGCGTGTCGACCACTAGGCCGACAGCCAGGATCACCAGCTCGGCAGCCACCATAGAGCCGATGATGTACAGCTGGGAGATCGGGCTGGTGAACTTGGTGCGCTTGGAGGAGCCGGCTGACAGCTGGAAGATGCGCGCGATGCGGTTCGTCTTGGCCAGGATGGCCGCGTAGCAGACGGTGAAGCAGAGACCCGGAGCCAGGCGGGTCAGCGCGCACACCAGCAGGTGCGGCTTCAGCAGCATCAGGTAGGGGCACAGGTAGGACAGCAGAACTCCGCTCAGCAGCACCGCGGAGGTTTCGCGTCCTTGACCGATTATTAAAAAAGTTTATTTTCAATTTCTATACCCAAAATCATGGATTTTACGTTAAAGATTTGGTGCATAGGCACAAATATACTAGATCCAGGATCTGGAATCTAGGATTCAGTCTCTGGAATGTGGGATCCAGGATCTGGAATCTAGGATTCAGTCTCTGGAATGTGGGATCCGGGATCTGGAATCTAGGATTCAGTGTCTGGTATGTGAGATCCGGGATCTGGAATCTAGGATTCAGTGTCTGGTATGTGAGATCCTTGATCTGGAATCTAGGATTCGGTGGTTGGTATGTGAGATCCGGGATCTGGAATCTAGGATTCGGTGTCTAGTATGTGAGATCCGGGATCTGGAATCTAGGATTTAGTGTCTGGTATGTGAGATCCCGGATTTGGAATCTAGGATTTAGTGTCTGGTATGTGAGATCCAGGATCTGGAATCTAGGATTCAGTGTCTGGTATGTGAGATCCGGGATCTGGAATCTAGGATTCAGTGTCTGGTATGTGAGATCCGGGATCTGGAATCTAGGATTCGGTGTCTAGTATGTGAGATCCCGGATTTTGAATCTAGGATTCAGTGTCTGGTATGTGGGATCAGGGATCTGGAATCTAGGATTTAGTGTCTGGTATGTGAGATCCGGGATCTGGAATCTAGGATTCGGTGGCTGGTATGTGAGATCCGGGATCTGGAATCTAGGATTCGGTGTCTAGTATGTGAGATCCGGGATCTGGAATCTAGGATTCAGTGTCTGGTATGTGAGATCCGGGATCTGGAATCTAGGATTCAGTGTCTGGTATGTGAGATCCTTGATCTGGAATCTAGGATTCGGTGGTTGGTATGTGAGATCCGGGATCTGGAATCTAGGATTCGGTGTCTAGTATGTGAGATCCGGGATCTGGAATCTAGGATTTAGTGTCTGGTATGTGAGATCCCGGATTTGGAATCTAGGATTTAGTGTCTGGTATGTGAGATCCAGGATCTGGAATCTAGGATTCAGTGTCTGGTATGTGAGATCCGGGATCTGGAATCTAGGATTCAGTGTCTGGTATGTGAGATCCGGGATCTGGAATCTAGGATTCGGTGTCTAGTATGTGAGATCCCGGATTTTGAATCTAGGATTCAGTGTCTGGTATGTGGGATCAGGGATCTGGAATCTAGGATTTAGTGTCTGGTATGTGAGATCCGGGATCTGGAATCTAGGATTCGGTGGCTGGTATGTGAGATCCGGGATCTGGAATCTAGGATTCGGTGTCTAGTATGTGAGATCCGGGATCTGGAATCTAGGATTCAGTGTCTGGTATGTGAGATCCGGGATCTGGAATCTAGGATTCAGTGTCTGGTATGTGAGATCCGGGATCTGGAATCTAGGATTCGGTGGTTGGTATGTGAGATCCGGGATCTGGAATCTAGGATTCGGTGTCTAGTATGTGAGATCCGGGATCTGGAATCTAGGATTTAGTGTCTGGTATGTGAGATCCCGGATTTGGAATCTAGGATTTAGTGTCTGGTATGTGAGATCCAGGATCTGGAATCTAGGATTCAGTGTCTGGTATGTGAGATCCGGGATCTGGAATCTAGGATTCAGTGTCTGGTATGTGAGATCCGGGATCTGGAATCTAGGATTCGGTGTCTAGTATGTGAGATCCCGGATTTTGAATCTAGGATTCAGTGTCTGGTATGTGGGATCAGGGATCTGGAATCTAGGATTTAGTGTCTGGTATGTGAGATCCGGGATCTGGAATCTAGGATTCGGTGGCTGGTATGTGAGATCCGGGATCTGGAATCTAGGATTCGGTGTCTAGTATGTGAGATCCGGGATCTGGAATCTAGGATTCAGTGTCTGGTATGTGAGATCCGGGATCTGGAATCTAGGATTCAGTGTCTGGTATGTGAGATCCGGGATCTGGAATCTAGGATTCGGTGTCTGGTATGTGAGATCCCGGATTTTGAATCTAGGATTAAGTGTCTGGTATGTGGGATCAGGGATCTGGAATCTAGGATTTAGTGTCTGGTATGTGAGATCCGGGATCTGGAATCTAGGATTCGGTGGCTGGTATGTGAGATCCGGGATCTGGAATCTAGGATTCGGTGTCTAGTATGTGAGATCCGGGATCTGGAATCTAGGATTCAGTGTCTGGTATGTGAGATCCCGGATTTGGAATCTAGGATTCAGTATCTGGTATGCGATATCTGAGATCTGGAATGTTATACTTAGAGATCTGGTAGACTGATGGACTGCCACTTCTGAAATCTATACAAGCCACAATCAGTATAAATGCATTGTTATTCTGAAAAAAAACATAAACTTCTCTTTGACGGTTTGGCATCAATTTTATTGCCGTTTTTGATTGACAGCTAAGGAGGACTCAAGGAACTTATGAAAAAGTTAGACAATCTCTCCCCAGCCTGGCCCAGCGCGCACAGGATTGAACTGGAATTTCTGGAGCTGGACAAAAAAATCTGTTCGAGTCCACTAAGCCCAGTTGCATTATTCATGGCTACGATATGGGAAGTTTGCTCTCGGGACGGAAGGCAGTCCGGAATCCCCAGAGCAGACTTATTGGCAAAATAAATGTGAGTAATTTGCGACGTCATTTTTTTCTTTAAAAAATCCATAATAGATCAATTCCGACAACAGATTTCTGCGTACTCCTTTTAATTGCTTTAAACAGTTAAGTTAATGATGAACTTTAAAAATAAAAAATTGCTTTGCGGTAGCTTAAGTACGCAAGTCTAATTGAAAATTATTGGAATATCTGAGATTACGGATGCTAGCTCGTAGATTCAGGGAATGGACAGCATCGTGCTGGAAATAAATAAATACTTCATAATGCCATACACAATACGAGCTACTGACAATTTGATGACGTCATACGGCACCATGAGATAGGTTGATGACTTCATTTTCGATACATTTATGATTACGTCATATTCGATACATTTATGATTACGTCATTTTCGATACATTTATGAATTCACACACTGAGGAACAGCTCACCAGAAGCCTTTATCAACGGCGTGTCCCGCTTGCTGACGAACACGAGGCCGAAGGCTGCGGTTGTGGTGAGGCCGAGGGCGAAGATGACCGTCACGGGCACCGTGTGCGGATGGCTGTAGCCGCTCCAGGCGAGCGGCAGTTCCAGGCACCTGCGCCGGTCCGGCTCCGGCCGGCTGCCGTTCGGGCAAGTCTGGCAAACCTGGTGGCCGGCTGACGCTGCGGCGGCACCGAACAGCTGCCTTCGATGGCTGTCCCCGGTCTGCGGCTGGGCCACGATGTCGTACCTTCGGGTGTGACGGAGGCAGCATGACCGCTTTATTTGGTTTATGGTAAGTCGTTGCTACTGCTATTGTATGCATTGGTTACAGTCATAATATTCATTATCATGGTCTTTAAAGTTAAAGTTAAATCTGCAAGTAGGGCTGCAGGCACTTTGACGCTTAAAGCGACATCGTCCCACAACCAGCGACTAGGCATGACTGTCCATTGCGCTGACTCTTGAAGCGCGTTCAGTCACACTAAATACGGTATGCAGGCATAGACACACACACAGGCCGGCACCCAGTCATGCACTCACATAGGGTGTACAAACCGGTAATTCCAGGCATGCCTTGGAGGTACTCTATGCCTAGGGGGGTTGCCCTCATGGGCGTAAATTGCACAACTGGCCCAAAGCCCAACCAATTCGTGCACAAGGCCCTAAATTAATGTGACCCTGCACACGAAACCGCGCTAGGGAAAATAGCCAACCTACAACGCGGGGTCGAACCTGGACCAGCGGCACACAAGGCAGACGCGCTAGACCGCCGAGCCACTCGCCCCTCGTCTTAGTCATGTTCATATTCAATAGTCCTATTCCATGATCATGGTAATTAGTCACAGTTATGATCATGGTCATTAGTCACAGTTATGATCATGGTCATTAGTCACAGTTATGATCATGGTCATTAGTCACAGACATGATTATGGTCATTAGTCAAAGTGATGACAATGGTCATTAGTCAGTCATAATCATGGTCATTAGTTCCAACCCATTCAGACGGCTCATACCCCCTTTTTACCTGCCGCATTTGATGCAGATCCAGCAGCAGCTGCTAGTTGGAAACTGCTTGGCCTCGTCATTCCCGCAGTCGTTGGCGCAGCGGGACTCCGGGAAGCTGGTGATAACGGAGGCCAGCTGATCTCCCACGACCAGCCTCTCCGTGTAGTTCTTCGTGCCTGCTCGTTAGGGGGAAATTAATGGCAGATGATTAGACTGGCTCGATAAAGCAGTAGTCCCAGCAGAATAATTATAATAATTTTATCGCACTTGGGATTGATGATTGGGATCTGAGATTGCATTTGGGATTGATGATTGGGATCTGAGAACGCATTTGGGATTGATGATTGGGATCTGAGATTGCATTTGGGATTGATGATTGGGATCTGAGAACGCATTTGGGATTGATGATTGGGATCTGAGAACGCATTTGGGATTGATGATTGGGATCTGAGAACGCATTTGGGATTGATGATTGGGATCTGAGATCGCATTTGGAATTGATGATTGGGATCTGAGATCGCATTTGGAATTGATGATTGGGATCTGAGATCGCATTTGGAATTGATGATTGGGATCTGAGATCGCATTTGGAATTGATGATTGGGATCTGAGATCGCATTTGGGATTGATGATTGGGATCTGAGATCGCATTTGGAATTGATGATTGGGATCTGAGATCGCATTTGGGATTGATTATTGAGATCTGAGATCGGACTTGGAATTGATGATTGCGATCTGACTTCAGCGATGGGGTCTAGCTAGTATCTGAGATAGGGAATACGAGCGTATAATTGGGATCTTGTATGCGGATTTTAGAATCCGGGATCTTATTCCGACTTTGTAATGAATTTGAGAAACTTCAGCTCTTGAGATCAAAGCCAGCCTAGATGCAAGCGAACCGCCTCCCCCGACAAGCTGTCAAACAAGCTGTCACGCAACAGCACAAAGTAGACAAACTTAAAAAATAATTGAATTCGAAAAAAACTGAGCCTCATAAGGCGTGCAATTGCGGGTAATAATAGACTTCGGATCGGATCAAAAGAAATGACACGGAAGAGTGTGAAGGACAGAGTCAGTCTGCGGGAGTCCGTAACGGTAACCTAACGCTGCTTTCTTTCATATTTCTGCTCTTCTTTTTCTTGCTACGTTTGCTGTGTAGTTTTGCCATTGATTAGACTGTATAAAACTCTCGCTTTCATCGGTTTGTAAAAAAATGTTTGACACCCGATCAGCCTCACGGCACAGCCGACGCATCCGAGGGCTGTGTACAGCTGCTCAGTCCTGACGGGCTGGAGGGGCCGCAACAACCAACCTAAATTTACCCAGCTCACTTTGGTGCCCAATCCTAGCTGGATGGACTGAAGGAATGCGGGATGATTAAGAGCTAAGTGCCTTCCTTAAAGGCGAAAATTGTTTCCAAGAAGCTGGGTTTCGAACCTACGACCTTCCGTTCAAAAAACACAGAACTGGGCGTTAGGCTACAACTAATCTTCGTCTTTTTCGAAAAGCAAGAGAGTATAAAAAGCAACTAGCATACTAAATAACAGACTAACGACATTAATACTATTTTACTATTTTTTCAGTTACTTTTATTATTAATAATTAATATTGATAATATTTTCACTTTCACTTTTTAATTCTTTCTTAAATGCTTGAAAAGAAACAAGGACAGGCCACAGAACTGCCCCGATCTCCTACCAATATAGGTGCCGTCGGCAATCCACTGAGCCCTGGACACGTTGTAGTACTGGATGGAGTACTCGGGCGGTCCGTCGACTCCGTTGTGAAAGTTGAACTGCTCTCCGGTGCACTCTGCATGGGGGGTGTCGCGGGGTGAGATTTTTCTTTAAGTTGCTATTTTTTTAATGTTCTTTTGTGTCTGTTCTTTTTATGGTTGTGGCAACTTTTGTCTTTTTTATTACGTCATATAGGCTTCTTTTCCGTAGGATTATTCTGTGATTCCAAATAAGTGACCGCTATTTTTAGAAACATGACTATCACTCACTGATTTTTAGATTGACATGTAAATTTACGAAGTAAATTCTGGGGTAGGTTAAAAATAGCAATTTACTCGTACGCTCTTCTTTTGGTTGAGCTGGAAATAAATCATGTATATTTTTTGTTTGTGCCAATTTTGTTATAAAATAGGTGAAATTTCCTAATCTTAATTAAACAAATAATGGAGAATAAAGGAAATGAATCGCCTGTCGGAAGGAAGCATGGCTGTAAACCGAACACAATTTCCCATTTCTTTCAGATGCTACGTCTCTTCACACCATTTGAAAATCGGCCACTCAAGCTGGGTGAATTGGCACTTGTGGAATCAGATTTGTCAGTAAAAATGAGCCCCGTACTAGCAGTTTGCTAATGACGCTTGAGTTGCTGCAAAAATTTCCAATGCTTGTTGGATGCATTCGGAAAGACGCACTTTGTTTGCCTGAATCTCTTGTCCGATGGAGTTTGAAGAAGTGCAGCGTGGGTCGCAGATACGCAGGCAGATTGCAGCTAAACAAGGGAAACCATTTTCGGTCACATTCTGTCCTTTAGATCTGTCGTCAGCTGTTTTAACATTTTTTGCATTGCATTTTCCAAGCTGCCGCTTATGTGTGTGTGGGTCAGGCAGATTTTCGATTTTTGCTTTCAGCTTCTGCAAATTGTCGGCACCTTTGACTGAGACTTTGGGCTTCATCCTCTCTGCTAGCTTATCTTTCTCTGCTCTATGTATTTTAAGAAAACATTTTAAGGGTCTTCCCGAAAAAAATATTTTCAATATAAAGGTAATCAAGTAACTGATCGTTTCAGGCAGACTAACAGAACGATAGAAAAAAATGATTCTGCATGGGCACTTTTGCCAGAATGATAATAATTATCCGATATGTTGCGTTATTACTTAATCAATCTCTAATTGAGAGGAATTAAAATTTTAAAGGAAAATTTATTTATAAATGCCACTACATTTATTTATAAATGCCCTCCCAAAAATCTCCAGTGAAGTAGTGCTGCTGTTAATATGCAAACTAGCACATCAGTCCTACATCAAATCTGTGTATTTACATAGAAGACAAATAAGAGTCGCAAAAAAATCAATGACAGGATCAATTTGAAGAGCAGCGAGAGCAAGAGCTCGCAAGTCAAAAGTCTGCCTTGGCTATAGTAGTTTAAAGTAGAATTCCAAACTGGCTTGCCTTTTCAGTTCGTGACAAATTTGTTTGTTTGAATACAATTTCAAACTATTGAAAGTGAACTTTAGTGGTTGTCTTCTACGAGTTGTCAACTCACTCAGAATTCACGTTATGTAGTAATGCAATACCTTATATATCTTCCATATTTCCTCATTTTGTTTTGTAAGCAAAACAAAATAGCATGCGTTTTGCTGTGAATCTCGACCCAAAAGAGTCTATTTACACTCATCAAATAATATATTGACGCGAGAGCTAATATAAATTTCTAATCTAGAAGATCGGCTTTTGGCAATTGCAAGCGATAAGATCAAATATTCAGTCAGGCTACGTATATAGGGAGCTTTGCGGAAGGCAATTGCATTTCTCTTCGCACCTGTTTGTTGGAGAGGCCTGTTGCATGGGATTGAGAAGTGGGAATCTCTGCAGTCATTTGGTTTGAAACAGACAATAGAAGGGTAAACTGAAGTATTTGTATTGATTGGCGTAGAAATGTTAGCTCAGGCTGCAGAAAGAGAATTTTCCCATGCTGTACACAAGCTTGTTATGCTACAATTTAATAAAATAAATTAATTTCATTGCATTTCAATTCAATCCAAATTCCGAGGCGCGCCATGAATAAATTTGATTTGGCATTCTGATAGTATCACTTTATTTACACAGTTAAAAATACTATTGTCTATGGCTTTCCCACCTGGAGTTGTACACTACGCACGTGTGTACATTCAACCGTACATTTCATTTGAATCACAAAGTCGTCGCTATATCTCTACCTCGACCTTAACTTCTCTATACTAAATGTACATTCCTGAATGTACATTTGTGAGGTCTTTCCGCTGAACCCTAACGAATCTCAATTCAGCAGTTATGTCACTGAAAAAAAACTGAGCCTTCCGTTTAAATTAGTGGCTGTGTACTTTGCACGGTGGATTTTATTTTTATCGATAAGCAAAACAGTTGTTGAACTCACTAGTGAAGCTGACATTTCTCAAGTGACTCATCAGCAGTTCGCCCGTGACCAGCTGGGCCGTCAGCGGGCGTGGCAACACGGACTGTTGGATAGATTTAACCGCGTAACCGAAAGCGTGCACCGCGTCGGAGACAAAGTGCAGCGATGGCAACTCGGCAAATCCTATATAGTGCATATAATTGGCCAGTAAATTAAACTCATTTTTAGGCTGCATTTATAATGATTGAGACTCTGACCAAGCGTACCAGAGAACACTATTCGACTGCAGTCTTCCTCTACTGTCAAGCAGTCCAGTCCTGGGCCGCCGTAGGTGCAGGAGCACTCTTCTTCGAACCACTCGCGCAGCCAGGGATTCTCCGGCCGGCGAGACGGCCTGAGCCGGGTCATGTGCTCCGCGAATCCGGGTATCTGAGCTGTCCGAGGCAGCAGCACTATTGAACGGCTAAGGAAGCTGAGCTCCTCTGGCCGACGCCGGCGCCGCATCGACCAAGTGTCGGTGCCGATCCAGGCCAGACGGTCGAGCTTAGCTAACCGACTGCGCCATTCGGCCTCGTCCGCTGTGGCCTTTGCCGTCTCCGTGTCGGCGCCGGTCTCGTTCTCGTCGACGATAACCTCCGCCTGCGCTGATGCCGTGGCCCCGGCAACAATTCCACGTCGACGACAAGCAATTAAAGCGTCGAAAAATGCTGCCAGAGTTGGCTGTGAGAGAAGCACCAACACGACTGTCAAAAATGAGAGCGGTGGGTTTTTAGGGTGGCTCTTTCGTTCTCAATTTTAACACTTTCTTAACCACCAATAATAGATGGCTTCACTGACATTTTATTAGCCCAAAGTCTGCATTTCCACATGATTTCGAACTTAAATTAACGTTATTTTATTAGTCGGCTAAACTGTTGCTACTAAGTTTGTAGCAACACAACCTTTATCGTTGGCTATTTGACCTTGAAGAGGTTTCTCCTCCCCCCTTGCTTATGACGCAGGTGCGGCAGCAGCAATACGATAGTACGACGTGTATGAAAATTACATGTCTCAAGTCTGCTTCAGGCGAACATTGTGCGGAAGCAGAAACCCAGCAATTTTTATTGACAGGTAATAGGATGAAGTCTAAGCCCGTACTTTATTTGGAAACCACGTGATGCATCTGAAAAATAGCAAATATATAAAATCTTTCGTCGAACAAGCGTGCAAGGTGGTGCAACCACGGCTAATCTCTGACTGCGACCTGGTTGACTCTTCCTAGAAATATGGCAATCTAGTCCTTGAGTCCTCGTGACAGCTGTAATGACCAAGTAGGCCCCTTTAGAAATTCGAAAAAATCGGAGAAAATTAAATTAAAAAAACTGCGACAATAATTGTGACATCTATCAATCTTTTACTAAGCAATTGAGCCTTTTAGTTACATTCAAATCATGCACTACTATTAACTAACGAAGCTGCATCAAGTAAGCAATAAAAAAACTGAAAATCTTTCATTTTTTCTCACCCGCCAATGCCTGCAAGGCTTTGCCAACAACCAAACAGCTTACCAAACAGCTTATTCAAAGTAAACCAGTGCCCCAAGGATAGATCCCTGTTAGATGAAGCGGGTTGTGCAGCAGCCTTCCCCCCTCCAGCATTTTCCAGTCTGCCTATCTATACCTGGTTGGGGCAGAGCGGGCCTGTCGGATATTTATGACCAGCTGACTTGTTGCTACATCTTGTGGAAACAGCTTATACACTGAATGCGTCTATAGTATAGTGTTAGAAAAAAAACCAAACGCAGTTAAGAGGTCGTGAACTGGAAGACCGCATAGAACGTGACTTGGTTTTTTCCCATTGATTATTTCAATAGTTTTTCTTGTCACTCTCTGATATCCCTTGTATTCCTGGCCGTTATCTCTCTCTATCCACGGCAGTTATCCCCTGTAGATCCCCTTGTAGCTCACTGTTGGCATTGGACGGAGCCAGCAGGTTCTCGTGCACGGCGCTATTGTAATCGGCGGCCTCCCAGTCTGAGCTGTCAATCTTAATTTTAGTAGAGATGCAAATTCTGCCGCGCCCGCTGGGCTGCGAGGTCTCCGCCGCGATCAGCTGCTCGAACACGTTGAAGGCCATCGTGCCGTAGTTGGTGTCGTCGTACACCACGTGAACGTAGGTCCAGTTCTGCTGCCTAGAGTTGTTGGGTGAGTTCATGAGTGAGTTTATGGGTGAGTTCATGTTTGAGTTTATGAGTTAGTTCATGACTGAGTTCATGAGTTCATGAGTGAATTTATGACTGAGTTCATGAGTTCATGAGTGAATTTATGACTGAGTTCATGAGTTCATGAGTGAATTTATGACTGAGTTCATGAGTTCATGAGTGAATTTATGACTGAGTTCATGATTGAATGAATAACGACTGAGTTTAATAGTTAGTATTCTTGCTCGTTAGAAGCAATTCATGCAAAACCATGGGAAGATTCTATCCCCTTTTCCTGTCGGAGAGTGTTGGCAGCTCCCAAACTAATCGTGTATATTCCTATATTTGCCCGCTAAGACAAACAATAGCTGCCAGCTTGCACTCTTCAGTGAAATCTATTGGCTGACGATTTGGCCAGACAAGTGGATCTTCTCCGGTCGCCTTCAACGCATACAGTGATAGACAGGGGGAAGAGCCGAGATAGGAAACGCTTATATAAGGAAGTAAATAGGACCGCGTTAAGGCGGCTCGCTGACAGTAAAAGGGAAGGCCGCCAACCCTCAGAGGCGAGCGAGGAGCAAAGAATCCGTGGAATTGGTGGGGAGTTGGTAAGTCAACTGCGCCCCAGTGCCGAACGTGCGCCAAGAGTCACAGTCCACGATTTTCGCCCATTTCAGACGGGAAACACTCGGTAGAAAATGAGAGTGCGCGCTCATAGCCGTCTAGAGAACCGACTACTTGCTAAATTGAGTTTGCTTATATGCTGGGCCCGTGGCTACAAGACAACAAGAGGGAATTTGTTGAAGTGATATTCTTGCCCTCGTCAAACTAGAAGTGTTTTAACATTTTCTAGGAGTTTACTTCTGTTTGGCTGGCTTGCTTGCACTTTAGTTCAATTAATTTTTTTCTTGCGTGAATGCCATTTTGATTAGTTTATTAGAAAATTCTAATTGTGTTACGTCATATGATTCTGTTGTCACGTGACCTCTCACAAATCCACATATCCACGAAAGTGATATAATGGGGCAGAAATTATCTTTGAATATTCCTTTTTTTGGTTCGAGGGTTCGCAAAGGAACTTAGTTGCTGTTTTTCCACTAGTTTTTAAGGCCTTTTGACGAATTGTATTTTAAAATATTGAAATGCGACGGAAAATTAAGAAAGTCAAAAAAACCTGCAAGCTCTATGATTTCACCTTGAAAAGGCTATGAAACTAGCTCCGGGTGACCCCTTGGGAAATTTGATCAGTTCTGTTTTCTTCGAATGGCGCAGCCTTTTTATTTAAATTTCTCAAAGAAAACAGATTTTTTTGTTAAAGCAAGACCCTGTTCAATTTTAAAGCAGGAGAAAAGACGACTCACTGAGCTTCGCGAGACACCTGCGAGGCTTCAAGTTTCGATCAACGGGGCCTCGCTTTGCTGACTTGGGCCCAGAGTTTTTCTTACCCTTGCCCAGGATAAAAAACTTTCTCATATCTAAATCAAGGATTAAAAAAAAGTCCGGCTCGTAGGTCGCAATACCTGCTAGAACTCAGTAATCAGATGCAAGACATGAAAATAAAGATAAGCAAAAGCTCATTGAAAGTTCATGGAAAAAAGATTCGCTAATGATGAATGTTAATCAGTGTCCAACCTCCATAGATGAATAGTGCGATCTGCCCAGAAAAAAATGTCATTCAACCGAATTTTTCTATACGCTCGTAGATTTCATGGCGGATACCCAGGGCAGATACAATTGGCGTGTACAGTATATGCAACCTAGATTTTCCTTGACCACACACAGGGAAGTTCAGAAGAGTTCACTATCATTATTGTATTAAACCAGTAAATTAAGACATATCTGTAAGTCTCGGGATGTACATATCTGTCCAGTATCTGGCCATAGACAATTCAAATTTCTCCTCGAGCTGGATATAGGAAGTGTGTAGCCATGGCCAGCCCCCCTTTACGGCTAATATGCCATGCAGGACAACTCACCTCAACAATGCCTCGTACTGTGTTGGAATCAGATGGCACAGTTCGCAGGAAGTAGGGATATTTTTCCTTGGAGCTCAGTATCGGCGAAGTGGACAGGTAGCTGATCTGAAAATTCCAGCGAAAATCTCATCTATACAAACATTATAGAAATCTAGCAATTCTGAAAGTACGCCAAAGCCAAACATTTTCTTCTCCGCAGCAGAAATTTTCCGCCTCGGCGAATATAAACATTTGAATATGTGACTGATGAGCCAGCTGGTGAGCTTAGCAGCCCTTTCATCGGCAATGTGTGCCCTGAGCAGGCGAAGGACATCCCCCCCATCAACTTCTCTCATTGCTTTCTCTACTCAACTCATATATTGCGTTCTTCTACGCCTCTTTACTGCATCGCTCTCTGATTTCCTCATTGTACTTTTCTTTGCTCTCAATCTTTTGGGATCTTTCTGAGCATTTTTTTGGGAGCTATTGAAACGAGAAGTCAACATCCTGCTGAGACAGGTAAAACTTACCCCTGAAAATCGTGCAAAGGGAATGACCTGACTTAAACGATTTAGTTGCTATCCGTTCGAAGAAGTTTTAGCATTGCCCTAAATGAAATTGAAAGGCTTGCGGTTTCCCCCCCCCCCAAGGGAAGAATTGCTAAATATTTAAGCGAGCATAGAAGCTAAAAGTACACGGCTTAGATTTATGGGCCTCAGTTTTTTTTATCGACTTGATTCAATATGGAAAAAAAATCCCAGCCATTCTATTGTCGCCTTTTGCTAATCAAATGCCATAAATCTCAGCAGAAAATCTCATAAAAATCAGAACTCACTGGCTATGCCGAATTTTGAATATTGAGTTAACTATTGCACTTGAGTGTTTGCAGCTACAAGTGCCTCAACTGGTGGCACCTAGTGATACACCGTTGACAAGAATTAATTCGGAGTAAAATGAACAATAGACAGTGAAAAAAAACTTACTTGCGGCACGCGAAAGTGCTTCATAAAACTGGCAATTGCAACTGTGACGTCACTCTCGGCGGCTCCAAGAAGTCCAATAACGCCGTCGTAGTTGCCGCCGGTACCGTCGGGCACGCCCGAGTTAGCAACAAATTCTGGACGACCGCCAGCCGAACAGCGAATTAGTCCGCGGCGAAGGGCCCCGGCAGCCAGAGCGTTAGTAAAATTCAGCGATTGAGTCAAGGCCACGTCAACGTCCTGGCAGGTGTCAACTAGGAGTGCGCCGATGCGAAGGCCGCCGGCTAGCAGGTTGGCGCGGCGCAGCTGCTCCAGGGTGAACAGCGTGGCCTCCACAGCCTGCACGCCCTCAAACGGGTTCAGCCGTCCGCACCTGTCGTTGGGCCCGGCGGACAGGTTGGCGTAGTGAAGCGGATAGAGGCCTCCGAGCAGCAGGTCGCCCGGGTAGACACCCGTACGGAGGCTGGCGGCCGGGCAAAGCTGTTGAAACGGCAGCAGCAAGAGCAGCAGCGGTGCAGGGCATCGCCAGGGCGCGGAATGCGGCGCCATGGTCTGCACTCGGATCGCCGATCGCAGGCACACTGCACGCGCAACCTGGCTCTCCCGCACTGCCGGGCTTTTTATATTCAACAGCATGGCCGTCTAAGCTTCTAGGATTGGTAGGAAAATAGGGGACCAATGAAGGGGGAGAAGGACGGAATTGCTGAGGTTCCTTTGGGTCGCTGCCTTTCTATTCAGATTTATTTGCCAATAGAAATTGTAGCGAGTAAATTAAAAATGAGCTACAATAGCATTGCGAAGTGGAGTTGAAGCGACTAAATTTAAGCCACATGGAGTTGAAGCGACATGGAGTTGAAGTGACATGGAGTTGAAGTGACATGGAGTTGAAGTGACATGGAGTTGAAGCCACATGGAGTTGAAGCGACATGAAGTTTAAGCCGACATGGAGTTGAAGTGACATGGAGTTGAAGTGACATGGAGTTGAAGTGACATGGAGTTGAAGCCACATGGAGTTGAAGTGACATGGAGTTGAAGTGACATGGAGTTGAAGTGACATGGAGTTAAAGTGACATGGAGTTGAAGCCACATGGAGTTGAAGTGACATGGAGTTGAAGCCACATGGAGTTGAAGCGACTAAATTTAAGCCACATGGAGTTGAAGTGACATGCA
Organism: Macrostomum cliftonense; assembly: GCA_950096795.1. NCBI lineage: Eukaryota > Metazoa > Platyhelminthes > Macrostomidae > Macrostomum > Macrostomum cliftonense. Next base: position 277,934 of record CATNEM010000396.1, on the reverse strand, counting down.
GTTGAAGTGACATGGAGTTGAAGTGACATGGAGTTGAAGTGACATGGAGTTGAAGTGACATGGAGTTGAAGTGACATGGAGTTGAAGTGACATGGAGTTAAAGTGACATGGAGTTGAAGCCACATGGAGTTGAAGCCACATGGAGTTGAAGCCACATGGAGTTGAAGCCACATGGAGTTGAAGTGACATGGAGTTGAAGCCACATGGAGTTGAAGTGACATGGAGTTGAAGTGACATGGAGTTGAAGCCACATGGAGTTGAAGCGACTAAATTTAAGCCACATGGAGTTGAAGTGACATGGAGTTGAAGTGACATGGAGTTGAAGTGACATGGAGTTAAAGCCACATGGAGTTGAAGCTACATGGAGTTGAAGCCACATGGAATTGAAGCCACATGGAGTTGAAGCGACATGGAGTTGAAGCTACATGGAGTTGAAGCGTAAGAGTTGACTTATCTACTTACAGTATGATAAGTCTTCACACCCATAATAATCTGCTCAAACCCTCTATTTCTACCCCCTAATTTATGCTACTAACAGTATTCTCTGCGCGTTTTGCACTAACTTATTTATCGATTCTCCCCCTTGCTCTACCCCTGCCTAGTGACATCTTCATTCGCGCCCCTGTTAGCCCCCAACCCCATTTCTCATGCCGTCCTCCTCACCTCCGCTTCTATTGTTCTTTTTCCTCTAATGTTTACCTTTCTATTGTTCCCAATTTTTGTTTATCTCTCCAATGTTTTCTTGCTAATTGCTTCTCTATTGTTCCCCGTTTTTGTTTGCTTTTCTAATGTTTTCTTTTCTATTGTTCTCTGCCCTTTCTCATTTTTCTCCATCCCTTCTCAACGGCCCCCTCATCATTTGCGCCTCATTATCACCTACCTCCCACCCCTCTCCAGCTTGCGTAATTCCCCGTTGTTCTCATGCGCTGGCGGCCATTTTTGGTGTTCTCATTTCAGCGTCATCAGCCGGCGGCCAATCGGAGAGAGGGAGCCATGGCAACGTGAGATGAGATGGCGGCCATTTTGGATTTTGAGGCCTATTTAAACAGCTGCTTTCGGCCTCCAAAATCCCTAAACCTTGCGAAGTCTCACGACTCATCTAGAGCTTCGAGCTCACGCATTCGGACTTCGGTCTAAGTCGAGTCTTCGGACTCCGGTGCTGCCTTTGTGCCCCTTTGTGGCCCTAGCACCCGGCCTTGTGGCCCTATGTGCGAGCCTTAGAGCTCTGCCAGCACGGCTATTTAGCCTGCCCACCTATTCGCGGCCTCAGTGCCTTCAACGTCGGCTTCGTGCCTTGACTTCAACAGCTTCGGCCTTCGGCCCGTCGGCGTACAGTCCGCCATCAACGATCATCAGCCAGCTCAACGGCCGCCATCTCAGCTCCGGCCTCTCTCTCTCTCTCCGTGCCAGCCGCCGGTAAGTTCCCCCGCTCATTTTATTGCTTTCCGCCTAGCGCGTATTTTTGGGGATTGTTCTATTCCGACCTTTTGCTTTGCACTAGAGAGTTGAGCCTACTTTATTAGTAGTATTTTATCTGGCTCAATTAATATATTAATTCCGCTGAGTGAGTGATTTAGCCTTGTGCAACTTTAGGACAATAATCTGCCTAATCATCAAACCTACCCTCTTTTTCACTCCATCTTTATTGGACTGCTAATGGCTTGCTAAGCCTTTCACCTTGGGCGGTGAAGTATGGGGAAGTTAGGGGAAACTAGCGAACAGACTCTCGAGGGCGGCTCGCCGCGTCTGGCGGCGCGCCTGTGTGTAATGAGCGTATGAGCGGTGTAGTAGCTATGTGCACGTGACGGCGGGTAGAGATAGCAAAACCTGGTTAAGCGGACCCATCTCGCACTGAAGCGTTCGAAGTATCAGAGCCCACGTTCTCACCTCACTACTCTTAGTAACATGTTCCCGGATTCTCTCTCTCCGCACCGCCTCCAAGGACTCCCTGCACAAAAGCCCTTCAGTAATGATCCTGGCACTCCCGATAGAAGCCCATGCAGAGCCCCTAAATCGGCTACGCCCTGCCTCGCTGTTTAGCTAAAATCCCCGAATCAATACCCGGGCGGAGCTCTGGCTTCGTTAGATCTGGAAGGTCATCAGGTGCACCAGGTCATACAAAGTGGTGGCAGCCTTGGGGCTCATACAATGACCCCAAGACCAGTCAAAGGCACCTTAGCTACAGCAGAGCAGGCGTGGGACCTTGCCCTCAGGCTAATCGCCACCCAATTCTAATTAGTTTCCTCAGGGCGGGTTTGCACGGTACTGAAGGCCCGTGAGTGTCAGTCTCATGTCATTGGCGGCTCATGGTTATCCTCCTGTTAGTTACAGCCGTTTCTTATCCCTAAAGGCTAGGGCTACGCAGGCGGGAAACATTATTTTCAGGTTTGTGACAATTTTTTGACTCAGACTAGTTTACATTTTTCACTGTTATTAAGGCTTTTCTGACGCTACCTGAGATGATTAGTAGTCTCATTACAGTCTTTTTACACAGGTGACATAACTTGCAGCTTCAGTAACTATCACCTAGCTTAAATTTAAACATAATTGGGTCTACGAAGTTTCATGGCAGACATTTTATTTGCGCGAAGTTTTCTCGCCGAAGTCTTGCTGAACTCACACTAAACTTCTTATTCTCTTGTGAGTTTCGTTGCAGTAGATTGATCAAGCGGCTTGCCAACTTATAGTAGCAACATTCAATAACCTATGGTGAAGAAACGCTTATTTCCACACAAGTTTAGTCGTTAGTTTAGCTCGTACATGCAATCGCAACAGCTTCTAACTATGAAATAATCCTTCAGAACGGGGCGAACAGCTAATGAGTCGCGCCAAACTACTTTTTATTGTCGCCATCTAATTAAATGTATTAGAAATTTATTTATTTATTTCTAATACATCCTACTATACTAAAATCTTAAAGTTTGTTGGTTTGTATGTAACGCTATAGAGATTGCAATCTTTAATCCTCCTCCACCACTATACTAAAAATGAAATGCTTGGTTGGTTGGTTGGTTGGTTGTAATTGATTTTCTCCCGAATGGCTCAACCGATTTTCACCGTTTCTTCACCAAAAGATGCCAAATATGGGGACAATTGTACACGTATTTTTATTAAGCTTAACTTCATTGCTAAGGGGATTAAATATTCGAAAAACGAGTTTTTCTTATGCTGTCAATGCGAGGCTAAAATCCTTCCACTATACTAAAAATGAAATGCTTGCTTGGTTGTAATTGATTTTCTCCCGAACGGCACAACCGATTTTCACCATTTCTTCACCAAAAGATGCCAAATATGGGGACAATTGTACACGTATTTTTATTAAGCTTAACTTCATTGCTAAGGGGATTAAATATTCGAAAAACGAGTTTTTCTTATGCTGTCTGCGAGGCTAAAAAAGGTCAAACTCGGCACTGGCAGAATGGTGATTTTATTTTAGATTGCGTCATAAAGTTTCTCTTGTTAATTATTGAAAAGTGGGGGCCACCAAATGGTCAAACACTGCATCGTCAAAATTGTGATTTTAAAAAGTTGCGTAATAAAGCTAGAGTATACCTGTCCCAATTTCGGTTGAATTGTGGTGTCAAGTAAAGAAAATAAATTTCTCACCTAGCTAGAGTACACTGTCCAAACTCTGCCTAAATGGTGGTCCCAAAATGAGATAAAACTAATGCTCAGGCATCGTGTACATTTTTACTGCTTAAAATATTTTGCCAAGCTAAAGTATGCTGCGCTACTTGTAACCCCAACAAAATTGATTTAAAAGTTGGAGGAGGGGAGAGAAAAATTGCACGAGGCCAAGAGTGTGTACAATTATTCATAATTAAAGTGGGCCCTCTCGCTGGCTGGCCTCTCAATCATGGTTCATAGCTCTGTTTCACACTGGCCAACAAGCTGTTGAAACTGTCTTATCCGAGAATAATGGTAAGTAATTGTCCGAAGCATTATCATATTTAATAAAACGTTAATGTTGGCAGGATTATAAGTTTAACAGTGCCTGTGCTCCTAGGCCTCAAAGCATCTCACTTTTCTAGGCTTATAAGTCTAACAGTGCCAGTGCTCCTGGGCTCCTAAAAATCACTATTCTCGGCTTATAATGTCAACCAATTTCTTGGCTTATGCATCATGACTATGTTTTTGTGTTATTTTGATTTTTGGCTTAATTATCAAAATAATTACCGAATTATGCTTGTGGGCAATTCTAAATGCTTGGGGATAAAAAAGGCAGGGGAAATTGCCTACATCGTGGGTAATTTAAATACTCAAGGGTTTTTTCGAATGCTTAGTAGGGTAAATGCTACATGCTCGGGAAAAAAAATTGAATGCTCGGGGAAACGCTGCATGCTCAGGAAAAAATTGAATGCTCGGGGAAACACTGCGTGCTAAGAAAAAATCCAGAATGCTCGGGGGAAACGCTGCATTCTCGAGAAAACTCTGAATGCTTGAGGGGAACGCTGTATGCTCCGGAAAAATTTTGAAATCTTAGAGGAAACGCTGGATGCTCGAGGAAAATTCTGAATTTTTTGGGGAAATCGCCAAATGCTGGTGAAAAATTTTAATTGCTGGGTGTAAGCGCTGCATGCTCGGGAATAATTCTGAATTCTCGGGGAAACGTTGCATGCTCGGGAAAAATGTTAAATGCTTGGGCGAAACACTGGATGCTCAGCAAAAATCCAGAATGCTCAGGGGGAAACGCTGCATGCTCGGGAAAATTCTGAATGCTTGGGGAAAAAGCTGCATGCTCAGAAAAATTCTGAATGCTCGGGGAAAACACTGCATGCTCAAGAAGAATTCTAAATGCTCCGGGGACAACGCTGCACGATCAGAAAATATTCTGAATGCTTGGGGAAAGCTGCATGCTTGGGAAAAATTTTAAATGCTGGGGAGAAACGCTGCTTGCTCGGCAAAAATTTTAAATGCTTGGGGGAAACACTGCATGCTAAGAAAAAATCCAGAATGCTCGGGGGGAGCGCTGTATGCTCCGGAAAAATTTTGAAATCTTAGAGGAAACGCTGGATGCTCGAGGAAAATTCTGAATTTTTTGGGGAAATCGCTGAATGCTGGTGAAAAATTTATTTGCTGGTTGTAAACGCTGCATGCTCGGGAAAAATTCCGAATTCTCGGGGACACGTTGCATGCTCGGGAAAAATTCTGAATGCTCGGGGGGAAACCGCATGCTCGGGAAAATTCTGCATGCTCTGAGGGAAACGCTGCATGCTTGGGGAAACGCTGCATGCTCGGGGAAACGCTGCATGCTCATGGAAACGCTGCATGCTCGGGAAAAAATTGAATGCTGAAATTCTGAATTTTAAATGCTCGGGGGAAATGTGACATGTTGGGTAATTATGAACGCTCAGGGTAAATGCTACATGGTGGGTAATTCTAAATGCTTGGGGAATCCTACAAGGGCCACCAGAAGTCACTTCTACACTAGAAGTCCTCGAATACTACTTGCTTAGGGGTAATTCTGAATGCTCGGGGGCCATTCTGAATGCTGGCGGTAAATGCTACGTGCTCGGGGGAATGTTACATGCTCGGGGAAAATGCTACATGGTGGGTAAAATAATTTTCACAATTTTTTACGTCATTTGAATGTCCGCTGTAATTAGTGAAAAGACGTAGCATCAGTTTTGCAAACAATTGAACATTCTTAATATTTGTGCGCCCCCCAAGGGGGGCAACGTTTGCTAGTTTAATTACTAAGTTTCTGTGTTCTGTTTAATTTGAGTCTTATTGATAGATAGTTCTTCTGCCCCTTAGCTAAGTCAGCATGTACGAGCATACGTATGTTTACGCAGTTTTTACATAATATCGCGTAGTTTCTAGTGTGAGCATCTTTCCCCTGCCTTCTAGTCAAGGATGATATATACATGGATTGCTTATCTGCTATGAATGTACGCGCGCCTGTGTCCAAAATTTGACTGCCTTTTACCCCACTGCGCTCTCATTGGCTGACACGAAGCCACCTTCCACACGCCTAGACCCACCCCTCCTATAAGCTTTAAAACAAGTAGACAGGAAAGAAAAGCTCTTCACTAACTAAAGTTTGTCTCGCGATAGGCGAATGATAGGCAAAATGAAACGCAAATGCGCCGCTGTAGACTGCAAGTCCAAAAATATGCAAAAATCGCCAAAGCCGCTTCCCGCCTCTAGTTCAGCGAATCGTGTTCCCGAGTTGTTCGAAGCTGCAGTGAGCTTGCCTCCAACCACTCCACTCTCTTTGATCGGTGAGAACATCGCTGGCTACATCGCCGGTTATTTTGGCCGGCAGTTGATTAGCCAATTGAACTGCATTACGCGCAAAGAGGCTCTGGTTGGTACCTGTCAGACCGTCAGATTAGCATCGATTAAGGATCACGGGAGTTCGTTTCGCCCGTGGGCTGACTTGTGCCGCTATGTGCATCTATGTGAACTTCAGCGCCACACCGTTGCGCTTCGTGCTTTTTGCAGCAGATCATTTGACATCCTGGTTGCATCATGTGTGACATCTGCAGTATCGCATGGCATTTTCGCTTCTCTATTGTGCTATCAAGGTTCCGACGAGAATCATCGGTACTTTATCCTGCAGAAAATCTGTGAGAAGTACGCATTTTTGCGACTTGCAAACTCCGAACTTTTAACCTAACCTCCAAGTGCTCTGTGCGCCACCAGCTCTGCAAGTAAATTATTTTTCTCGGACAGTAATATATTGCCTTATAGCTGTTGTCAGTTAAGTGTATATTTACATGCTGATTCACTGACGGAAATTACCAGCATTTTTACTCAATATATATTTTGAAAGCTCTATTCGTTAAGATACTATGGCTCCAAACATATACTCGTATATTACTGCAGACTAAGAAAAAGCTTAGTTTTCTGAATACAACATTGCATTTTATATTGCTGTTAAATCTTATAGGCCAGGCTCAGCACCATTTCTCCTTTTTGCTTGATTTTTATCAAAGCACTTAGCTTATTTCCTCCAGTGTTCATAAGTAGCAGTTTTTATATATAAACATTTATTGACTCATATTTTCGAATTTGTCAAAGCATACAGTTTTGGCAATTTAAAAAATCACGTATTGTTCATCCTTATTGATCATTGGAACGAACAAACATTCCGTAAAAAATTAAACGTTAAGAACTGCATATACGCTCGTACAGTAGGCTCAATACAAGCGTAATTTTGCCGCCCAATTGTACATAGTCTTATGCGCACAACAGTGAATGCTGGCTCAGCCAATGAGAGCGCAGTGGGGTTAAAGGCAGCCACAATTTAGACACTCAGCGAAGACCAGATAAGCAATCCATGTATATATATCATCCTTGCTTCTAGTGTTACTGTTTATCGTTTTCTGAGTTAGCAATTGTTGCACTTTAATGAACACGAAATTGCTAAACTATTTTTGGCAAAAGGACGCCAAGCCCAATTGAGTCAGCGCGCACCCAGGACTTACGGCAGACCAGGCGTAGAAGTGAGAACAGTGGGCCAACCAATCAAAAAATCGTCCTGCGTTCTGCGAGTTCTGCGGGCCGCCCAACGTAAGCCGCGTTTTCTCTCTCCCCCCCCCTGGAGTCTGCGATCCAAGGATGATATATATACATGGATTGCTTATCTGGTCTTCGCTGAGTGTCTAAATTGTGGCTGCCTTTAACCCCACTGCGCTCTCATTGGCTGAGCCAGCATTCACTGTTGTGCGCATAAGACTATGTACAATTGGGCGGCAAAATTACGCTTGTATTGAGCCTACTGTACGAGCGTATATGCAGTTCTTAACGTTTAATTTTTTACGGAATGTTTGTTCGTTCCAATGATCAATAAGGATGAACAATACGTGATTTTTTAAATTGCCAAAACTGTATGCTTTGACAAATTCGAAAATATGAGTCAATAAATTTTTATATATAAAAACTGCTACTTATGAACACTGGAGGAAATAAGCTAAGTGCTTTGATAAAAATCAAGCAAAAAGGAGAAATGGTGCTGAGCCTGGCCTATAAGATTTAACAGCAATATAAAATGCAATGTTGTATTCAGAAAACTAAGCTTTTTCTTAGTCTGCAGTAATATACGAGTATATGTTTGGAGCCATAGTATCTTAACGAATAGAGCTTTCAAAATATATATTGAGTAAAAATGCTGGTAATTTCCGTCAGTGAATCAGCATGTAAATATACACTTAACTGACAACAGCTATAAGGCAATATATTACTGTCCGAGAAAAATAATTTACTTGCAGAGCTGGTGGCGCACAGAGCACTTGGAGGTTAGGTTAAAAGTTCGGAGTTTGCAAGTCGCAAAAATGCGTACTTCTCACAGATTTTCTGCAGGATAAAGTACCGATGATTCTCGTCGGAACCTTGATAGCACAATAGAGAAGCGAAAATGCCATGCGATACTGCAGATGTCACACATGATGCAACCAGGATGTCAAATGATCTGCTGCAAAAAGCACGAAGCGCAACGGTGTGGCGCTGAAGTTCACATAGATGCACATAGCGGCACAAGTCAGCCCACGGGCGAAACGAACTCCCGTGATCCTTAATCGATGCTAATCTGACGGTCTGACAGGTACCAACCAGAGCCTCTTTGCGCGTAATGCAGTTCAATTGGCTAATCAACTGCCGGCCAAAATAACCGGCGATGTAGCCAGCGATGTTCTCACCGATCAAAGAGAGTGGAGTGGTTGGAGGCAAGCTCACTGCAGCTTCGAACAACTCGGGAACACGATTCGCTGAACTAGAGGCGGGAAGCGGCTTTGGCGATTTTTGCATATTTTTGGACTTGCAGTCTACAGCGGCGCATTTGCGTTTCATTTTGCCTATCATTCGCCTATCGCGAGACAAACTTTAGTTAGTGAAGAGCTTTTCTTTCCTGTCTACTTGTTTTAAAGCTTATAGGAGGGGTGGGTCTAGGCGTGTGGAAGGTGGCTTCGTGTCAGCCAATGAGAGCGCAGTGGGGTAAAAGGCAGTCAAATTTTGGACACAGGCGCGCGTACATTCATAGCAGATAAGCAATCCATGTATATATCATCCTTGCTGCGATCAACTAACTTATCGCGCAAGTGTGAGAACGACGGTCTCAGCCAATCAGAATCGCCGGCCGTCCCAGGGTCTGGCTCGCTCACCCCGCTGTTTTCCACGTGTTATTTTGCCCCTCGCGATTTTTGCTTACTGCGTCTGCGTCTATCTGGTTCATGAGCGAGCCCCGCGTTTCCTCATCTCACTAGTTTCTTGACTAGGCCTCTCTCTTTTGGCCCCTCCACGTTGAAGCGCCGGCTTCACTGCGGTGTGCGACTGTCTGCGCTGAGCTCGGCGAACAGCAGGCGTGCATTGCAGAGTGGCTAGACGAGGTCTCTGAGCATTCCCAGTACGCAACCCAATCCAACGTCGGCAATTACCGACGGGGCACGGCCGCCAAGGCAAAGTGTGGGGGCGATAGAAGTTGTCGCTTCCAGGCTGAAAAGTTTGCTCGGAGATTCTCAGGGTGAGAGTAGGGCGTGGGTAATCAGCTCTAGATTTAGTCTCGCTGGCGGAGTTCTTGTTATCATCAGTCTCTTTTGTATCAGCGTGGTTAATTTTAGCATTTTAATATTATTGTGCGAGTTTTGTTCAATTTTTGCGTCGCGAAATTTATCTAGTGTGCAAGGTGTTCAGTGCGATTTCTTTTGACGTTATTATAATTGTGCCGCAAATTACCTGAGGTGTGAAGTTATTATATTTTAGTGCAATCAGTAAAGTAGCTGGCAGAGGACCAAATGGCGCTGTCAGTGGATCCGAATTATTTACAGCTTTAAATTGCTAACATTAACAACGCAAATCTTCGGCTGTTTAGCCTTGTCTTGAAAATTATCCTTGTTCATTTTCACCCCGCCGGAACTAGAGAGAAGAAAGAGTAGGACATCCGACCCCGGACTTAGGTTACTAGGCATCGTAGTGCAAACGGCCTGTAATTTAAATTGCTCCAAATTTAGGCGTAACACACACCAGGTAGTAGCTGTTGGATCCCCCGTACCGCAAAAAAATCACAATTGGAGCCCCTGGGGATTCCCTCTAGCTAATCAGGTGGTGGTAGTTAGCGCTCTTAGACGAGCTAGGGACTTTATTTGGGAACAATCCAACCAGGATCGTAGCTGTTTTTTTCAACCTGCCAGCACCTCGGTGCAGCTTATCCGACAGCCCTTCCCAGCTGGCGGATCTGTGGCCGGTAGGCTTCCCATTAGGACCCTTTTAGGTTGAAATTAATTCCCAAAATTTTTGTGCATTATACCGTACAATTATATATTTCGTTCGTGCGCTAAGTATTCTACTGTAAGTAGGTAACTCCGACCCAATATGGCTGACCAAAATAACGCAGAGTTTAGAACTTTAATTAACGATTTACAAAATCAGTTGCAGAATTTAAGAACTGAACGGTCAGAAACTCGTATTGTGTAGAGACAGAGCCGAAGCCTTTCGCCTAAGAAAGCGATTTTGACGTTTTCCTGCGCATCTTCAATAACTATTGCCATGGTAACGCGATTGAGGAAGCTGCCCAAATCTTGTCAACTATTACCCCTGCTGGATGAAGAGGCTTATAAGGCTTAACTATTAATCACGGATTATTCGATACGTTGACCTACGATCAGCTGGTTAGACAACTGCGCCAGAAATTCCAACCTAGGAAGCCAAGCTTAAATTGCTGAATCGTAGAACTCGTTAGAAAAGCTGGATTATAGGCCCAGGCTCGTGACAGGATTACCGAAAGATTCGAAGCTGGCATCAGTAATTATATAAGATCAGAAGCGCCGTTATTTCCTTCCGAAGATCAAGGGGGAACAATTTCGAAGCCATTGACTTATTTCGAATAGTGTAGGATTATCAGACTACTATGAGTATCCAGCAGGAGATTTTAGTGCGCCATATCATTATAGACAAAATTCGCAGCCATTCGCGCCCCGGCAGAGTTATAGACCTGTCAGACCGCAAACCCCAGTGCAGCCGCCGAATTATTTTAACAAGCCGCTTTTGAGTACTTATAATCGTCCACAGCAAATTAGGCAGAATAACTGGCAAGCTCCGTTAGGCAGAGGCCAATTTCCAGCATACAGTCAGTGGACCAATAATGGCTATAATCAGCCTGGTAGCTTAATTACAATCAGGGACAAAGAGCCCGCTGTTTTGTCTGTGGAGACTGCAGTCACCTGGCTAGAGACTAGCCAGGCGTTACAGGGGGACGTTCCGTTCCACGCCAGTGAATCTATTTAACACCTCAACTAAGCGCCCACCCAACTATTTCAACAGGTGTGAGCCACGCAGAGCAACTTAACGATTTTAATAAAATTCGAATACGGCACGCTAATTTGCTTTAATTATCATAGAGGATTTGGATTCATCCGCGATGCAACTAACAAAAATTTATTTTTTCATCAAAGAGATACTAATGGCCTGACGAGCATTGATCTAATTAATCATTTGAGACGATATTCAATCTTTAATTTTATTAGGACGAATGACGCTACTTATAGTAACAAGCAGCGTGCAATTAATGTAAGATTTTCTTAGCGGCGAGAGAAGTTTAGGACTAGTAATATAAAGGGGATTTTAGCAACAGTACAAAGAGAGAAGACCGCCTCTGAACGAGAGGCAAAGACCATTGCGACCATTGCACAACAATGAAGGAAATGTATGCGTTAATTTACTTCCTAGAGCACTATCGCCCTTACTTTATTGGCCGACATTTTAAAGTACGAACCGACAACGCCGGACTCCATTGGTTAAGGAAATGCCACGGTGACAAGGGCATGCTGGGACGGTGGAACATGGTCCTCGAACAGTTTGACCAGTTCAAAGTCATAGGAAAAATACGACTTTACGATTGAGTATCTCCCATGAGAAGCCCATATGGATGCCGAAGCTTTCAGTGGTCGACCACAGCGCGACAGACCTATACTAAGAAATGAGGAATGTCCCTCCTAGTACTAAGAGTACTACAGTAGTACCTGTAGTACCGTACTACCAACGGTGGCATGCAACGCATTAGATATTTCGACTAAGGATGGTGTAATTTATATTCATACGTGCCACAGATTTTTCAGAAAAGCAAAAGGAAAAGTTTTTTTTCGTCATGTAGCCTGGCTCAATTAGATAATATAATATTTATTTAAGCAAATATTATATCATATGCAATATTGTGTTTCTGAGATAGGACGATGGATTCATAAAAATATCTATGTATAATAGAAATCTCTAAAAACGCTAAAATTTATAAAAAAATGATTTTCCTTATAAAAAGTGTTATAACTGTGTAACCAGCATTGCTTTGCGCAATTTAAAATAATTATTTTCGAGCGCATGCCTGTACCACATTTTTATAGCTACATTTTACTGGCGGAGTTAGTAAGGTTATTTAGTTGAGTGTTATGATGTATAAATAAAAATATATGTAACCATACGCCCGGCAAACGTAACTCAAAACTGAGATCCCAGGAGAGAATTCAAATTTTTTTACCTGCTGATTTTTTCACGTCTGATATATATATGATGTATATCTAACAATCTCATTCCAAAGTCAAATTCCAAAACTCGCATTGTCATCTGTATAATGCTGAAGTTAAATGGCCTAAACCACAACATAAGTTTTACTTGACTCTTTAGTATTTAGCTATGCTAAATATATTAGGACATAAACTTTTAGCTTTAGGCCTAAATATTCCACTCTTTAAAGTTAAATTAGGAAAGGGTTCATTCTTTCTAAATTATTGTAATCCTTGCTAGTTTGTATTTTTTATTAGTAGGCATTGTAACAATGTAGAATCTATTGGCCTATATACTGGAGGTATTAATTTCCTCTTTAAAGTCATTTACTCACTGGGTTTATTTTTTCGCTGGGCACAGGATGCAAAATCGCATCATGCTCTTAATTTTAGGATGCGATTTCAGGGTTTAGGGTGCAATTTTTTAAAAGTCTCATTTAAGAGGTCTTTCAATGTGAAATTTTTTTAAAATTAGGATGCCAAATCGTATCTTATATCAAATTTCAGGATGCGATTCTCAAAGTCAAGATGCTATAGCATCCCTATAGCACAAAAAATAAACCCAGTTTACTCAAGTCAAAATGCAATTTGCTATGCAATATATTTATTCCATATATTTTAGGCCTATAAGAAGTAATTCTAGTTTGCTATCTAGTATACATTAAAGTGCATCACACTAACATATATGGAAACAAATTGTATGTCAACCATAGTTTAAAAGGGGTATATGCTAGATTAATCTGGTACACACTCAAATTTTTGCATATAGTTTGATACTAGATATGCTAGATTAATTTGGCATCTATTCAAACTTTGGCATAGGTTCACTTCCATTCAATAAATTATTTTGAGTGCATTTTTGAACTTAGAAACAAAAAACAAGTTGGATAAACAAAACTTTGGAACAAACAAACTGTGTGCTAAGTTTGTAGCTCAAAGATAACAAATTGTCACATTGTTTATTCACAGTGGGCACTGCTTGCAGATACACCAGAGGAACTGCCCAAAGTGAGACCAAGGAAATTTGTGGCACCATAGGAACTCCTGCAGATATGTAGTAGTCCCTAGATATTTGCAGGAAATGTCCTAAGTCCCCTCTATCAGATTCGTATGTACATTAGGGTCATTGGTAGGAATAACTATTATTGGTGCCAATGGACCATCAGTCATTTTGTGTGGAAGATGAAAGCTAAAAATACTAGTATTGTCAGTTTGCCAGCTGTCTAGTTGCAAAGAAAACTGTCATTCCTAGCATTCTTTTGGTTTAGGGGACCTATGGATACTTCTACTTTCAGTTTAGGAGACCAACATTTGAAAGGCCCCAAGATGTAAAAAGGCAATTGTCAAATCCTAAGCATGCATGAACAAAAGTAATTATAACAACAAATCTTTATTGCAGAGCAGCATCAGTGACAATGGAACTCAAAAACATCACAAGGACAGACATTATACTATTGTTTCAGTTTAGGGGACCTGCAATTGAAAATTTGCACTAAAGGTCCCCTAAACCAAAATGTGGTAAGTTGAAGTAGAATGAAAGAGTTGTATTAGGTAAAGAGTCAGCATCTGTCAAATCAACCTATAGAGAAATTAAGGCTAGCAGAATTTTGCAATAGCTCACTGCCACCACCCCCTTAGTTTTGGTTTAAGAGACCTGAAATGGGAAAAATGCATTAAGGGTCCCTAATTAAAAACTAGTATATTGTAGTGTATAGGACAAGTAAAGCAACATATCTGCTCATGAAAATCACCCAGCATCCAACTGGCACAAGTTTTTAATTAAAAAAACTGTCTCCAAAATTTGTTATAAGGGACCTTTAGTATAAATTCTCCATTGCCAGTCCCCTAAACCAAAACAATAATATAACACCCATTTTTGGTGTTGGTTAATAATGCAATTTTTTGTAGCTTTTTTAATGTGATGAAATATGAAACTTACCACATTTTGGTTTAGGGACCTTCTCTAATATAACTTCTCCATTGCTAGTCCCCTAAACCAATAAAAATATTATAATGTCTGTCTTCTTTTTAGTTCTTGTTTTCACTGCTGCTGTTCTGGAATAAATAGTGGCTTTTACATTAACTTGCATGCTTAGGAGTGAAAAATTGTGTAGCTACTGTACTAGTGTCACAAGGTTTTTCGTTGGTCCCCTAAACTGAAACTACAAAATTTCAAAGGTCCCCCAAAGATTTTTAGTATCACTCTGGTCCACTAAATCAAAAGAATGCCTTATTCCCTTCAAGCCCCTTTGGAGTTTGCCCATAGACATTAACTTATGCCAACTTACAAAGTTTACATTTGTGCCACAACACTACTAGTTCCCATAATTTCAAAAAATGCATTCAAAATAATTTACCGAATGGAAGTGAACCTATGCCCAAACTTTTGCATACTGGGTTTATTTTTTGTACAATAGGGATGCTATAGCATCTTAACTTTGAGAATCGCATCCTGAAATTCAATATAGGATTTTTTCAATTCTTCACAATAAAAGACTTCTTAAATAGAATGTTTAAAAACTTGCATCCCAAACCCAGAAATCGCATCCTAAAATTAAGAACATGATGCGATTTTGCATCCTGTGTCGTGTCCATCCAAAAAATAAACCCAGTTAGCATATAGACCTAGTTTGATAGATTTTTGCATATAGATAATGGACTCCATTATATGTTCTTAATCTTTGTCATATAGGTTGGCATTTATTAAAAATATTTATTAATGCAGGTGCAAACTAGCTAAATAAAGGTGTATATTTTGATTATACAAATTGTAAAATAAAGTATAAAAAATAATTAGTAAGTTTGTGATAAATAAAATTTAACTATAGTTATAATATCAAAGTGTCAAACAATATCTATGAAAAGGTAAATAGCAATTAAGGAAAGAAGCAAATAAAAAATGTTTTTTAGATATAAAGTGGCATTTTTTATGACATACAAATTTTTTTGTATACATTGGCATTTACCAACAAATTTTGGAGTTTTGAATATAATTTAAATAAAATTTACACACCTGACCTTTCAATCAGATGTACAGCCCACGGCACAGCCACAGCTAGTTGTGTAGCACATCTGAGTGCTATGTACAGCTTTTAGCCTGAAGGGCTGGAGGGGCCACAATACCCACACTAAATTTACCCAGCTCAAAATGGTACCCAATCTCAGCTAGGTGAATTGAAGCAATGCAGGATTAAGTGTCTTGCTCAAGGGCACAAGTTGTCTCCTAGGGCCAGGACTCGAACCCACAACCTTCCAGTCATGAGGCAATAGTGGCTAGGCTACAACTCCTCTGAATATAGCATGTATCTAGACCTAGGGGCTTCCAAACTATGGTACATCAATTCCTAGAAATCATTCTACAGATCTTTGGTTTTTTAATACCAGAAAAATTTGTTAATGCTCTAATGCCTGCTTAGTCAAATATTTTTGGATTAAATTAATAACTTAGATAAAATCTTGGAGTTCCTAAGGTTTATGTCACTTAGGTAGTTCTAGTTTTATAAGGCTTTCAAATTTATGCCTGTAGGGATTTTTGATATACTAATTTTAATTTTAGATTTTATACCTAGCTTCTAGGAGAATGGAAGGTTTTGATAGTAGGGAAAAGTCTGCATCTAAATTAATTTAAAGACTTAATCTTTAATATAGGCATAGGGAATATAATGAATTTAGGTCTCTATATTCCTTTAATCTTTGTAGCTTAACTCTACACCTGTGATCTGGGATAATGGAGTCTATATTGTAGAGGGAGGCCTATTTACAGCTTGATGTTAATTAGGTCTTTAAGAGACCTAATCTTCAACAGTGGCATAGAGCTATTAAAGTTTAGGTCTCAAAAATTCAGTTAATATTTTTTAGCTGAACCCTATATATACCTAGGAAAAATAGAAATTTTAAATTGGCAAAAAGCCACCAGAGTTTAAAATATTAAAAGACCTAATTTTCTATAGTTATAGAATCTTGTAAAAAAATTGCAAATTCCATATTGTTTTCCAGAGCTTCTCTTGGTTCAGTCTATTAGATAAAAAGCAGCCTACAACACAATTAATTATGAACTAGAACTTAAAATATGGAATTTTAAACTGAATTTCGCGCAGACACCTGTGCATACTCTCCAGCCCTTTGTAAAAAGTTTCCTTTTAGTAGGAAAATTCTGGTGCACCCAAAAACGCTTATCTTTAGTGCACAGTGGCACACTTTAGTGAATTTTGGTGCACAATGGGGCATAGTGGCATATAATAGTACATAGCAGAACAGTAAAAGTGCAAAAATGCATGGTTATATATATTTGCAAAGGCACAGTAAGTTATTGTGGAATATTGATTGATATTGATTGAAAACTCTATATAAAGTGTTCCTTGTCCAATTGCAGCTAATTTAACTGGCTTCATTTGACTATAAGACTAAAATTAGTTAAAAGTTTAATTCTAAAAAATCAATTAGAATAATCTGTCTATAATTTTCTTATTTCTAGTATATTATTATATAATTGCATACATTGCAACTTGAATTAATGCTGTAGATTAAGAAACGATAATTGAAGAAATCTATTTTACTGATTAAATTGCATCATCAGTTAAATAAGCTCATATTTTATCTAAATTTGCAGAAATATTTTTAGTCAGCACTTCGCCAAGTAAAATCCAACTATTCTACCGAGCTCTATTAGAGTAAACGCTATCAAACAGCTTCACATCGTTAGCAAACTACAAAAATGAGCTTTGGACGCGGCCAGCTCGGTCGCGGCCTACTTATTGGGCTCGCGAAAGAATCAGACACGTCTAATCCGGGTGCAGCCTCCACCCCGCAGCAGTCTACTGCGGGCCGAGCTAGGTCCACCGCCGCTGCCCAGGAGTCCAGCGTTCCCCCAACTGCTGCTCCTGGACCCGCGCCGCCCGCTTTTGGCCGCGGAATTTCCGCTTTCGGACGTGGCGCCGTTCCCCAGCCTAGCGGCGACTCTGCACCTGCTGCCCCTGCGCCGTCTGCCGCTGCCGCTTTCAGCCGCGGTTTCGGGCGAGGCGGTGCGCCGCCTGCAGGCGGAGCCGCCGCCACTCTGCCAGAAGCCATGAGCCGCATGAGCGTCCAGGGTGCGCCGGTTCAGCAGCAGCCAGTCGCTTCCCGCAGTCCAGCAGCCGCGGCTGCTACTCGCCCAGAGAGGCATAGGCCACCTCGCGTAGAACGCGTTGGCCCAGAGAACAAACAGGGCACAGTTGGCCAGCGCATGTCTGTTGGAACTAATTTTCTGCGAGTTGAAGGCGCCGACGCCATGGTGTACCAGTATAATATCACCTTTAATCCCAATGTGGACTCCAGGATGCAGCGTGACAAGCTGGTCATGTCAATCCAGGATCCGGAGTTCTTGAAAATTCCTGGCCGCGTTCCGTCCGGAAACTCGCTCTACACTAACAGGCCTCTGCCCAGGGAGTGCGCCGTGTACCAGGCTGCCTCGGGCAACATGCGCGTTGCCATTCAGCTGCAACTAGTGGGCACGGCTACATTGTCCAGCCTGCCCAGCGTCTACAACATCATATTCCGGTCAATCCAGGCTCGCATGCATCTAATTGAAGTGCGCAGGCATTATTACAATCCGCACGCCAGCGAACGAGTCCCCGGCCATCAGATGGAGGTCTGGCCAGGCTACATCACCTCCGTCAGCCACGTGGACGGCGGCCTGCGCCTCATGATCGAGTCCAGTCACCGAGTAGTGCGCTCCCAGACCGTGTACGACTTGTTCCAGTCCATCGGACCGAATATTAACGAAGCCGCTATGAACGATGCCGTTGTTGGCACGTCTGTGGTGACCCGCTACAACAATAAAATCATGCGCGTAGACCAGGTGGACATCTCCATGGACTGCACGCACACTTTCGAGCGGAACGGCACCCAGATGTCCTTCCTGGACTATTACAAGCAGGCCTACGGCATTGAGATTCAGGATCCGCGCCAGCCGCTGCTTATTAGCCGATCCAAGCCAGTCCGCGGCAAAGACGGCAAGACTCTGGAGCAGCGGCAGGTCTGTCTAGTGCCGGAGCTATGCTACGTTACCGGCCTTACTGATGCCATGCGGCGCGATTTTCGCCTGATGCGCGATCTGGCCAAGTTTACTAAGGTGAGTATTTTGTCTCCTGTTGTTGCCTATTATAAGCAATGGTTGCTTAGTAGTTGAATAGTAAGAGCAATTCCAATGCAACACACATCTGCCGGACCAAACTATGTAACGGGCATGTATCGGATGTAGGCATAATTCTGTCGCATTTCAATTCATTTTACAGCTTTCCCCGGACCGCCGTCTTTTGGAGCTGCGCAAATTCGTCCAGACCATCAACAACCGGCCCGAGTGCCGACAGCTGCTGGACGCCTGGGGCCTCCGCCTGCTCGAAGACCCGGAGGTCGTGCCGGCCCGCCGATTCATCAACGAGCGGGTCCTGTTTGGCGGCGGCGGCGGCCGGGCCTTCGCCCCGGTGCCGGTCGGCCAGACCAGCGAGTTCAAGCGGGCCCTGGCCGACAACCGGGTGCTCATCGACGGCCGCCTGCAGAAGTGGCTGGTGGTCTACCCGGCCAGGGAGGAGCGGACCGTGGCCAGCTTCTGCGAGACCATGATGAAGAAGTGCCGCGCCATGGGCATCACCGTGGCCCAGCCCGCCACCGTGGCCCTGCCCAATGACAGCACGGGGAGCTATCAGCAGGCGATTCGGGCGAATTTCACCACCGACCTCAACCTGGTCTGCGCCGTGTTCACCTCGCAGCGCGAGGAGCGCTACAACATGGTGAAGCGGATCTGCTGCACCGAACTAGTCGTGCCCAGCCAGTGCCTCTGGACTAAAACCATCGGCGATCCCAAGAAGATGGGCAGCGTGGCCGTTAATGTTGCCGCGCAGATCAACGTGAAACTCGGCGGCGCCCTCTGGGGCATCGACATTCCGTATGAGCGATTCATGGTGAGCCGTTTAAAGCAAACCATACAATAATTGTCGAGTAATAATAAACTAATGTGACCAGTCCATCCGCCATTCCATCGGTTTTTGCCATTGGTTTGCAGATGCTTGGCATCGACGTGTACCACGCCGACAAGGCCCGCACTAAGTCCTACACTGGCATCGTAGCCTCTGTTGACCAGGCCTGCACCCGCTGGTATTCCCGGGTGGCCACTCAGCGCCACGGTCAGGAGATTCTCGACTCCATGCGCATCATTGTCCAGAGCCAGATAGCCAAGTACGTCCAGACAGTCGGCGCACCGCCTAACGTCATCTTCGTATTCCGCGACGGCGTTTCCGACAAGCAGATCGGCGAAGTCCAGCAGAAAGAAGTTCGCGCTATCAACGAGGCCATCCGCGGCTACGACCCAACCTACCGGCCTAAGCTGGTGTTTTTGGTTGTACAGAAGCGAATTAATCAGCGCCTGTTCCTGCATCAGGGCAACAACTTCTCCAATCCGCCGCCGGGTATTTTTCTAACTACTGCTGATTCTATAAATTTCAGATAAGAAATAGTTCGTAAATCTGCTTTGTGGCGTGAAATTATTCTAATTGACAAGTTCGCCCACTCCACCAATCGCAGGCACTGTGCTTGACCACTCGATCACGCGGCCGGACATGATGGATTTCTTTCTCGTGCCGCAGCACGTTACCCAGGGCACGGTAACGCCCACGCACTACATCATTGTCGAGACCGTCGGCGACGTCCCGGTTGACGAGATCCAGCAGCTCACCTTCCGAAGCTGCCACCTATATTACAATTGGGCCGGTTCGATCCGGGTGCCCGCGCCCTGCCAGTACGCGCATAAACTCGTGTACATGGTTGGCCAGAATATTGGCGCCGATCCGGCTGAGGCCATCTGCGACCGGCTGTTTTACCTGTAAATTCAGTCCGGCACTTGATTCGATTTACCTTTAACTGCATTCTGCTGTCTGACTTGTTTTTGATTAGATAATTTATTGCTTTTTGTTTTAACAGCGATGAGCTGTTATTTTCTGGTTGTGTTTTAATGCTTGGCACTGGCCAGCACTACAGCTAATAATTTTGCTTCTGTTTACTAATATACTGGCTTTACTCGTTTTAAGTATGCTGCTTGTGCAAATCCTCGATGCTAGGCAATGATCTGCTGAATTTGTCGCGATCCACGCCATTTAGTTTAATAATAGAGTTTTACTGTTGACTGGATTATTAAAATCTCGATGCGTTTCTTTTGCATGCCATGTTTTTATTTGCTAAAATTATCTGCGTTACGAGTAAGTTTGCCGTTTTGTATTTTATTTGTTATTCACATGGTGATTGATTGGTTCAGTTGGTAAGCGAATAATAAAAATTCACTCGAACAGGTTTAATTATTTATAATCGACAGTCTATAATATAAAATTATATAACATTTTACTAGTAATTTTAACCCCGGGCAGCAAATTGCGAACCCCCTTATCAAGTTAAAACTCCTCAGCAAGGGTTAAGGCAATCTTATGGCATCCCTCAGAAATAATCAGTCTATACTCAGGTAATATATAGTTCCAATTTAAAAAGATTTTTTTTATTTTAATTTTTGTCTGTCGCTAGCAATAAATTTGTTGCATTTTTTGCTTTGTGCTTCCCCTAATTAAATTTTCACACGCTAATAGTTGAATATTTCTCCAATAATATTGACAGGAGAAAACACTTTCATTTTTTCTTGCATCAGTTTTTTATTATTCAGTTTGTACTAATAGTAGCTTATCACTTGATAGATTTCGAATTCTAAGCTGTACGAGGACTAAGAATCGTTTCTCAGACTCTGGCCTCGTTTGGTTCGGCCAAGATTCTTCCCACATATTTCAGTAGACAAATTTTTCAGTCTAATTTACTAAGTGCTAAAGATTTAGGCTCCTGTGGATTCTGAAATTTCATGTTTTGTCGTTCGTAGTCCTCGAACCAATGGTCGAAAAAATTGCGAGATTATGATTGCTTGCAACCACTGCACGCTTTCTCGTTGTCCATATCGTACATTTTCCTGAGGGGGTAATGCTATGGTATTGAGACATCGTCATTTTATAACCAATAACCACCTTATTGCGGCTCTGTGCAAGACGCGTGCTCAACAATCGCTAAATGTTAAATACTGCTCGATGTTAAAAACGCCAGTGCGCAAGCGCATCTAGACTGCTGCCAAACAGCTACATGCTTCCTCGTTTCCAGGGGTGTCGGATCGACGCAAATTTCCATTATATTCCGAATGGTGTCTCAAAAGTAACGAGAATTTTGTCATTACTTTTTAACGGATAATCTTATCAACTTGAAATTTCGCACAATTTTGAACATTCATGCAAACACGGCTTCAGTTGCAGCTCTATACGCTAACACTCGACAGTAATATCCCGCGCGAAAGTCTGGACCCCTAAATAATTACGATTTTTGTCGATAGCCTTCTTCGATCCGATTTGATTCAATTTGTGCGTGATCTTATGGACGCTCCATACAGTCTAGTCTCACTCACTTGAACGCAACTTTGATAAGTCTAGTCACTGAGTCACTGGGTTTCAGTTAAAAGAAAAATTTCAAGGCAAATTTGCCCATAAACCACAGAAAGAGGAGCCAGCATCTCAGAGCAAAGCCAAATCATTACCAGCTTTAAAATGTTTTAAAATTTCTAATCTCCATACTATAGAAAAATCCTAATTTTTTATCTCGAGGTCCAGACTTTCATGCAGGATATTGCTGGTGCGTGTTATTTATATAATGGAGGGTACATTAGAATACAGAGAGAAATTTAGAAGGGAAGTCTTCAGCTAAAGTAAGGTTTTGACTGGTGTTTCGACGACACTTTAAAACAGCTTGATTAGATTCTGGAATCTCATGTTTTGTCCCGGCAGCTCTATTAAAGCGGTGCTCTATTGAGCAGCAGGTTTAAGAAAGCAGAAATTCGACTTATATTTTTTATTCCAGGCTTTCTGATAAAATTTTATTCTTTGTAGCAGCAAAAGGTAGAAATATTTTACATGTTGGTGTATTTTGCTTCACATTTTGCAATTACAATTTATATTTTCGAAATGGAATAATCAAGATTGCCTTTAATTTTTACATGCTGCCTTTTTAACCCCCAGCTTAAAATCATTCTCCATAACGTTCTTATTCAGTTCTCATTCTCATTTTTCTTTCCCGAGAATCGTGAGAAATTCTAATCGCTGAGTTTTTCTGATCATGCAGGCACGATGGCGATCAACGGTGGCGGTTTTGAATGCTATATTTAAATTATTCACAGTGGATTTTAACTGAATTTAAGTAATTCGAATAAAAGTTTATGTAAAATCGCTAGCATAAGACAATAAAAAACTAAATTATAGATTGCGTTGTTAACGACCTTTCTACGAAGTTGCGCTCCAATATCGCCTTTTGGTTGTTCTCAGAATACTAAATTCCACCTTAGAATTCCGAGTGATTTAGTGAGTTAGTAAGGAGCTTTTTTCTTACATTTAGGATGTATTTCGTCGAATTGACTATCTTTTTTATTGCCATAACGTCTTCTTTATCTGATGCCCTTAATGTAATTTATGCTGTAAATTGTGGTGGCCAAGAGCACACTGATATTCATGGAATACGATACGAGCGTGATACATTAAGTGTAGGAATACATTCTGATTATGGAAAGAACTTGGAAATTGGCAGAGTTGTACCACAAGATCAGATTTTGTACCAAACAGAAAGGTATCATACATCAAGTTTTAGCTATGAATTGCCTGTTCCAGGTGATGGTGAATATGTGCTTATTCTGAAGTTCTCAGAAGTTTGGTTTGCAAATCCAAACCAAAAGGTAATTAGATTCAATGCATTTTACTTTTTGCTTGTTAATTTATGGCTTGTTTTTTTAAAACTTTCTTTGATATAAAATGCATGCAAACTAGGTTTTTATTAATTTATCTTTTTTACTTTGTGCTTTAATTTAATATTTTAGTTTGCAACTAAATTTTTTGGATTTAAATTCTAAATTTGGAACTAGGTCAAACAATTTTCCTACCTTAGTTGCTAGTTATAAGTCTAGAAAGCCTCACTTTACCTTTACCTTAAAATATAAATATACAGGTCTCTTATTTG
This sequence comes from Macrostomum cliftonense, assembly GCA_950096795.1. Classification (NCBI taxonomy): domain Eukaryota; kingdom Metazoa; phylum Platyhelminthes; family Macrostomidae; genus Macrostomum; species Macrostomum cliftonense. The sequence continues at coordinate 254,391 of CATNEM010000396.1, read as the reverse complement.
TATAGTTTAACTACATTAATGCTTTAGTAAATGTTCAATTTTACTTGAGAAAATGCAATACTCTTTTTTGCAACTTGCAACTAAATTTTTCATTTGTAGATAATTTTTAGGCTTTGGTTGCAAATTTGCAAACAGGATTTTCACCAAAAGCTAATATGCAATATACATTAGAGCTCTAGTAAAAACAATGACAAAGTGCACATTGTCATTAGTTATTAGAAAAAATATTTGAGATTAATCTATGCATAGCCTATATGTACATGTACATGTACATCTATAGAGAACTGGTTACCATCAAAGTAGAGAATAGAAATAGAACAAATAGGCACATCTACATTTACGTGTGCATGAAAATTTTAACATCATTATCTTGCTATTGCACGAGATACATACGTAAATCTATTTATACAATGTATTTATGAGCAAGCATGTATGTGTATATGTAGCAAGTGAACCTGCGCATGCTAGCCTGGAAGCAAGATGAGCAAGTTATTTAATTTGGAATAAAGCCAAGAAATATTCTAAATTTTCGTAACATTCCAATAATTTTTGACAGCCCTTGAAGTCAAACCAAGCAGTACATGCATATTTTGATTGCTTAGTCTGCAAGCAAGGATACCCTGCTTGCAGGATAAAAATTTGGCAAAGAAAGAAAGTAACCATTCTAAATATAGTTGCCAATTGAAACAAATTAAATTAAATTAACTATATGTGGTTGCTACTGTATATACAGCAGTTTGCATTGTTTACTTACAAACATCACCTAATGTAAGTTCATGCAAGTCTCAATGACATCACAACACAGTCACAACACAACACAGAATTTTATTGAGGTGCTAATGGTCATTATACATATATTGAAATGATTTAACAAGCCAAACATCGAAGATTTTAAATGAATGTTTTTATTTGAGAGATATCCTACCATGGATTAAGCAATGCTGCTTTCATCATTATTGTAGTGATTTGGAGAATAGTTTTATTGCATATGTGCACAAAAGGCTATCCCAAACCTATACAAATATGGCCTTTTTCATTTTCTATGATTTATTGCACTATCAGGGGCAATGATAGCAATGCTGTTTCTTTTGGAGAACTTGGTGTAAAAAAGTGGGCATGGTTACAAACTGCTTTTGTTTCGCTTTGATCTTGAATCTCTTACTCTTACTATAGCAAATTTTTGATTGCTTATCTGATTGGAATTCATTTGTATAGTGGGGTTTTCAACACAATTTATGACTGCATTGATATAAGCCTTGTAAGGAGAATAAAAGAAGTCTGCAGCCTGGCAGCTTGACAGCTTAACTATTGAAGTTGTTGCTGGGAGAATTTTAGACACACATTGCATAAAAAGTTAGACTAAACTGGCTACCCGTTCAGTAACTCTTTTGTCATAGTGGCGTAAAATACATGATGTTGAATCAAGGAGCTAGAAGTACACTTCGACGCAGACAGTACTTAATTTGTGAATCTGAATAACAAAAGATTAGTGACTGTCTGCACCAAAATGAACCCCCGCGTCCTAAAATTTTCATTAAAGTTGGGAATGGTTAAGAAATAGTTAAGCAGCAAGTGATACAGATAAGCAAAGCAAGTTTTTTTGTTTTTTTTATCTGAAATGAAAGGCAAAGTGGGGCAGCAGATCATCATGCATAAATAGTTAAGCGGCAAGTGATATAGATAAGCGAAGCAAGTTTTTTTGTTTTTTTATCTGAAATGAAAGGCAAAGTGGGGCGGCAGATCATCATGCATAAATAGTTAAGCAGCAAGTGATACAGATAAGCAAAGCAAGTTTTTTTGTTTTTTATCTGAAATGAAAGGCAAAGCTCCTCAGCGATGGTGTGGGCAGATGTAAATGGAGCACGCTTAGCCCTAGAGTTGACGTCCATTGTAATTCGCCTTTTATGAGCTGGCTAGCCAATCAGGTCACAGGTATGCGCGGCGCCAGCCTCCATAGTTCCATCAGCCCAACTGACAGCAGAGCCTCTGCACTGAGCAGACAAGAGCTTGGTGCAACAATATGTGTTGCTATTATGTCCAGCGGATGGCCTAAGTCACGCCTTATGTAATGCACTAAAAGATCTTTTCCCTGAGCATTTCCCATTCCAGAAAGATGCTCAAAGCGCTGAGGGGGTGGGCTGCATGGTGGTTCATTTGCAGCAGGGGGCACATGGATGGATGCCTTCAAAATTGGCTCAGGGTCATTGAAATCAGGATAATGATACAGAAATCTCTCCGGCAGTGCAGGACCCAGAGGCTGCTGTATTGCTGCTGCAAAGTGGATAGGCCTCACTGCAGGTGCAGCCTGAGGGACAGCCACTGGTGCTGGAACATTAGTTACAGCCGCCGCACCTGCTGGTTGCCTGTTGCACTGTTTGCAGAGCCAAAAAAACTCATGGACATTGATCATCGCTGCATACTGTTCAGGTGTAACCCAACTGTTGCATGTGCGATGCTGCCACTTGTGGCATCTTGAGCACTCAATTGCTTCGTCATCAGTAACCACTGGCAGGGTACAGACGATGCAAGGATAGGCTCCTGCCATCACAATTTTGGAATGGATGGTTTTACTCCTGTCAGTTATATTCAGATATTTGTTTAATAATTTCATTTAGGATCTGTAACTGCGTCTCTGTGAATTGACCAATGAGAGACTTGCATTTAGGACAGGGTAGGAGTAGCTGGGGTGGGTGATGACACAATAGTTGCAGAGCTGACATTCAGCAACCATGTTTAATTGAAAGTGAAACTAAGCACAGTAAAATAACAAGCCACTATTTTCTCAAATCTCCCCTTTTCTTTCTTTTCTCTCCTTTTTAAAGTTTTTTTCAGTTCTCCCTCCCTGTTACTATTATTTTCCTTCCCCGTGAAAGAAATGTTTTTTTACAGAAAGAACATAATGAAATGAGATACATTTCAAAATTTCAAACATTTTCAATATACTCCTACTTGCCTACTAATAGTATTAACCTACAAATGCATACAAAAAAACTCAAAATTTAATTAACAATGGCTCATACCCTTACCCCTCATTCAACGGCTGCCCATTCAACCCCCCATGTTAGCTGGCCAATGGGAATATGCCTATGACTTTCCTCTTTTCTAACCCTCTGTCACCACCCCAGTGTGGCAGTTTTGGTGTGTGGCGGTTTTGGTCTTGCACCATTAGATGCCTCCAAATTTAAATAACCAATTTTTTTTTCTTTGAAAAGGTTATGTTATGAATGCGTTTTTAATCTAAATTTTTTAATATGATTCTAATATGTAGGTAAAAACAAAAAAACAAAAACTTTTATATTTAACTTTTGTAAATTTGAATTTACTAATCTTCCAACCTAAGCTAGGTTTATTTTTTGCTGGGCATAGGATGCAAAATTGCATCATATTCTAAATTTTAGGATGCAATTTCAGGGTTTTGGATGCAATTTTTAAAGTCTTCTTTAAGAGGTCTTTTATTGAAAAGAATCAAAAATTCATATAAAGTTTCAGGATGCAATTCTCAAAGTCAAGATGCTATAGCATCCCTATAGCACAAAAAATAAACCCAGAACCTAAGTAGCAAGTTTCAAATACATAAACAAAATTTTTTGTATATCATTTGACATAAGCCAAATTTTAAAGATGCTAGTAAAACCTTGGCTATAAATATTTTTAACCTAGATTTTGACAACAATTCCAGGAAGTATTTATCCCTCCTATTTTAAAATCCTTTTAGCGATTTTTTTCAGGAATATAAATTTCTATAATGATGTTTTTGTATTTGGCAAATATCTTTTCTGCTATTAAATGTCTAAGAAGACTACTTTTAATTAAAATGCATTAATGCTTTATCAGACCATTCTACTACAAGTATTTTTGGAATAGAATTTAAATTTATGAACCTGAAATCGCAAGGTTTTGTTAGGTTTGTTTTTTAGCAAAAAAATGTTTTTTTGAGTTATTTATCAATGTAGTGTTTTGGAAATTTTAACCAAAATAATAATCAAAAAGAGTGATATTGCACATTTTTTTGTAAAAATTGTTAATTTCTGGTGAAAGCTCAAGAAGCACCAGATTTTTTTGTTCTTAAAAAGAATCAACAATTTTTTTGTAGATAGCATATATTTTTATGATGATAATGCTACCAGGATCAAATATAATATTAAGGATTAATAATTGACTTCCAAAACATTACATCTCGTAGGTGTTTGATGTCCTGCTCAACAGTGAGCACGTGATTGTCTCAGGGCTGGACATTTTCGCCCGGGTTGGCCGCGGCATTGCCCATGACGAAATCGTGCCATTCCGGATCAAAGGCGACCGCCTATTTGTTGGCAACGACAACTCCCAAATTTACAATCGTTTGACGCTGGAGTTTGTCAAAGGCGAGCGGGACAATCCGAAGATCAACGCGATCGTGCTGTTAAAGGGTGAGTATAATGATGAATCTTGTTCGGGGTGTGACTTGAAGTCTGCCAGGCTGCCGCACCTACTGATCCCCTTAGGATGTCAGACTGCCCCATCTTCTGATCCCCTTGGCGTGTCAGAAGGGGTGTCAGACTGCCCCATCTCTGATCCCCTTGGGGTGTCAGAGCGGGTGTCAGACTGTCCCATCTACTGATCCCCTTGGAGTTTCAGAGCAGGTGTCAGACTGCTCCATCTACTGATCCCCTTGGAGTATCAGAGTGGGTGTCAGACTGCCCCATCTACTTATCCCCTTGGAGTTTCAGAGCAGGTGTCAGACTGCTCTATCTACTGATCCCCTTGGAGTATCAGAGTGGGTGTCAGACTGCTCCATCTACTGATCCCCTTGGAGTGTCAGAGCGAATGTCAGACTGCCCCATCTGATCCCCTTGGAGTATCAGAGTGGGTGTCAGACTGCTCCATCTACTGATCCCCTTGGAGTGTCAGAGCGGATGTCAGACTGCCCCATCTACTGATCCGAGTGTCATAGGAGGTGTCAGACTTCCCTATCTACTGATCCGAGTGTCAGAATGGGTGTCAGACTGCTCCATCTACTGATCCCCTTGGAGTATCAGAGTGGGTGTCAGACTGCTCTATCTACTGATCCCCTTGGAGTGTCAGAGCGGGTGTCAGACTGCCCCATCTAATGATCCGAGTGTCAGAGAGGGTGTCAGACTGCTCCATCTACTGATCCCCTTGGAGTTTCAGAGCAGGTGTCAGACTGCTCCATCTACTGATCCCCTTGGAGTATCAGAGTGGGTGTCAGACTGCCCCATCTACTTATCCCCTTGGAGTTTCAGAGCAGGTGTCAGACTGCTCCATCTACTGATCCCCTTGGAGTATCAGAGTGGGTGTCAGACTGCTCCATCTACTGATCCCCTTGGAGTGTCAGAGCGAATGTCAGACTGCCCCATCTACTGATCCCCTTGGAGTATCAGAGTGGGTGTCAGACTGCTCCATCTACTGATCCCCTTGGAGTGTCAGAGCGGATGTCAGACTGCCCCATCTACTGATCCGAGTGTCATAGGAGGTGTCAGACTTCCCTATCTACTGATCCGAGTGTCAGAATGGGTGTCAGACTGCTCCATCTACTGATCCCCTTGGAGTGTCAGAGTGGGTGTCAGACTGCTCCATCTACTGATCCCCTTGGAGTGTCAGAGCGGATGTCAGACTGCCCCATCTACTGATCCGAGTGTCATAGGAGGTGTCAGACTTCCCTATCTACTGATCCGAGTGTCAGAATGGGTGTCAGACTGCTCCATCTACTGATCCCCTTGGAGTATCAGAGTGGGTGTCAGACTGCTCCATCTACTGATCCGAGTGTCATAGGAGGTGTCAGACTTCCCTATCTACTGATCCGAGTGTCAGAGAGGGTGTCAGACTGCTCCATCTACTGATCCCCTTGGAGTATCAGAGTGGGTGTCAGACTGCTCCATCTACTGATCCCCTTGGAGTGTCAGAGCGGGTGTCAGACTGCCCCATCTAATGATCCGAGTGTCAGAGAGGGTGTCAGACTGCTCCATCTACTGATCCCCTTGGAGTGTCAGAGTGGGTGTCAGACTGTTCCATCTACTGATCCCCATTAGAGTGTCAGAACAGGTGTCAGACTGCTCCATCTACTGATCCCCTGGGGGTGTCAGAACGGGTGTCAGATTGTCCCATCCATTGGGATTTCGGAGTGGTTTCAAGTCTAAACGCCAAGCCCCTCTCGCTCTCGAACAGGCGGCATCGACGAGGCTCCCCGCCTGCCGCCGATGCCGGGCGGTCAGCAGGCGCCAGGCGGCATCGACGGCGGCGACCTTGACCAGCCGTTGCCCGGCTCGGCGCACGACCCGGCGCCGGCGGCCGCCTCGGCAGAGGACGAGGAGGCGATTAGGCGCAAGCGCAAAGTGTCCGGGCCCAAAGCCTCGGATCCCTACCAGGCCGATCCGGCTTCCACCGCCCTGCTGCCCGTGCTAATTGCCGTTGCGGCCGCTCTGCCGCTGTTCTTCTGCCTGTGCAAGCTGTAATCTGTACGGATATTTGCGCGTGGACTCAATAATGACAGTGATTGATTGTGTATTGTAAAAACACGCTGATACTGCGAGACAATGCACTGAAGAGGAAAGTTTTTAGTTAAAACAAAATATTTGCTTGCAAATTGAGGGATGGATAATAAGCCACATTGGTAGCAGCGGTAGAAGTCCGGTTATCTACTGTACTAAATTTGTTATATTACTTGCATAAATTGCAGTTTCATATTTGCCCATTTAGCTCCAATTAAATTGCTTATCTGATATGCATAGCTCTAGTATAGTTTGATGTTTTAACGTTGCAGACTTACCTTGTTAAGCTGTCCCACCTGGCGATTCATTTGGTTTGGCTTGCTTCCTGTCTAGTAGTTTTTTGTGACTTTCTGTTTATCCCTCTGTCCTCCTATAGCTGAGCCCTCGGCATCTCGAATTGCTGCAAAAAAAACGCCGGTCACATGCGGTTGTTCGCGCCGGTCTGCCTATTTATGCTTGCTCTATTTCTGTTGTCTTTTTGTAGCCCAGAAATGTACTTTAAGAGATTCATTTGATTTAGCTTCATTTGCTAGGCTTGGTTAGTCGCTTTTTAACATTTTCAACATATTTATTAACGTCTAGCAACTATAATTAATCCAAAACAGTAAACACCAGTAAGTTTTTTCCCTATCTATCACTCCAGTGCATGCGCAGTGCCAAATCTACACGCGGTAGGGAAATTCAATTCAATTGAAAGTTGCTCTTGTCCAGCGCTGAACTCTTCAAACAATAATAAAATACGAGTTTCATTAATTCTTCGCACTTTTGCATCCAAATATTTGGTCAAGTCACGTGAAGGAACCTAAATAGGACATGTGTTTTCCCCGACTCTGATTTTTAGACCTGTCTGTCAGAACAGAGCTGACTGAGCCTAAGAGAAAAAAACTACAACAAAAGTCTAAGGGATCATTTAATATTGCAGCGACATTCGCCAACAAGTATTGCAGATAGTCAACTGTGCGATAACCAATTCTCTTTTAATAAACAATAAAATATACAAAAAAAGCCAATTGCTACTCAACCGAAAAGAAAAAAAGTATAAAAACAAACAATCAATAGTGCGTAAAAATTAATTGTTTTGCAAAATAGCTGCGGCTGCATGGGACACACGAGATTTATACTGCGGTAGTAAACAAAATATTATTGATTAAGAGAAACATAAGCATACGCAACTATTGCATCTAAATTGGGGGAGCATTGCTTGCCGCCTATGCCTTGAAATGACTGCGAAAATAGTGACGAAAAGCGATAGTGACAATGAAGCAAGCTTTTATCAATCGTACAAGCGTACTTCACACAGTGACAAGTGAGATTGCGGTGAAATTGCCACAAATGCACAGTTAGCAATGGTAGCAGTAAACAGGCTGTTTTTAGTAAAAATATTGAGGTAATTTAACCGTGAATGGACTTGGTTTTAGAAGCCTAGAGATTTGGGCCTGAAGGCTCGCTAAAGGTACAATTAGCGTACATTCCTTATGCCGCAGACAGCCAATCAGAGTGAAACTACCCGTTACTCGAGGTCAAGTCCCTGTACTTTTAATTTAGGAATGAATTGAGGATTCAAAATTTACTACAGAGCTATAAAAAGAACAAGAACTACATACAAAGGATGTAAAATAGACGATAAGATTGACAGCTTATTAAGCAGCAAAACCAAAAATAAGTACATTGCTGGTTTTCAGACAGTCAGTACCAGGCTTATTAATGGTCTATGACTTGAAGTAACTGCTGTTGCTTAACGATCTAGATTCAAAATCTAGATTCAAAATAGCCCCATTTGTAAAAAGAAACAGTTCAACCTAAAGCCTGCGCCTGAAGCAGAGTCCGCAACAGCTGGGATTTCTCTCTTTCAAGCCGCTGGATTCGCGCTTCCTGATCGGCCAATAGGCGACCAGCGGCTGCCGTTGTTGCCAACGCTGAGGAGGCGGCGTCGTCCTCGCCCATCACGCCGACCGGGCGCCGAGCTGAACGGCCGTCGGTCTCGCCATTGACGGCGTCCTCGCCGCCGCAGCCGCCCGGACAGCCGGCCAGCTGGGATTGAAGGTCGGCAATCTGGGCCACTAACGACTGTCGGCAAGCCTCCACACATTCGTACGCCTGCGGAGGTGGGGGTGGGACTCTAATGAAAGCCCAAATTCTATCAGGTACTTTATCTACTACTAGTAGTACCCTCGCACAGGAACTTGTAACTGACCTGTCTCACGCAGCGCAGTCGTTCACGAAGCAGCGCGCCCCGAGCATGATAACTGCCGCTAAATCTGTCCGGATTCTCCACGAAGCTCGCAAATTTTGCTAGCGGCTGCTGCTGCTGCGGCTGATTTGACGGTGAGGCGGCTGTAGCGCTGGGTCGCGATATGCGAAACGACTGAGAGCGGGACAGGGGCCGAGTGAAGGCCTGCAAAATAGTAGATAGGCAAGAAATATAAAAAGTAATGTGCGGGCCAGGCGGTCAACAGTAGCAGCACAAAGCCGCACAGATTTACCTGCATCAAACGCTTCATTGGCGAACGGGCCCGCTGCCTCTGTCGCTCCTGACTGGTCTCTACTGAAGGAAGAGGCGGCGGCGGTGGCAGCGGCTGTCGCTGCTGTTGCTGTTGTTTCTGTTGCGCTGGGTGCATCGAAGATGGTCTCGGAGGCGGAGGCGGTGGCCCCCTAGCAACAGAATGACCGATCAGCGTCTCGTAGTCGTCAGCATCGGGACCGTCTAATGCGGCCGGGTCAGCTGATGACGCCCCGACGCCGGCTAGCAACAATTCAGTTGGCAGCGATGCAGGCGAGTTGGGCGAGCTGCCCGCCGCGTTGCCGCCGTTGGAAGAAGCCGCTGTTCGCGGCGGCACGGGCGGCTTCAATCTGCTGCGCCTGCCGCTGCTACCAGCGCTGCCGCTGCCGCCAGTGCCGCTAATTCCGCAATCCAGCGAGTTGTTCATGTAAGTCTCGTAGTCCGGCGGACGAAGCGGCCTCGGCCGGCCGTCGAATTGCCTATCAAGAATGCCGCTGTCGCTGTACACTCGGAGCGGCGGACCGAGGCGTTTTGGCATCGCAGACTGGGCCGGCTCCAGCGACCTGCTACTGTGACAATAGAAAAAAGCTAGTCGAATTTTTTGTTTTTTTTGCTATTTTAGTTTTTCTACTTGCAGTAGTAAAGCAGGCTTTTATTTTGTAACCAGACAATACTCTAAAGGGGATGCTATAGTTGCCAGAAACTTCATAACGCCAAATTCATTTAAAGAGGGTCGTTTATTATCAATCCCATTTTCCTAAAACGCAGCAATTCTCTTCAGTGGGCTGCGATCCCTAGCTATGATGATTAGGCGGACACTGCTCCCCTCATTTCTTAGACAGTGCCGCATACCTGCTATCAAAAGTCCGGTAGCCGCTGTCCGAGCCGGCATTGGCGGCAGGTGGCAGCTGGTCAGGGCTGCCAGCCGTTATGTAGGGCTCGCACGAGGCCAGACAGTGGCGAACAGCATCACTGAACTGGTCAAATCCGAGCTGATTGTCGTAGCTGGAATATTTCTGGAATGCATCGATCAGAGCAAACGAGACTGAGTAGTCGGACAGTTGCCAGCGGCGGATCAAGCTTGGCGTGGACACCGCAGCCTGACCATCGGCCAGGATGTCAAACAGGCAGGCCAGATGAGCAGAAAAATCTTCGGATAAGCCAGTGTCTGGGCCCTCATTGGACACCATGGTATTGCAAGCAGCCTTGTGCGTGTGTGGCCTTGGATGGCACAGTGTGGCCACCTCAGATTTTAACTAAACCATGTTGAAAACTTTCTGTAAGTATTGCATGCACAATCTATGATCATTAAACAGATCTTATAGTTATGCTGCTGAACCTAAATAATTTCAGACAAAAAATATATTATAAATGTAAAAATAAAATTTTGTTTTCTTCACTGCATAGTGCAGTAAGAAACTTGGTAACCTTGGCTGCAAGAAAATAACTTATAGTTCAATTACACTGTTACTCTACTTAAAAATATCTTGATTATTTTATTAAATAATTATTAGCATATAAAATTAATGCAATAGAAATTTAATTACTTGTCATTTTGGTTCTATGAATTTGCTTATTCATTGTCTTTCTATAGATTTCTCAACTCTATTGTTATCAAAATATATCTTAACAATACCAAACCTTAGTCAATATTCCTAACCAAAAATATAAACAATAGAGATAATAAAAACTTTATACTACTACCCTTTAAATCAAACCATACTATTATTAATATAGTCGCAATATTTATAATGCTAATTTAATTACAAATTTTTAATAAATATACAAAAAATGCCTTTGTATTGTTGTAGGGCTCCTTCTCTGCTGATGTCAATTTAGCGTTCTTCTCTAAAATACTTCCCCTATAATATTACTTTATATCGACTATACTACTGACATATATCTGGTAGCGTTTCACACAGTGCCGAGCGGCAAGCACTGATCTCCAGCCGGAAAGGCGTACCGTGGATCAGAGGGTCACGGCCTTTCGCTCTAGCTTCACTCTACTATCACTCGTCCTTTCACTCCTACTTTATGCACCTAATGTGCGAGATCTGAGTATCAATCTGAGTATCAATCTGAGTATCAATCTGAGAATCAATCTGAGAACAAATTTGCAAATGCTTCCAACACTCTGACTCCTCGAGCCTCTGCTCAAATAACTAAGGCTTTTACTTGCCAAAACACTATATGGTTTTGCTTGTAAAGCTCTTTTATTATAAAGGGCTGAAACCTCATGCCTCTCTGGGCTGTTACACCTTTATTTATACTATTTCACAATTTACACTTGTTAAAAATAACATAATATATTCAAATTATTCATGCAATAATACTATACTATTATGACGCATTTAAACAAACATTTTAGAATAATACCATATTATTTAGACAGATTTAAACAAACATTAGCGAAATAATACTATATTATTGTTTGACATTAAAACAAATTATTTGCGCGAATTCAAAAATTAGTAATACTGTATTATTATTTATAGGGCCTATTACAACCTATTACAGTATCACAATATTTATTAATATTATTATTTATGTATTATGCATCTTTTAATTTGTATCTAATGCAAATCAACATAGATGGAAACTTTAGAGTAAAAACTTTAAACAAATGCAGATTTATAAATATGTATTTCTTTCATTTCAAATAATAATAATTAACTTTCCAAATACTTCTAACTACAAGTAATGTTTCTAGTATGTCACTATTGCTGTAAAATGTTTCCAAAGAAAAATGATATATTTAAAATTAATTTTAGAATTTATATGGCCAAAAATTTGTAACTTCGTGTGCATTGTTTCTTAACTATTCTAGGCCCCACTAAATGCATTTTATATTAATTATAAACGATTTTTTATAAATTTTACTAAAATTAAGGGTCAGAAAGCATGGTAGAGTAAGAATGAGATAAGTAGTTTAACTTTATAGGGTTTATACTAAAAAGCAAAAATTTTAGTCTGTCACATAATTAGCAATGCATAAAAATATCACAGTAGTATCTGTGATTCAAAGTCTATTAGCTTGCTGAAAATGTATTTCAATACCCTTTCCCGCATGTCCTAAAATTCTAGTAGGAATTCGTGGGAAAATTTCTCAGAATTTAAAAATGCAACACGTGAAAACAAATTTTAATAGATCTTTTGCCCCAAATTAAAAAATATTCACATTTATAATATCTGATAAAATTTAAATCTAATAAAAAATTTAATTCACATTGATCTTTAAAAATTATTTGCTTTTTATGGTTTATATTTATAATTTCAAGGCAAAATGAGTGCTGAAATTTAGGAAAGTAAAATACTCTGCCAATTCAAGTTCAAAGCAACTATTTTGTTAGCCGGGTGCTTTAAATTATTTTTAGACTTAAAGAATAAAAATTCTTCGACAAGAATCGACTTTAATCCCACATGTATGTGGATTAACATCATTTACATAAGAAGCTGGTTGTGCTGCCGTATTGTAGATATGCATGTTTACACATTCAATTATTTGAAGGGACACTCAGTACAGTCTACCGAGATGTCCTTGGTTTATTTGGTCTTTACTTTTGCACTCTTTAGAGTCTTATTTTCAGTTCAAGTCATTTTATTGTAATTAAGCAACGAACAAAGAACCATCCACGTGCTTTGCCCTCCTGGCCTGTGTTGGGCAGGCCAGATGAATCATTTATTAGTCAGGGGTTAATGGAGGTGCCCCGCCTACGTATACCATGGTTTCGAATATATGTGACGACCGGCATCCAATAAAGCTTTCATTGTACCAACCTATTCAACCGCCTTTGTTTCGGCGCCCTAAAAACAAATATGTTGGAAAAATGTTGGTGCGCCCTTTCAGATACCGTTCCCCGCTTGGATCAGCAATCCTGCTCAATGCATCTTGTACATGACATGTACATGAACTTAATTGAGGGCTTATACATGTACATGTAGCGCCAATGAGATTAAGTAGAAAAAACTATTTTATTAAATTTAGTAAGTTCAGTCACTTAGAAACAATACGCAAAAGTCACCAAAAAATTGCATGCTTAACATCGAATGCATATTGAAGACCTGTTTGTTGATCTGCAGTTTTATAACTTGTTAGCCAACAGCAATCTTCTCTTATTTTGATCGCGATCGGTGCATTCTTCCCCTAATGCTATTTGGAAGCCATTTTTAATTTAAATCGGCATGCAGCTTAGTCAGCTTTTTAATCAGTTGGATTCTTCTCTTCGCTTTATACGAGTTATTCCAGGTTTGATCCCAAAGGCGAGTAAGTGTACAGAAGACGTTTAAGCTATATAGGAAACCCACCAACTACTCAGTGACTGCTGGCACAGCCGCGAAGAGACAGAATTGCCATGCATGGTATTCAGTTGGAGATTGATTGAATTTTCTTTTCTGCCTAAATCTGCATGAGAAGGCTGGCCAATCGCACACGAAATTTTTTCTGATTGCGATTCTTTCTGATAGAAAGGAAGGAAACCCATGGAAGGGACGGAGTTGACACTGCCAGCCTTCTCATCGCAATTACGTAATATTCCATCTAAACGAAAGGACGCTGGAATTGGCCGACAATTTCATGGGTTCGCGTCGAGTTCGCCGTTGGTCTTGAAAATATCTTCACGACGAAAAACGCATAGATTTGTATCGTGGACAATGCTGTGTAAGAAATTCTTTTTTTTTAATTTGGCTGCTCGATTGTGTGCGACTGCAGATAAAGAGTTTAATTCACAAAGGGCCTCGACTCTCGAGTGAATTAATTTTTGCCTGCTCTGTTTAATTAAGACAAACATTGCGAATATGCTGATGGGATCGAGATTTTTCTATAGCTGAGCAGAGGATGTTTTTGTCATCGCACCAGCTAACAGCTGCAAATGTCGTTTTGGCTAAATTAGAAATGCAATCAGTCACACACACACACACACACACACACACACACACACACACACACTTCATGTGACAGGATGCATTACTACCTCCTAATCTTTTGGATCTGATTGGTGAGATTCAAAATTGCCTGAAATGACACTATAGGTGGTATAGTCGTTATGGCAAAATTACATTTGTAGCTATTGTATAATAGTATTAGAATACCCTCATTAATCGTATAGTAACTCTGATCGTATTATTAAAAATTTTTTCCAAGTGCTGATTTTACTATAGAAATGAAGCTATGAATGTGATTTACTAGCATCTAACTTACAAAAGAAAGTTTAAACACAACTAGTACTACTGAAATAACGAATAGCAGGTCTTTCCGCCTTACGTCTACAAGGAGCCGGTCTTTGTGCCTGAACAGTTCTTTGGTGCACTTCTTAAAACTCCCCAATAGTCTACAGATCGTCCTAGTCTGGAAACTATAGCAACAACAACAAATCACGCTGTCAGATCGAAAAAGCAGCGTCCCAGGACGCGCCGAAGGGCCTGGGCGCTAACAAAGGCCACGCCACCGGCAGAACCGGGGGCGTCGGCGTCAGCCAGCAGGCAATCGGCGAAACGCCGAGTTCGCGCTTGTCCTCGCCGGTAGGGCGCCTGCAGCGTAAGCAGCAGCACCTCCTGCACCGGCTCCGGGCAGTACGACTCGGCGCGGATGACGTGGCCTGCCAGCTGGAGTCGCCGACAGCGCAATAGTTCACTTAAACGGCGCGGCGATAGAGCTCGAGCAAGTCCGTCAGCGTCCCCGTCTCGGCGTTGTACAGCAGGACGGTCTCGATCACCGCCTGTGGCGATCTGGCAGGGCCTCGGACTGCAGACTGACCTTATCGAACGGAAGGCAGCCCAGGCAAGTCCTCGCCGACTCTGCAGGTCTTCACTTCACGGACGTCAGGGACCAGACCGCCGAGGTAGACGACTGCTGACAGTCCGGAAGGGGTCTACGAATTTTGCCGGCCGACGTTTGCCGGCCGAAGTTTGCCTGCCGGATGTTTGCCGGCTGGAGTTTTTCCGACAACTTTTAACTACTTTTCTGATTTAGTATTATTAAAATGCATGAATTTTTCATGGACCACTAGGAGTAGAAGAACGGGACCCTTAATTTTTTAGAAATTACTGTATGTTGCTCACTTTCGCTTACTCTACATGCAATCTATTCTCTCTCTAATTCTAACACTCGGTATGTTTCACAGCTCTCGCGGTTCTACGGTACTGGATTCCGACAAGCTATGCGGAAGGGGGGTCGGTTCCTTTTCTTCGAGTGCACGAATATATACTCGTACTAATTATCATGCAAAGAGAAATGCATGCAAACGATATGTGACTTCACAATAAGTTGTTAGTAAATTAATATACTCATATTCTGCAAAAAGTTTACCCATTAGTTAATTTTTGAGACATAAATCTGTTATAATTATTTAGGTGTACAAAAGGGGTCGAAAATGCCACTTTCATGATTCTGAAAAATAAATACCTGTAAGGTATAGAGGGGACCCGCTAAATTACTTATTGCTATTCAGATGCATGTTAAGTTTTCATGGTTTTTAAATCCCTCAATGATAGAGATATTCAGGCGCTGTAAGGTGAAAAAGGAAAGTTAAGGCCAGATTTTTCGTGAAAACACCCTTGAATACACACAAATTGCGGATATGAAGCAGTTAACTTCCAGAACGATCACTATAATTTTTGCCTTTTCAGGTTACAGGATACACTTACAGTGCTAGCTAGATAAATGCTGTACATGTACATGTATAAACATGCATATTTACCAAAGTAAGCAAAGATGAAAATGTACCGAGTGCAATCTGCAGTGAAAAAGGTAACCGACAACAGTCGGCCGGCAAACATCCGGCAGGCAAACATCGGCCGGCAAACTGCCCGCAGGCAAATGGGGTGCTCCCGTCCGGAAGTTCCGTCGTCTGGCCGTCAGCGCCTCGGCATGAAATTGCAGCCTCGATGTTGCTCGACACGCAGAGCACGACGGTCTTCTGCGCGTTGACCACCAGGCCGACACTCGCTGCAACGGCAACCAGCCTGTCTAGCTGCCGTTGGGCTCCCTCAGCGGTCGAGGACAGCAGGGCGAGATCGTCGGCGTAGCCGAGACCGCCTCTCCAGTTGACGTCGACCCGTGCGTCGCCGCAGCAGAAAGCCGTCGTCGCTGGTAGGCAGAGCCCTACGTAGCACCTAATTAAGCACCAGAATAAACAATAACGGCGCCAGCGTATCTCCATGGAGCACCCCAGAAGATGCCTCGAAGAAGTCCGTAACCATAAGATCTGTAGGACTGACATAATGAACAATAATTAAGAGACGAGATCAATAGATTGCGATTTTTAAAAATCGTAGATAAATTTTTGCATAAACTTAGACGTCGAACTCACATAACGACGAGTTGTTACACTGGTTACTAAAAAAATTAAAGTTCAATCCTCTATTTAGGGAAATGAACACATTACTCGTAATTATAATTTGACTATACTATCGTAATGCTTACTTACCATGAACAATCCATGCTACACAGAACCATAATTAATGCCCCCGAGCTGGCAAACTCGTACTTTGGTGTCGCGTTACAAAAAGCACCTGCCTTTTTCGTACGAAAGTTAGCCACAAAACTAATTGAGTAGGAATGTTCTCTTTCCCGAGTTTCTTCTAGAAGAAGGGTCTGCAGGGTAATTATTAGATTTATTGCATACATTTTTATAGCACCGCACTTGAATTGCCAAATATGCGAAAATAACTAACTTGGTCTCTTTTCTTCTCGTTTCTTCTCGTTTTAAGAAGCATATTTATCCAAGTGGAAGCTAATTAATTGGAATTTCTGTTGGGGCAGAATCGTCACTATGGGCTCCGTGTGTGCATGCGTTAGTTAGTTTTACACGTAGTTACTTAAAATTATGGTTTTCTTGTGCTAAGTGATCGAATTGGCCTCAGATTTCAGTAAGTTTTTTAATACTATACGGTGGTACACTCACTTTACAATTGATTGCGTAACTTCTAATGACCTCTGAGCGGTCAGAAGGGAAATATGAGAGTCAAAAGACTGGATCTTATGGGAGTTACTACAGCAATTTTCGTGATACTCCAGCTAATAGCTTAGAGTTCTCAGGTAACTGTAGCTACGTAACTTCTGATAGGGATTAACCGCCAACAAACTATACATCTATAATAATCTACGTAAGAGTCGACACTCGAGGGGATAAGTCAAACAGTTTAATCACCGCTTAAACAATAGGGGACTGGCAAGCTGGACCCCCCAGCAAATTGATAGAAAATTGTAACTCGCTTCAGTTTCGCTATTTTATATGATATCAGCAAATCTATTTTTATTTGCTCTTTGAAGTTGGTGAATCACTGCAAAACGAGGAGTATAAATGAAGCAATTTGAATTTAAACCATTGTAACTGAAACAAAGAACAAAATATTTAAGGGAGTCATCAATACCTGCTCGTACAGAACTGTAATGTACATTCCCTTGTATCAATTCAAGGGCTCCGGGTGGAAAGGGTTGATCAGCGTGTTTGAACTGCTCAGCCAGATAGATAATGCAGGCCGGGTGTGAATGTGAATGGAAGTGGTGTGGTGGTGGGGTGGTGGGTGGTGGGGGACGGGACTGGGCCAGCCCCCCCCCCCTCAGGCTGGGCCGGACCAACCAACAAGCGGTAGGAGTAGAGAGAAAGAAAGCGAGACAAGGAGAGAGAGAGTGTGTGTCCAGTATGGGCACGCAAGGAAATGTGGAGCGTTATTGGGGCTGGGTGGATGGCGTCTCGCAATTTGAGGACAAAAGCCCAAAATCTAAAGCAAAGTCCAGCACGGCACAGGCTAGCTGGGAAAATATTCTGTTTTAGCACGTGAGATTTGCCATCCGTCTCGATAGTTAACAAATTGTAATTTTATAATTATAAAATGCCATCGGAAGGAAAGCCAAAGCTGGCCCCACTTTACCTGCAGCAGCAGAAGGATTGTCCTCGTCCAGAAGCAGATGCTGACGAGGCGGCCAACAATGCGAATGGCGCCAACATCACGGAGCTGCTGTCGCCTGTGGAACAGCAGACAATCCGGCTCGGCGCTGCTTCGTCGGCTTCGTCAACTGCGGCCGGCGAGGCGGATGTCGGTGATGTAGGCGAGGAGGCTGTTCCAGTGCGACATCGTCGGACTCGAGGCCGGCAGAGTCTGAAGCGGCTCAGCGACATCATGAGCGCCTACATCCCGGTTAGCGGCGACTCCAGCCACCAGCAGCAGCGGCTGGACAGGCGGCCGCTTTTGGAATCGCATCAGGAGAACGACGCCGGCGAGGCAACCACGGGAGCTCCGGGCGTCTCCAGCGGCTGTGGACCGCGCCTAGTCAAACTGCTTGACATCGCCAGCCTCCTCGGCTCGCACGACGTCAACCAGACGGCGGAGTCTGAATGCGAAGATCACCGAATGCGCGACCTCGCCGAGCGCGACCTCGCCCACGTCGCCGTGTCAGCCGTCGGCGGTTTCGTCTTCCTGGCGTTTGCCGACTCGCCTCTAATACTCCGGCTGCAGCTGGCGGCGGCGGCGTCGGCGGCGGCAGTGTCGCAGTCGCAGCAGTCAGTTCGTTCAACTCGCAGCTGCCGCGTCATCGAGATCGGCCCGTTGCGCAACGGGGCCCGGCTAGGCGCCATCGCAGATCTGAAGGTGCGCGGCGACCAGCTCTACGTGAGCGCCTCCGTGCACCAGCCGGCTAGAACTGGCAGCGATGCCGGAGCCAGGAGAGGCTGCGTGATTGCGCGCTGCGATCTTGATGGACGGCCGCTGTTGGTGAGTTTCTGCTTTTGATCTGGCGCGGACTGACTGCTTTGTCTGATTGACTGATTGATTGGTCCTTCCATGAAACAATGCTTGCTTGGATGATGAATTATTAATATTCAAATTGTCAAATTGTGTATTGAAATAGATCTCCCCTCTATCTGATCTCCCTCTTATCTAATCTTCCCTCTGTCTGATCTCCCCTCTATCCGATCTCCCCTCTATCTGATCTTCCCTCTATCTGATCTCCTCTCTATCTGATCTCGCCTCTATCTTATCTTCCCTCTATCTGATCTCCCCTCTATCTTATCTTCCCTCTATCTGATCTCCCCTCTATCTTATCTTCCCTCTATCTGATCTCCCCTCTATCTGATCTTCCCTCTATCTGATCTTCCCTCTATCTGATCTCCTCTCTATCTTATCTTCTCTCTATCTGATCTCCTCTTTATCTTATCTTCCCTCTATCTGATCTCCCCTATATCTTATCTTCCCTCTATCTGATCTCCCCTATATCTTATCTTCCCTCTATCTGATCTTTCCTCTATCTTATCTCACATCTTGCTCAATTAACTCGCTATCTATCCATCTGCTTCTTAGAAAACTCACTCACCTTACTGTTTTCTATTTTTGCTATGCTTCGTCACCGAACCTGACCTCTGTGTCAGCCAGCCGTTGCCGAATGCTGACTGGATCGGAACAATCCT